>JALQBC010000028.1:0-580040 GCA_023375675.1 Cytospora piceicola
ATCAATCAAGGTCAAATCAATCAAGGTCAAATCAATCAAGGTCAATTCAATCAAGGTCAATTCAATCAAGGTCGCGATTCAATTCAATCAAGGTCGCGATTCAATTCAATCAAGGTCGCAATTCAGTTCAATTAAGGCCAATTCAATCAAGGTCGCGATTCAAATTTAATCAAGGTCGGGATTCAGTTCAATCAAGGTCAATTCAATCAAGGTCGCGATTCAAATTCAATCAAGGTCGCGATTCAAATTTAATCAGGGTCGCGATTCAAATTTAATCAGGGTCGCGATTCAAATTTAATCAGGGTCGCGATTCAATTCAATCAAGGTCAATTCAATCAAGGTCAAATCAATCAAGGTCAAATCAATCAAGGTCGCGATTCAAATCAATCAAGGTCAATTTAATCAAGGTCGCGATTCAGTTCAATCAAGGTCAATTCAATCAAGGTCGCGATTTAGGACAAGTATGCTACCCCTAGGGTAGGTCTAATAAAAAAACAAGAAGGTCAAAAGTGCCCTCGACGGCCGTTGTCCCCAAGACCCCTGTGGGACACCGTATCTGAGGTGACATGCCGCCATGGTAAGCAAACACATTTCAAAAAATGTAACAAAATCTATACTGCAACTCTATAATGGTCTGAAAACAGGCCAAGAGGGTGAACAACGATGCATGGCCACCCACGGTGTGGTCAAGATTGACGCTGTGGACGGCCTACTGCATGTTTAGGTACTCAAGTATGTACTTGTCGCTAAGGAATGATACAAATGCAAGTCAAATCACGGTGAGGAGGGGTATCTTCTTGGAATCTATACACTTTTCTCTCTCCAGCTTTTCGAGTAAGTCAACTCGTTGTCCACAGCCGAATATACATATCAAACATGATCCTCCTTCACCACGTCCTCGCATCTCCCACACAACCCGTCTTCCTTGGGTGCGATATACCGCCAGCATCTTGGGCACTTATGCGCGTTGGGCGGCAGAACCCAAGCAGTACATCCAAGTACGCTGGACGATCCCTGCGCTCGGAAATCAATCGAGTACTTCCATTCGGGCGCCTCTGGCAAAGAACCGTTGATATCCACCGATGACACCACGAACATGTCCGCCAGCTCGTCTTCGAACTGCTGGAGTGTGGATGCAATCTCCGCATGTGGGACCTGCAACACCACCGAGCATTGCAAGGACGACCCGACCTTTTTGTCCCTACGTGCCAGCTCACTGGCGGATTTGATAGCCGTATGGACATCGAAGAGCAAAGGGATGGCCTCGCGGAGCTTCGTCTCGTCGCCTGGCAACCGGCTTTCGTCGAGTATGGTCGTCGAGTAGAGCTGCCGCAAAGGGTGGGTGCTGTCCTTCTTCAGCCATTCTGGGGCATGGTCCCAAGCCTCTTCCACCAGCATCGGCGTGATGGGAGCCAGCATGCGCATGAAACCCCAGAAGATCGGCTCCAGGACACCTCCACCGTCACCGCAGTAGAGTCGGTCCTTAAGCGCCTCGAGGTAAAAGGCGGAGAGGTCATTGTTGACCCACCGGTTCAAAAGGCTGAAACCTTTGTAGAATTCGAAATTCTCATAGGCCTTGCCAACTTCCTCCATAGTATCACGCAGTTGGATCATGGCGATGTGATCCGTCGTCGTGAGCGGTATCGTCCGAGCAGATTCATCCATAGAGCCTAGCAGCATCTTGGTGATTGTGCGGTACTTGATGAGTGCTATGTGAATCGACTTCAGGACCGGCTCTCCTATCACGACATCTCGGGTATAGTCGCTGCTGGCTGCCCAGAGGCGGAGGGCATCTGGCCCCAAAGCATCGTATTGTGGCCCCGCGGTTTTCGGGCTTGCCTCGTCCATCTTGGCACCCTTTTCCTTCTTCCTCTTGACCGGTGGCAGCAGAGTGCCGTCCATTACCTGATTAGGGCTTATGATGTTGCCCAGAGACTTGGACATCTTCTTCCCTGCCTTGTCCAAGGTGAAACCATGCGTGATGAGACGCTTGAATGGAGCCAGACCAATGGTCTGCTTGACGAGGCTGCCGCTGCTCGAATCACTTGCAGAAGCAGCAGCAATTCGCGTCAACAGACTGGATTGGAACCAACCACGATGTTGATCAGAGCCCTCAAGGTAAACGTCAGACTGAACATCACCCTCCTGGGTCCAGCTGCTACCACTGTCAAACCAGACATCCATGGTGTCTGTGCCTCGTCGATACTCTCCCTTGCCCTTTAGAGATGGCGCGACCCAAGCAGGGTCGTCTGGCATGTCAGACCACCACGCATCCGTGCCTCGGTCACGGATGACGGAGATGATGTGCTGCACACTTTCTTCGGTCATAACGGCGTCTCCATCCTTGTCATATAGAGCAGGAATGGGCAGGCCCCATGCGCGCTGCCTCGAGATGCACCATTCGCTTCGTCCCTTGACAAAGCTCTCCAGTCTCGTCTTTCCACCGGCGGGAATGAACCGCACATCCTCAAGCGCTTTCAAGGCATCTTCCTTGATCCCCGCCACATCAGCAAACCACTGGGCCGTTGCTCTGACGATTATCGGCCGTTTTGTACGCCAGTCATAGGGATACTTGTGTTGGTATTTGTGGGTATGCAACACATGAGAGCCCAAAACCTCGAGCACAGCTGCGTTTCCTTTCCCTTGAACGAAGAGACCCTGCAAGCGTTGCGGGTCTTGAGGATAGGCTTCAGCTGTGAAGTGGCCATCATTGTCCACTGGAGCAGAAATATCAAGGCCTAGAGACTTGCAGACCTCGTAATCGTCGTGGCCATGGCCCGGAGCGATGTGGACCAATCCAGATCCTGAATCGGCAGAGACAAAGTCTGCATGAATAATGGGCTGCTGAGCTGCGTTGTTGCCCTGTAGCGGGTGCCGATAGGAGAAGCGGCGCAGGTCGGAACCCTTGCAGGATGCGATGACGTCTCCGTCTTCTAGTTCTGAACGGTCAAAGCATGCCTTGTTGACCTGTTGCAGACATCCTTGGCCTACAATGAGAGCATCACTTCCATACTTTATGATTACATAGTCAAGTTCGTCATGCACAGCAATGGCCTTGTTCGCAGGCAGCGTCCAAGGCGTCGTTGTCCATATCAGGGCAAGGAGCTGTCCTTGGAAGTCATCCCCTAGGAGCTGACGCAGTGCCTCGTTGTCGTCAGCTGGCCCAATGACAGGGAAAGTCACATAGGCGGCAGTAGAGGTATGGTTCTCCTTGTACTCGAGCTCTGCCTCAGCGAGCGCGGTACCGGACGATGGGGACCAATAGACCGGCTTGAACTTCCGGTAGATCAGCCCCCGCTGGACCATACTCAGGAACAACTCGAGCTGCTTGATCTCGTATGACGAGTCCATGGTGGTCCAGCGGCTCTCCCAGTCAGCCATGACGGCGTAAGACTGGAACTCTTTCATTTGCGAGAGAACAGTCGCTCTTGCGAGCTCCCTGGCTGCACTCCGTACCTCCACCGGTACCATATTCTTCACGCCCGAAGCCTCGAGGGCCTTGAGCTCGATGGGCAGGCCATGGCAGTCCCAGCCTGGAACGTATTTGACCCTATGTCCGTGCTGGACCTTGACACGGAGTATGATATCCTTGAGGATCTTGTTCAGGGCATGGCCGACGTGCAGCGAGCCATTGGCATACGGAGGCCCATCATGGAGAATAAACGGGTTATCTGCTGGCCGATTGGCAGCCTGCCATTCATATAGAGCCTCGGTGCATCTCTGAAGGTAGTGGTCTCGAAGTTGTGGAGCCGGTCGAGGACTGAGGATGATAAACAAACACTGTTAGGTTTTGCTGCTTCCTAAACTTCAGACAGGGCAGAGGCTGACTTACGGGAAGGAAGCCTTCGGCAGCCTCAAAGTCGACTGCCACGACTTTGACATGATCTCCTACATATCATATCTTCATGTCTAGAGTGGTAGTCGCACGTTCAAGTGCTGCCGTCGCGAGTCCGAAAATCCCGTGCACACGCCGGGGGAGAGCTACCAATGGACCCCTGCTCAAGCTGCAGCTTAGGGGCCCACCTACGTATCCACTCACGGCGGCACAGCACAGCCAGTGCGATGACCTCATTGCCTGCCGAGACCCTGAGTGTCCCGCGTTCTAACATGCCTCACTACGTCCTTCAACGGCTCAGCAACTGAAGCCCATAACCACCACACACTCTCCTTCACAAAGGTAGACGAAGAAGGCGGTCACGGGCTACACTCTGCGCTTTCACCTGTCCCCGGTACACATTCAGCGTGTCGTAATGATCAGTCCGTATCTCTACAGCCATGGCGCCGATACGGCGATACCTCAGGATCACCAAGTACTCTGTGCTTGAGTGTCGCATTTATCTCGACAATCCTGCTCTGGCACACTCTTGGCTGCTCAACCCGCGCGATCCTATCTTGCCAAGGGTCATCGAAAGTGTGCGTCCACTTGTACTGCCCAAACTACGCGAGGAACGCGAGCGCAGCCGGAAAAAGAGCACCAAGAAGCGGGGGATTAAAGATGTCGTGGTCGAGGGTGTGTTCTATCGTTGTCTTGGACCATCCGCCCTTTCCATGCTCCCTTGGCAAAACAAAGTTTCCTGTCTTGCTGCCTTAGCCTTGGCGTGAAGGCTAACTTCGAGATGCTTTCCAGACGATTTCGAGGTGTCGATCTTCCTGACCGAGACGGATACGCGGCACTCGTTGCTCTTCAAACACAAGCACTTCCGGGACACCACACAGACAAAGTTGACGTCCAACTCGAGCAAGCTCACGGGCGCATCCCGAGAAGCAGCTATCGATGTCGACGGCCAGGCCCAATCTGCTCTAGACGCCCCAGCAGTGCTTCGCGAAGAAGACGACGACGACGACGCCGTAATAGCACTACATGAGATCCCAACTATAAATGAAGGTGGTACGAATGCAGCGCCCACAGGCCCACCGTCGGCAGTGCGACCAGCAAAACGACGCCGCGGGAGAAGTAGCGGCTTGCCAAGAGTCGACGACGATTACGAGAGTCAAGACAACACAGAAATCCCGAACTCGGACGAAGACGATGGCGGTCTGTTTGTAAGCGACGAAGACAGCGATGGTTCCGCAGAGGCACCGCCACCAGCCAAGCGTCGCAAGGATGCAGCTAGTGCCGAACAAGCCCAAAACCAAGTTGACGACAAGAAGAAACTGGCCATGGACATTTCATACGAGGGCTTTTCCATCTACGGGCGCGTACTCTGCCTGGTTGTCAAGCAACGGGGAGGCGGTACTACCGCCGGAAGGGCCACAGCTGCCAAGGCTGGTCGGGCCAAGGTAGGGCAGTCAGCCGCGCCGGGGGGACAGGCTGTCATGGAGAACTGGATCACATCTACGCAGATTCCTGAAGCAGTATCTGATGAGGTACTGAACGCATCTTGAGATGCCAGAGGTCAATCGCAGTTTGTGGCTAAGAGGCCGAAGTGTGCCAGATTCCAGGGAGAATGTCGTGCATCTTGCCCATGTCCGTGGGGACAGGCCGTCGTCACCAACGCCCTCTGTTTGTTTCACAGAGACAAGGCCGCAGGGTCGCAAGATTCGATCCACGACGTACCTATATCCCATGTAGATTACTATGTAAGACGACGGTGCTGAATGAGGAGTTGAAGACGGATCCTGATCTGGTATTCCTTGAAGACACAGTGGCGAAGTTCCAGTCGCCAGGGTATCGCCAAACGCCCGTCAAGTCTCAAGAGGCTTGAAACACTGTATCTCACGTTTGATCGTCGATGTGGCACTCTAGTCGTCCAACCGGTTATGCGAAGTCCATCCATCAGCAGCACTACTGTCTCGACTGACCGCCGTGATGGTGAACTAGTGAAACTGTACAAACGGGTGAGATTGCCTATACCAGGCGGAAGCGAAAAGCTGGACGGGGTGTAGACTAGAAACGACTGCAGCACCGGCATCGCGAATTCAATTCCCATATTCGTCACTTACATGTAAAGCTCGTTTCACCCAACCCGGTAAACCGGTTACACAAGTCGGTGAGCTTCAGGTGAGTCAGTTTGGCCAAGGGCGCAAGCGGCTAATAGCTGATCACCCCTCGTGATCAAGTTGTTCCTGAAGGATTGGAACCAATAAGGTTGAGGCGCCCCAGGCAAAGATCAGTGGCGCCATTGCTAGGTGAAACATAGCCTTGCGGGTCTTCTCCGCCTGCTGGGTGGCCTTGGACCCCTGTTGGAGCCCCCAAGGCTGGCAGCTGGACGGAGCTTTACTTCATCGCGCAGCGTGCGTTGCTGATCGCGCAGAGCGTGTGATGTGGCCCGTGTTGTGCTGCAGAAAATAGAAGATGGGTTGGTGATGACGAGCAACATGGAGATGTATTGGGATCTTCCCCCATCGTTGCATCAATCACTACCGCTTAGACAGAGGTACTTACCGCAAAGGGATTGTGCGAATCGCCTGGTACGATACCATCGCAAATGAGAAGCGATAAGACAGCAGGCGTAGACTGATCAACCGATCTTCCCGACTACCTGGGTTCAATCTCCCTCCTGTGCGCCGGAGAAGCAAAAGGGCCTTTCTCACGATGGGGCCACTCACTGCTGTGAGTGGAAACCTTTGCTTATTGGCCCGCGCTACCTCGGGTTTCAGCAGCGAGGATACATACATGGGCATTTCCCAGGAAGCGGATTTCCATGCTGGGCTTAGCGGGTTTCCCATTTCCTTGGAACAGAACAGAAGTTGACCTCGTGATCTTCCCTCGGAAACAAGCCTGATGTGTGATGTGACTTGGACCGAGCACGCCGATGTGCGTGCACAGTCACACACGCCGCGCTCCAGGACGGTACAAATCGGCCTTGTACCTGATCAACTATGCATGTGGCTTCTGGTGCATTGTTGATCTATTGGACGAATCACATTGTGGAGGCCAGTCGTTGGCTGCTTACTTGTTATATGACGATAATGTGACTGAATATCCGACGACGATCCCATCCCTTCCATCTGAGTCTGGCATACTTTCACTAGAAAACTAAATTTGGTTGCCTGGCAGGTTGGCAGGCTGGCAGTCCTGGAGGGTTGGACTGTGGTACATACATTTTCCCACGTGGGATCGGCTCAAGCAAGTGCTCCTGCTTCAGGCAAGGCACGGCGATCATGCAGGAGGAGATAATGCAAGCCGATAAGCACGTCAAGGCCACGGCAGCGGGCCTGACCACCATCTTGTTTTCTTGTTGCTCTTCATCAACACATCAAAAGCCGACCAAGCGGCCAAGCGGCCAAGCGCCATGCATGTACGGGTCCGTAAGAGTACCCGGCTGACGACGACGATGATAGACTGAGCGAGAAGGCTGCGTGCTCGTCGGCCCACCCATCCACACTCACCAGGAGTTGACGCTCCGTGGTCCCGCCTTCTGTCTCTCTTCCTCCACGGCTTCCACTGCGTGTTGGTCCTGACTTGGCATCTCTCAGGGACGCACCATACGTGCACTAATCAACGACCAGCACTCATATTTCGCAGGGTTAGTGCAAATGTTTGACCTTGATGGGGTTGCATTGCATGCACATGTGCTTAGGCCGTGACAGCCGTTTAACCGAAAGTAGCGCGATGCTCGTGGCCATAAGCCACGAGTACCACCATTGCAACCCCCGCAGCTAGCTCGAGCTTTGTCGGCTGTGCCACTGCCAAGAGTCAGGCCAGGAATAGAATCCCACACTTGCGGGACTAGAATCTCTGCGGGTGCCTGCGGTGTTGCGGCGTCCGTAATAACCTTGCCTGTCGACCTGAATCGATGGAAACGATAAGGGAGGTGTCAGCTGACGTCCGATATATGGAACACAGTCAGTACCTTGCGAGGTGGGACTGATTTCGCTAGCCATATCCGGACGCGTGCTAACTGTATTGCTGGTTCGTGGAATAATGTCTCGCTTGTCCTTTCACTGATGTTGCTGTACGTAAGGTTGCGGCTCGGGTGGCTCCGACGGCGTGGTCTATAGGCACTATATTTTATGCACCTATTGTGTGCGTGCCATGTGGGTGCGCGTCGCAACATACAGGCCAACAACAAATACATGGAGATAAGAATGCATATCTAGCACCATGGCCGCAGACATGGCCGCAGAATGATGAGTTGGTCGTGGCCAAATGATGCGCGCAGGTGGGAAGAAAAGGGAGCAAGCGGCCCGGGTGCCATTGGGGCCATAAATTCGTTTCAATGTAACGGAAGTACGCAGTGTAGTAGAGGGCACCATCGTGTCCTACTTGCCCTTGCTGCAAGTTCCTCTTTCATGATCGTATGGTCATGAGACAGTGATGTTACACGTACCAAGTACAGATGTCAAGTCGGTTCCAGGAAGCTGAAACGCCAACGTTGCATGCTATCTGGCTGTCCCTCATCATTCGTGTGTCCTGCAGTCCATCCTTCATTTCGATGCGCCTGCGCAGAAATGGCCATAGCGTCGACTTGTTTCGCAGCCACAACCGAGATAGCTGAGTGTTATAGGGACCATCGAAAATCGCCACAATACCTTATGTACGTACTGTGCGAGGTACAAGTCGGCATCCAAGTGTCGGTCATAGGACAGCATACCGAATTGGGCTCTGAAAGCAACGACGTCGTGATCTTCAGGGGTACCGCTCATTGATATTGACACCCTGTCTTCCACGTGGGATGATAATACAGGTGTGGCGTGGACGAGCGGGCGACTTGCCTAGTATATTGCTGACGATCGGGCCTTCGGCAGCCTCGTGCTCCGTACCCGTATAATACACCACCTCATTGGTAGTTCAACGAGAGCTGCGGCACAGTGTGATGAATAACCTCCTGACAACTCGGGTCAGACTCCACACTTTCGGCCCTCCTTTCTCTCAATCCAATGACTTTCGTAGAGTGGAAAAGATACATCATGGCACCGTTACAAATGAGTCGTATGTAGAGGCTTGAGAGATCTCCAGAGACTGTCTGTAGAGGGCCAGGTAGATGCTAGCCGATCTATAATCGGACAGTGGTTTCAGTGTCGTATAAGGCTGTCTGGGATATGGGATTTTGACTGCCGACCTCTTTTGTTAGCACACGTTTGCCACAAGGTATTCCTTACCTGGGTCCATGCAGGGAGAAGAAGCTCGGCTGAGCCGCAGAGCTACAGGTGTGATGCCTGTCAGATCTGAGAACACGTATACCTCCCACGTCCCAGTTTCGCTCTCGCCGTAGTTTGTAAAGTGAGTGACTGTTGGCCTCCAATGTTCCGAAATCCGGGGGGTGGTTGTCGTCAGCACCCAGTCATCTTGGCCGAAACCGACGCGCTGCCCGTCCAAAGCCGCCGTCGAATGCCAGTCGCATCAGGGTGTCTGCCAGCCTCTGTACTGTGTATATGGTGGACTCCCATAGGTAGGTAGTATCTTAGCCTCGCCATGCATGTGGCAAGACGTCGTGGAAGCAAAGCTTAGCTGGAAACACGCTGTTCTTTCATGTTGTCTTGATCTTCCTGGAGGAAGGTCTGGTGATGCAATGACCGACAGGGCTGCCCGGCGGTGAGGACGGTGAATAGTACTTATGAAGGAAGTCCTTGTATAAAGTCTTTTGTTTGTTGGGCCTCAAGTGGATCAGATCTCTAGCCCGTGTACTGGTACACAGTAGAAGCATCCACTCCTTCCAAAAAAGTTCGCCGAACGAACCGTGGGCACGGGAGATTGGCCGCGAACAGACCAGTGCCAGGGTCGTATAGATGTCAGATGCAGGCCCTGGTTTACGGCCAGAAAGAGGCTATGCGACAGACCCCCATGACTGTTATCATGTCGAATCCCGTCGTCAGATGACTGTTTTTTTTTTTTTAAGATTGCAGAGCACGGGCTTCCGCACCGCTCGCTTCCCCAGCGAGTGCACGACCGTGATCGCAGTGGCAGGGTATGATTTTCAGAGGGTCGGCCTCAAATCCAGTCAGAGAGAATACGAAAAGTGGCTCGTAAGGATTTAAAGTCGCCAAGACGTGTGATCGTAATAACAGAGCGCGGGAAAATATGCTCATGAAAATGCTGGGGTCGAGGTTGGAAGATAGGATACGAGCAGCAGGTTGGAGGCGTAGAGAACATGACGTCTCGGCAGATTTTCTTGACAGTTGTCAGGAATCGGAGGACGCGGTACCTAGTGTAGGTAGTGTAGTGGTCAGCCTCGTGGCCATGCATGCCGATCAATAGATGGGTTGTTAGTTTGGTCGCTATCATGATCGCTGCATGACGCATCACGCATCCTGCAAGCCGTTATCATCCCTGGTCTGGTCCCGTGTCGCTTCGAGGCATGCGTCAAACAATCCTGGTAGCCTCAAAGGATGATAAGAGGTTCAAATGTAGGTAGAAACGTATCACGTGTTGTGTCCAAGTATATCCGGGGCAGCCGCTGTCGATATCAATGTCCATTGTCGATGCTCCATGTGCCGGGCCAAACAAGGCATCGCGTCGCATCGCATTGATCAATTCCAGGTTTTGCTCATAGCAAATCGTATGGGGAAATTGCGAGTGGATCCCATTTTTTCAGCCTCGTGAGCAATTCAGGACCCCCCTGTCTGATTACTCATCCACCGAAATCTGGGTACCAAGCAGCTGGGACTTTGATCGGAAGTCGTGCCCTCCGTTCTGCATCAAGGTTGTGTTTGGGCAATTTCACTGTGCGCTTACCTTACCTAACATTTTTGCGTTCTGAAACACAGGATTGCCCAGTTTGAATTGGACCAACCGATCTGCCTTTTGCATTTCTTGTCAACCATTTTCGGTCACTTGCCATTGATCCCTGCCACTTCGTCTCAAGAGGCTTTCCTTGGACCTGACGCGACTATCAATAGGTACCGCAAGGACCCTGGACTCTGGCGAAACCAAGGCCAATATAACATATCGAGAAGGATGCTTAGGTACTCAAGTATGCTTACACAATGGTTGCAGCCACACCACGAAAGCTCTCCAGCGTTTGAAACATAGCTCGGTCCCCTACAGATCTTGCCTGAAAGCTCCCTGGCTCCCAGACATTGTGGTACACCAAGCTGATCGTGCCGTCTCACTGCGATCTGGTATTACCTCTGATCGGAGTCACACGATAGAGCACTGCTAGCACACAACTGCAGCCAACCACTCAGGTCCCAGGCACCGTGATCCTTCCCACGAGCCTGGCCGCCGCTAAAGCATCCATCGGAGTGGCAACCGCGGTGATTGACCGATAGTAACTTGGCAGCATGTGCTGCCCGTGCTAGCCAGGCATGCCAGGCTAGTCAACTTTCAGCCACTCTCTGGTCAACTGATCGTAAACTCTAAATTGTGATGGAGGACGACTCGTGGCTGCTGTCGAAGGTCCTCGCATTAACATTCCATTTGATTTATCAGCCGCCAGGTGGTAACTCCGTCTTACAGCTTTCGCGCGCCCACCTCTAACCATGGACTATCACCAACAGCAGCCACAAGTTTATGTATGAAGCCAAATCAAGAAAAGGTGTGTGAGACATGTAGTCCCAACATACAGTATATGTCTTAGGATCTTACTCAGCCGCCACTTGACTTCCAAGTTACATTTTACCCCAATGCCTACTCCGTACCCACAGGATTGATCGGCAACGCAGTCATCACACACTTTATTTTCACGAGGAAAAGCAAGCAGGCACCCAGGTATCGAGGCTGACGAGACGCCAACACATCATGACAGACCTCATGTGGGTCACAATAACCCTCGCGAGGTACCAGGAGTACCAAAGAAGGACTCGCCTTGCGTTATCATGAAGACACGACCCACACGACCTGCAAGGCACACCTGGGTGGGTTGCACACCTTAAGAGATGGACCCAATGACGCCTTTTGGATCACCTTGACCGACTTGACTGACCTGACCGACCTCTCCGTCTCCGAGGCCGGCTCCACTGTACGCACGGCCTGATGGTTCACCACGAAAGCTCCCAGCGTCTCGGTATGTGGCTGGCAGGAGCCTTAAGCGCAGCCTGATATCTATGGGGCATTGCTGCCCGTGCATTTGGCATGTGGTGACCGCAAGTGGAGCGGGCGCTTGACAGGTGGGAGCCACGGAAAGTCTCGGAGACCTCGGACCACCTCACGACCGCGGCTAGTCACGGCCAACCCGGAAACCGAGCTGTCGGGTTCTACATACAATATCAACAAAAGCAAAGAGAGGGCAAGCGACAAGGTGCGTGCTCCGGAGGAATCGCTATGTGGCTAACAGCGAAGTGTCACAAGGCTAGCCGAAGCCGGAACCCAATTTGAATCACCCAGGAGAGGGCCTGCTGACAGGCACAGCGAGCTCTGCAAGATACACAACCATTATAGAATAGAGTGTCTATGCGCTCATGTATTCCCGGATCGAGTAATGTTGATGTAACACACAAGCTGCAAACCCCCAGAAGCTTCCCTGTGGCTTGGTCCAGTCGGTACCTGATATAAGCAACACCATCAGTCGATGGTGTGGCCACTGCCAGGCACGGATGCGGATTACACGAGCCCGCGGGTTACGAGAAGCCACAGTACCCGAGACCACGGCTTCTTGATATCCCGATCATAAGACCATTGTTCGATGAACATATGCTTTTGCGACATATCATCAGCCATCACTGGGAAGAGCATATTTCTGGGTTTGGAGAGATGGAGCAGGGATCAGGTTCAGTGCCATAAGGCTAGCAGCTGAATACCGTACATGGCACTTGAGAACTAGAATGCTGCCGGATCGAGGTGCTGGCTAGCGTGAGCTGCTATGGGAACGGGACAATATCCAAGTATTTCGTCTCGAGAAAGTGATGCCGAGGCCGAGCAAACTTTCTCCATTGTCAACAAGGATACGCGCCGGCATTTCGGTGTGGAGGTACTCGGCACTGAGAAATCAATGATGCACACGTCCATTTCGACTGCCGGATAACATCATACAGTCGCCTTGCCTCCAGGGCTGTTTATTTCATCGGGATTTATGTGTAGACGAGAATAACACGAACAAGCCACATGATATCTCGTCTCCACCATATTAAGCCTTCAATACTAAGTTTGAAGTTTAGAGTTGAGTTTGGCCAAGGCTGATGCCGGCAAGTCCCATGAGAATACGGTTTCACAGCGATGCCATGAACAAAAATCCGCCGGCGTTTCCAGGTGAACCAGGTCGATTTGGGACGAGCACGGAGATTATAGCGGCCTTTGGAGGCCCGCCTGCTGCGTACAAGGCCGTATATACATCCATACATGCATGTAGTGTAGTACATATATCAGGCAAGGCTAGGCAAGGCTGAGCAAAGCGGTCAAACTCTCACCCCTTCTCCACACATCGTCTGGGGAAGGCCCTGGAAGAAAACAAAGTTACCCCAAAATAAAAATCTTTCTGACGGCAACAAGCTCAACTCTTCTCGAGCCCGACGGCAGGTCCGGAGGCCCGACGACGTTCAACCATGCGGATCTGACCTTGGAGTGGACCGTATGTGGACGTTTGTGGACGTTTGTGGACGTTTGTGGGGTTACAAATCGTTCTATGGAAAATTCCATGGGTGGAGCAGTATCTCCGTCATCAGAAAATATTGCCAGGTTTCCCCAACCATCGACCTGAAGGGCTTCCCGTGCAGGTGCCGTGGTACAGTGTAGACGGCGCTGACACGGGACCCCGTGGGCTGGCAATTGGCTAGGAGGAGTCATTGTCTTTCAAACGTTGCCTGTGCGGTAGTGGGTAGGGTGAGAAGAATCCACATGTACAAAATTGTGACTGCCGTTTGACATTGGGTGATGACAAGTCGGGGTAAGGGTAGGAAAAAAAAAAACCGAAAAAAAAAACCCAGGCAGTTGGGAGGGGCTGTTAGGCAGCGCGTTGTTGTCAAGAGAAAAGGCGCCATTCGCGGCGGCCTTATCTTCTACTAAAATTTTGGCCATGAAAGAAAGTACTTACCGTAAGCGATTGATGGCCGTGAGGGTCGCGGGATGTGGCCGACGAGGTTGAAAATTTGTTGGCGGCCGACCGACCGCTATTTCGGACTTGGGGATTACGCTGATGACCCTTCAATAATCCAAGCGGTTAATCATTGGGATACGGCAATGGCATTGTTTCAGCGGCCATATCCAGAATTTGTTGTTTGTTTTCGGCCTCTCTATTATCATCAGCCTTCCCTATGTGCAAGTGTCCTTTGGGGGGGTATTATGGGTTAGATTAGGAGGTTGGTTCTGGGGGGAGAAGGGGGCGTAAGCTGGTACTTTTGGCACACCTGCACACACTGCCCAGGTGCTGCAAGTGGTTTTTTCGGTAATAACGAGATTGTGCGACTCCAGACTATCTCTCATCTCACCAGGCAAGGGGCTGAAGGTCCTTGTCCTTGGCAATGAACAGGGGGGGTTCCAGAGCAACCTGTTTCATTTTGACGGCGATCTAGGTACTGTGTACGCAGCCGGCACACGCATGGACCGCACAGATGACATGTACACATTACAGTGTGTGTACCTTGTACCTCTAGCCACTAGCCAGAGCCTTTCGCTGCGTCACCGCCATGTTTCTTAGCATGCTCTTATTTTTGTCTCTCGTTCCTGGCCCCGTTCCAAATGACTGTCAGGCAGGGATGGTGCGGTTACAGCGGTACAAACGGCTGAGGTACCTCTGGCCATCGTACCAAGAAGCCTGCTCTTTTCCCTCCCTTGCAAGTTGCGACAGGGCCAATTGACAGGCTGGGACCCTGCAACCTCACAACCCTGTCCACGCCTGAAGCCGCTTTTTCCTCTTCGTCTTCTCGAAATGACGGCCAACCTTGGGAATCGAGTGCGTTGCGGATGCAATTATAATAAGGGCCCGCCCTCCCTCCTCTGTCCAACTTACCATCTCACTATCAATCTCCATCATCAGCTCAAACATCATCCACAACACATTCAGTTGTTCCTGCTTTAAGCTTCAAACAAGACTCTCAACCATCAACAACCCAAAACAACCAACAAGTGCTCCACCTGCTCATCAACCGGCTACTTTTCCAACCACAACAGCCTCGTCTTAAATCTACCATCACCACCAAAATCTTTCAGTCACATTCGCAATGGCCGCCTTCAACAACATGTCTTCTCTCGAGCAGCGCCCTTCTCAGCTGCCTCCTTGCCCTGGCCCTCCTCCCAGCCGGCCTCTGCCTCCTCTGCCCAAGTCTGGCTAAGTGACTCGCAGTCGCAAAGCAACTTCCGGCTCGGCATCACCAACCATCGGAATCAGAAAATTGAACCTTAAACCAACGACAAGCTGAAGACATCCTCAGCCACTGTCACACACACACATCACACATCACATCACATGGATGCGCAATCATGAGCCCACTCTAGCTGCATACAGCCGAGAAGGGCGCGCAATCCTGTGCATCTGGTCCAACTCTCGGACCGAACCTGCGAGGAAGGCAGTCCATAAGGACGGCAGCCTCGCCGGAGGGCATCACATGGAACCGGGTCCGCGCCATCGCGCCGCCTTGGGGTTTCACGACAGACTGCACATCAGCTGAAACAATCGTTTATCAACCACCAATCGCTACCGACCACTCCACAAACAAGCACTCCACATCATCAACACCATCGCTACCTTTGGTGCCTCCCAGAGAGCTGGCTCAATGGGACAACAAAAAACAACATCCTGCCACCTCAGCCTTCCAATATGGGACGCTCCTGTACCACCACACCAATTACACACTTTTTAATTCCACATCATTGGGGAAGCGGGGTTTCAGGTCTTAAGGAGGACGGGTTTTCTATCTTTTGCATTGTATCACCACACAGCATTTACGGCGTCGTTGCAAGAAGGAGGCGGGTAGTCATTGATGATACCCCCCTAGGGAAGAGAGGCTTTGACTCTTTACGATTTGGACCTGAGTTATGGACTCAGACACGAAATGGAATTTACATCTTGGGGAAAGATTATGAATAAAGCATGAGGGCATGGGGCATTTTGGCAGGGGAACTTTGGGATCTCTTACTAGAAGACACGAATTACACAAAAAACATTGAATGATCATAAATTCTTCTATCACTTGCATGTTCTCGACCTCTATCCAATCGCAAGTGTTTCCCTGTAACATCCGCTGCCAACATCGAATCACCAACCTCTGCACACCCAGCCAGCCAGCCAGCCAGCCAGCCAACACAGCTGTCAGCCTTGCTGCTATGCAGGTGACATGTACGATGGACCAGTACCAAGCACGCATGCCGCTGCAGAACCGACTTTGGTGCTGCGACAGACTGTTCAGCTGCTGTGCCTCCCGTAGCACCTGGCACGCCAAACTTAGAAGTCGGCCAGAATTATGACGCGCGCATCAGAGACATGCAATATACAAGACCAGGACCGAACTGTAGTGTTCCAAGGTTGTAGCATTGGCGAGCGGCCGCCCCCAAGGGCCAGAGAGAAGAAGCAACGCAATCCTCCTTCGGAAGAGGCAACCGATCATCTGGCCTGATGGGCCAGTAATACACCTTGAAATTAATTACAATGAGGCACGCACGACATGATCTCGGCGGGGTTTCCAAGTAAATTGTGGGCAGATGTCGAAACTCGTCAAACAAGGAAATGCAAGACCAAAGCCCGGTCCCGAACCCCATCTCTTGGTTTGGTACGTATGTACTTGTCACGCACATACCTAGGTACTGTAGTTACATGTGTGATCAATCATACATACATAGTATATGATCAATGTATACGTACAAGAAACTAGGTATGTATGCGTCCCGGCTGCAACCGTATGCCCAGCGGTGATGGGGACGACGAATCGAGCGCGCCAATGGCTGAGTGGGGAATCTACTTGAAACTTGCTCGGCTCCGAGGGCCGAGGGAGAATCCGTGTTCGTATGTACATCGGTAGGCTATGGTGGTGTTCGCTTTTTTTCCGAAATGGAACGCCCCCCATCTTGGACGGGGCACGGTAGCATCCCCAACGACACGCATGCCAGCCTCGTACTAGCCTTGTCCACAACCGAAAAAGAGGTAAGTCCTCGGATAACTCGTGCGCGCGTGATGATCTGATGGGGTTCCACTTTGGCTGGGTGCCAACGAACGCGCGAGAGAGATTTTTTTTTTCTGGCCCTTTCCCTCCCTCCTCTTACCTATCCCGCATTAGGACCGCTGCTACTGGGTGGCATTGTCATCATCGACAACAACAAAGAGTGTCATCTCAACAAGTTGGAAGAAAGGGAAAATCGGGGCTTTGCGCATGAGCAACAAATGTCGATCCGCTGTTGCGGAGCGGTTGCGAGAGGTCACTCACCACAATTCGAGACTCCGCCTGATTCGGTTTGTGTTGCGAATAATATGGATATGTAGGGCTGGGCTATAGGTAGGGGTTTTCGATGTTGGTAGAATGTTGGTTGAGTGCCGGCAAACCATGACACCGAATATGGTATAGGGAGAGGACAAGGTGAAGGTTGCGAGCATACTCACTTAGGTAAATACCCGGAGGCACAGACTGCTTCGAGGCTCGATCGCGACGTTGACGTTGATGTTGGACAGGGTGATTGCTGATTGCCTCAGGACTGAGGCTTTTGGTCGACATCGAACGGGCAAACCCCAGAAAACAAAAGATGGGCCCCAAGACGTGTGTGGACTCCGTGTCGTATACAGTACAGCACTGCATACAAGCAGTCGCAGTATCGTCAGGTTGTGCATAACAAATCTGAGGGAGATTTCCAAGCCGAGGATCACTCCATCGCCCTGAAACCGCTAGAGATCAGATCATGATAAGAGTACTTGAGTACATATATACCAGTATACCTGTATACCTACCTAGGTGCCTAGGTACCTAGGTAGGTATATGGGTGCCCAGGTGGTACAGGATGTTGTATGCACTTACATACATACATACGTAGGTATCTAGGTAAGTACAGTAGTAAGGTATGAGATTCTAGGGTAAGAGTCTAGGGTGCTCGGGAAACAATCCAGCTAGGTGATACTGGGAGAACAATGTGACGACTGGACAAGGAGACCACAGGACAAGGAGACCACAGGACAAGGAGACCACAGGAGGGAGAGTGATCATGCAGGATTGGATCTGTTAATCTTAATAGAGAGAACAATCCATACAGACCAAACGGTTTTGTCTTGTTTCCCCTGGCACTTTGCCGGATTGGGTTTTGACGGCAGGGAAAGAATGGGCACCAGAAGGTGGCCTGGTGGCGTTTACACCACAAGGAGTAAGGACCTGGAAGAAGGAATAAAGCTTAAGCCGCCACACACTATTCCGTACGTAGTATTAGTGTTAGTGTACCGAGGTAGTCCTGGTAGTGTACCCTACAGTAGGGTACTGTAGTCAGTCAGTCAGTCAGTCAGTGTACTGTAGTATAATGCGGTCCAGGGCGAACAGCGGTGCTCGGGCCAGCTCGGCCCTACCCAAAAGTAAGTGGCCACGTGCACCCGCCACCTCAACCACCTGCCACACCTACAGACCGAATCTGCCTCCAGCAGCAGTCTGCCAGTCAGTCACCCAGTCACCCACTTAGTCAGTCACCCAGTCAGCCACCTTCTCCGTCTTTATCCCCAAAGAACTGGGTCCGTTTCAACTTTTGGCAATCCCCCTCGGCGATATGCGAAGACTCACAAGATTCTTTACCTGTCCAGTATACCTAGGTAGTGTATGCTACCTACCTAGATATTCAGGTACTGTCTACTGCATACCTACCCAGGTACATAGTAGATACGTCACGTCTGACTGACCAATCAATCCACAGTTTTCATCCTTGTCTGCCTGCCTTCTTTGACTCCTTCCATTTCGCCTTCTTCGCACCTGCGTCCCCGACTCCGCGAACACAATGGCCGTGCGTGCGTGCGTGCGTGCGTGCGTGCTCAGCTCTTCATCTCTTCAACTACCGGTATTGGTTGGTCAGTTGGTCAAGCTCTTGAGTCTAGCCCGAGTCGATCTAGATCGTGCACCATATGCACCTGTCAATTACTGTCACACGTAATATGTACTCGATTAATGTGTTAATGTATTGTCTCGTACCCCGCTTGCTCGGGTACGCTAATTTCTATATTAAATATATCCCGAAGTTAATTATATAACTTATTTATTTATACAGACCGAGGTATTTCTATAAAAACCCCTGCTGTCGTCTAATATACCCTTTAAAAGAAGCTATCTATAGATAGGTTTTTTTATATAAACCTTTTTCTTAAAGTATTAACCCTTATAAAAAGGTAAGGTAAGTAAAGCCTATTATAGCTATATAGCTAACTATATTTAGTAATATCGCCTATAAAACGCGCTTCTTTTCCTTTTATTTATTATTACGTAGTTATTACTACTACTACTACTATTATAGTAATAGTAGTAATAATAACTAATAAAGCTTTAATAGTTCTTTTTATACGTTTCTTTTTAATCGTTTATATAATACTTTTTTATTTTAAAGAAAAGGTAGCCGAGATAACTAACGATATATTTTAAGCTAAGCTTAGCTTTAGTTTAAAATAAACTATTTCCGTATATCTTTTTATATCTTTATTCTTTATATTCTTTTTAATTAATATATAGCTTAACGGTATTATCGTTTACTTAAACGATAATAATAACGATAAAGATAAAGATAAAGATAAGGATATAAACGTAAATAAAAACGAAAATAAAAATAAAAACGAAAATAAAAGTAAAAGTAAAGGTAAAGCCGGCGTAAAGCTTACTATAAGTACTTTTTCTATAGTTCCTCTTACTAAGTTATCTATTAATACTTTTATTTTAAAAAAATAAAAAGGTTAAAAGCTAATTATAGCCTTCGACTACTCTTTATACTCTATATATAATACGATTTACCGGGATTTATATTATACTCTACCGGCGCTACGTTTACTAATAGGTATATTAAAGGTTTATAGACTTTTATTATAATTAAACTAAAGGTTATATAAAAGCGTATACGTAGTACGTATAGGTTAGCTATATATACTTTTTATACCGGTTAGTATAAAGCTTAAGGTTTATACTTTTAATTCTTTTTATAAGAGAATTCGAAAAGGCGTTTAAACCGATAAAGGTAAAGTAAAAGGGGTATATTATTATATATATACTTTTCTTATTAGTATTATAGCTATTAAAGCTATATAAAAGTAAAAAGCTTTTTTAAACCTTTACCTTTAATCGGTAATTTAACTATAAAGGAAAAGCTACCGACTTTAAGTATAGTAGTTTACTTAAAAATAATATAATATAATTTAAACGTTTTTATATATAAACCGGCGTATTTTATAACTTTCTTTTTCTCTTTAATTTCGTAATATATACTTCTATATATTTATATTAGATTAATAGGTTTTTTAGCTTATTAATTATATCGTTTTTTAAGTTTTTTACTTTTTATTTTCGAATTTTATTCTCGATATTAACTAGTTTAAGTTAAATAATAAACTTCTAATAGCTAATAATAAAAAGTATTTTAGTTAGTTTATTAATAATTATATTTAAAGTATTAACGTAATTAATATATAAGTATCTTTATTAGACTTTTTACTATAGCTAGTAATTATATATATTTATATAACGAAGTTTTATATTAAACTAGGTAATTTTTTTATTTACTAACCTAATTATTTATATATTATTATATTATAGTTAAATAGTCTGTTAGTTAAACTAAACCTTTAGTTTTTATATAAGCCGATACTAAAAAAAGGCTTTTTTTAATACTTAAGTAAAAAAGAGTAACTTAGCTTTTATAATAAAGGTAGTTATAATATTTTACTTATTTACTTTCTATCCGATATATTTATTAAATAATCTTATTATATATACTTATAAACTTCGACGGTTTAAGCTATTATCGGTAAAAGACGAGTTACTTTATACTTTAAAAGAGTTTACTTTTTTTAATTTAAAAGCGAAAGCTAATATTTAAGTAAAATATATTAAAACTCGGTTTACTACTTTATAATACTATAGTTTAAGATTAATATTAAACTATATAAGTTTAAATACTATAAAAGCTATATTTAGCCTTATAATTACTATTATATATAGAATTAATCCGACTTTACATTAATATAAACAGGCTAATATAATAAATATTTAGTCCGGATATAATAATAGTTTTATTAAAGCTATTAGTATTTTATATAAAGCTTATTACTATATCTACGTAAAAGACGATATTTTATTTATATAGTTTACTTAAAAGAGTTAAATCTTTTATATAGCTTTATCCCGAAGTATTATAATACTTAAAAACTACTAAAAGTTATTTCCGCCTATAATTCTATATTATAACTTTAACTATTTAATAACTTCTTTAACTACTTTCTTATCTTTACTTTAATATATAATAATAATATTATTTATATAAAAGAAGATTAGTATATTACTTTATATAAAATAATAAGGTTTATAAAGAACTAAGGTAAAACCGATCTTTTTAAATATATAAGTAAGTTCTTTTTACTATAGTAATAAAAATTCTTTAAGTTTATAAAAGGCCTTTTTTAGTAGAAAAACTTACTTTAGCTTTCGATATCTTTATAATATATATATATAAATCTCTTTATTAAATAATATATTAACGAAGGTATTAACTATATTATATTAAATAAATTCGAAATCGAACTTAGCTATAATTACTATTACTATTTTAAATAACTTTCTAATAAAGGTAGCTATATAAATTTCTTTTATATCGCTTTTTTATTATTAATTCTTTCGGATAACTAGCCGGGCTTTATATTTAGTAAAGAACTTATACTTATTATATTTATAAATATATACCTATATATAGTCTAATAAAGTTTTTTTAGTTACTATACTTACTACTTTTTCTTTTTATAACTATATTTCCTTATAGCTTTAAAAATAATCTTTTTTTACTTACCTAAATAGGTCTTTATAAATATATTTATAACGTTTATAAAACGTTTTTAAAGCTAAAGGCAGTTTTTATTTATATATCTTCTGTTCTTTTTATAAACGATATAATATTATACCCGGATTTACGCTTTTTATCTTTTAAAATAACTTTTTTATTTCTCTTTATATTATACTTTTTATAATAGTCTTCCTGTTTTACTATTTTAGTTAGTTTTATAGTTTTTTTATATTAAACGTTAAAATCTATAAATATACTTTATTAGTTTAAGATATTATTTTATTTTTTAAGTACTTTTCGTCTATTTTTATTATAAAAGCCGTAAGGATAAAGCTATATAGTAAAGGAAGAAATATCTTTAAAGTTAATAGGTATATATACGTTTTATTTAAAAGGTAATTAGTTTTTTTAACGTACTTTTTTACTATTTTATTCCTGCTTTTATATACTTCCGCTTTTATATTAACTTTAATATAAACGGTATTACTTTCGAAATCTTTTACTTTTTCCTTTTTAAGTAAAATATTTATTAAGTTTTTTTATAAGATTATCCGTTAGTATAGGTATTTTTATAATATATCGGTATTTACCTTTCGGATATTATTTTATAGGTAGTTTATTTAATTATTAAACGTTATCTTCTTATTAAAAATAATATTTCTTAAAGTATATACCTTATTAGTTTAAAGGTTCTATATCTTATAAATATTAGTCGATTTATATTTTATAAAGTAGTTTATTTAAACTTAAAAGTTTATTTTCTTTAGTTATTCTGTTTTACTTTATACTATAAGTATTATTATATATACTTTATAGCTAAATACTTATAGATAGTATACTTAAAGGCGGAAATTAGTAAAAAACTTAGCTATAAGTTTATTCTATCTCTTTAATAAGGTCTTTTATCGCTTTTAAATATACTTCGAAAGCCGGTTATATAGATATACAGCTACTTTAATTACTTCTTTTTAAAAGAAATTCGAAAGTTTTATATAAACTATTATATATCTTACTTTTATAGTAACTATACTTTCCGAACGTTCGGTAGTATCGTTTTATACTTATATTTAAAGTACCGAAGGTTTAATTTTAACGTTATTATTATTTTCTAGTTAGTCTTTTAACTATTATAGTTTAACGATTTTCTTATTATATTTAAAGGTTTTAAGTATTACTCTTTTATTCTTTATAGTTCTTATAAAGGATTTTAGTAAGCGTTTTAATATAGTTTAGTTTTAGTTTCGAAAGTAATAGTTATATATTACCTTCGTTTTATAGTAAATAAAGAAAGCTACCGCTTTATATTTTTTAAAGTCTTTTATAATATTAGTAAAATTTAAAGCGAAACGTTAAATTTCTTATAGTTTTTTTCGAAAAACTTAAGATACTTATCTTTTTATCTTTTTTATAGTATATCCGTTATATTCGTATATATAAGGCTTTTACTTTATTTAAATACTTCGATATAAGTTAGTAACTTTATTAAGTTTTTTTAGCTTTAAATATTTTAGTTATAAGTATTAGAATTTATCTAAAACCTATTGTTTTATCTTTTATAGCGTTATATTAAATAAGACTGTTCTTTTTTTAAGTATAACTTTAGTTACAGTATTTAAAAGCCTTTTTAGTATATTTTATTTATATTTTATAAAAAGAGTATATAAAAGGGAGTTATTATAGTTCTGTTTAATAGTATTTTAATTCTTTTTATTATTTTAATAATATCTTCTCTTTTAAAACTAGTTAAGTAGTATTAAGTTATATATAAATCCTTTATAAAAGGCTATATTTTTAACTTTAAATACTTTTAGACTATTATCTTTTTATATTTTAATATTAACGTCTTTTTATATAAAGATAGGTACTTTTCTATTTCTAACGATTATATACTTAAAAAGATCTGTTACTTTAACGTTTATAAACCGATAAATATTATTAAAAATAGGTATAGTTATATTTAAGTTTAGTAAAGTTAATTATATAAGTAAGTAAATAAATTCGATCTTTATATTTTAAAACGTTATTTATACTTTAACTAAAAAAGCGGTTAATATATACCTTTATATTAGTTATTATTTACCTACCTTTTAAATTTTAAGCTTTTCGATCTAATAAGCTAAGTCTTTATTTTATTAAATCTTTTACTTTATTATTAAAACGTTAAGATAATATAGTTTAAACTATAAAATAGCTTTTTTAAAGAATATTATTTAATAGTTTTATAGGCGGTATAGTTTTTTATATACTTTATATAACGCCTTACTATATTTAGATAAAGATTTTTCTTTACCTTCTTTCTGTTTTAAGCTATTCCGGGCTTATTTTCTTTTTAACTTACTTTTACTTTATTCCGCCGATCCTTTTATTAAAGTTTCCTTTTAACTATATTAAATACTATATACTATATATACGTTATATTTTATCCGGTTACATAAAGCGACCGCTTTTACCGTTAAATATAGTTTTTAATAAAGGTTTACTATTATATAAATATAACTAAAACTACTATCGTTTATTTTTAACTAGTTAGTAATTCTATAGTTAGTTACTTAGCTTTTAAGATAATTTATATAGTTAAGTACTATAAATAAATAATTTATTTAGTTATAGGCTTTAAAGACTTAAGAGATTTAGTATTTATTACTTATAGTTATTACCTTTTCTTACTTTTTAATTTAAGTTATAAGTTGTTTTTATATTATTTTATAGTTTAAAGCTGTTAGTATTATATTATAATTATCCGAAGTATCGGTTTTTTTATTTTATATCTTTAGTTACGTTATCGTTAATAAATTAACGTATTAGTTATTTAAATTTTCGGTATAATAGTATATTAAGGTATAAGTTTTTATAACCGAATTTAGTATTTAGCTTTATATTACTACCTTTCGAGTTTTATATATATTTTACCTTTTTGTATTAAACTTATAGTTTTTTTATACTTATAAATAGTTTATATAGCTAGCTATAAATAGTTTTAAAACTTTAATAGCTAAGCTTAAAGCTTTACGTTATACTACTATTTAATATATTAAAGTAGTTTATTCGAACTTTTTTAATAGTAGTATTTACAGAAAAGATAGTTAAGCTTTCTTTTATATTATAGCTAGTTAGATATTTACCTGTTTTACTTTAATTTTAAGCTAATTTTTAAAGGTGTTTTAGTTCTTAAAGGTTTTATAAATAACCGTAGTATTAGCTAAGGTATTATAGGCTATTATTTCTTTTTTAAGCAGGTATATATATAGTATAGCGTAATTAACTTTCGTAGCGTATAAGACTTTTAATTATTATACGTAATATATACTCGATTAATATATTAATGTATTATTTCGTACCCTGTTTACTCGGGTACGCTAATTTCTATATTAAATATATCCCGAAGTTAATTATGTGACTTACTTATTTATACGGACCGAGGTATTTCCGCAGGGACCCCTGCTGCCGTCTGATAATTACAGAGCCAGGAGAGCCTCATCATTCGCTAAAACCACTAAATAAAATTGCACGGCTTCTTTTTAGGGAGCCCCTCAGCCCCTACATACAGCAAGCTGCAAGCATCTGTCAGGGGCAAGGCCCGGCCGAAATAGAAACGGCAGAGCCTCACGAGTCACTGTGCTCAAAAAAAAAAAAAAAAAAAAAAAAAAAAAAAAAGGGCACCAAGACAGTAAGTAAGTAGTAGAATCATCTTCAAAAAAAAACAGCTCGCTGCATCGGCCGCACCGTCGTGTGTCTCTCACAGTCAGACAGTTGATCCCCCTTTTCTCTTCTCTTCAAGCAACATCGCCTGACCCAACACAAACGAGCCTTGACCATCCTCATATCCACCTCCACGCCACTGCATCACCAAGCTTTATACGGGCGCCTTCAGGGCTGAGTGATCCCTGAATTGCCTAATTTCGTCAATCTCAATCCTGTCATCCACCCCGATAGGGTTTGCGGAGGGACGTAACCTCCTGTCATTTCCCCCACCCCCCCGTATACATTCCGCCAGTGTACTATCCCACAAACACACACACACACACACCACCACCACCCCCCGGAGTCACCGGTCTTGTTGAGGACTGTCCAAAACATGGTCTTCCGTCTCCACGTCTGGGGTCCCGCCTTCGGGCTCCCCTCCATCGACGCAGAGTGCCTCGCCACCATCACGTACCTGGCATGGGCCCTGCCGACTTCAGAATGGGAGCTCGTCGCAACTAGCCCCTCGGGGGTCCCTACTCGTAAGTACACAGCCCCCGTCTCGTCTAAACCGTTGTCATCCCGGCATCCGGTCCCGCATCGAACCGAATGTGGTCGTGTGTTTGCATCTTGTCGGCTTGGAGCCTTCGGGTCCGGGCCCGGGCCGCTCACGGGACCTTACGTCCCCCATCCTTTCACTACCAAGGGAGGCATTGCCGGCCGATGAGAGCAAAGTCCTGACCGCAATCCAGAATCTCTACCGTCTCTCCAAGACCCAAAGTCCGGCACGTGGGTCACCGGCTTCACCTCTATTACTACCCACCTCGGTCAGGTCAACCCGGACTGGGACCTCGACCGCCATGTCGGCGTCGTACAGAGGGCAGACACGACAGCCTACACCAGCTTCCTCCACGCCAACGCCGCCCCCCTGGTCGCGCTGTCGCTCTACGTCTCCTCGGCCAACTGGGCCGCCACCACCCGGCCGGCATACAGCGAGGTCCTCCCCTTCCCCCTGACCTGGACGGAGCCCATGTCCATCAGGCGGCGCATGTGCGACGCGGCGGAGCACCTGGGGCTCTCGGACCTTAACGTCGACGACGAGCGGACGCCCGACCAGGCCCAGGGCTCGGCCACCAGCGAGTCCACCGAGGGCTTCCTGAAGATCCCCGAGCGCCTGCGGCCGCGGCGCCGCGGCGTCAAGGCCAGCCTGTCGCCGGAGCAGACGGCCCTGTTCAGGCTGGAGGCCGCGGCGCGGGAGACCCTGGGCGTGCTGGCGGACCTCAAGGGCAGCGCGGGGCTCGGCGACGAGCGCTTCTTCTTCGGCTCCGACCGGCCGACCTCGCTGGACTGCCTGGCCTTTGGCTACCTGGCCCTCATGCTGGTGCCCGAGGTGCCGCGCCCCTGGCTCCGGGACGTGGTGAGGGGGCGGTACGAGTCCCTGGCGCTCCTGGTGGACAACATCCGCGACGAGCTGTTCGGCGGGGACGTGGCGTCCAGCCTGCCCTGGTCCGGGGCCCCGGCCGGGGGCGGGCCGTGGAGGGCCACGAGGTTCGCCAGGGGCATCCTCAAGGCCTCGGTGCCCGAGGACTGGCTGCTGGTGGCCCGGGCGTGGCCGCCCGAGGCGCACCGGGGCGGGGGGCTGCCCGTCCTGGCTGTCCTGGGCAGCTCCGCGGCCCTGCTGAGCGTCGTGGGCAGCGTCCTGCTGTACCGGCACCTGATGCCGTTCGGGTCGGCGCTGTACCGGTGGGAGATGCAGAGGCGCAGGACCTTTGGCACGGCCGGGGCGTTCTTTGGTATCTAGGCGGGCGTGGGGCGTCTTTGCTCGTGGCCCGGATCGGGAGGGCTGTTTGAAGGCTCCGGATTGTCAAGAGCGTTAGGCGTGCCTCTTACATGCTTGGACGCAGTAATGTGGCAACTGCCTGGGTAGCTACGTAGTATACCTTTTGTTATGATACCCGACTTACGTACTCCGTAACTGTCTTCGACTGGCAGCGTGGCGGAAACATGTGTAAAACGTTCTGGCTTTCAATGAGAATGATGATAACGCTACTTCATTTGCGTGTCCAAAACATCTCTCCCCGGCCGCATACCTGGAAAAGCCCAGTGACATGACCCAGATATCATACGCTTTGGCCACTACACCCCCTTCTCTCGGTACTGGTGCCGGTCATATTATCTTGGGCCGCGACTGTCTCAACTTCAAAGGACCACCCCTCTTCCTCGTAGGGGTCTGGCGCTTTGCCGCTCCTGGAGACTTGACAGCGACGGTTTTGCCGGCCAGGTCGTGGCTAGCCACATGGACTGACATGGCTGGACCATATCCAACAAGCAGGACCTTAACCAAGGCCCCAGCGCCTCGCTTGGAGAGGGAGCTGAAGAACTCCAGTATAGCGTTTGACCAGACGAACCCCTCCGCTGCTAAACTAGAATTGTGCAAGGCCTGAAGGTCGACGATAACGAAGATAGACCCCTTGAGCTGACTGACCACGGCCTCGAAGATCTGAAACCACTCCTGCGGTGTCGTGGCAGTGTGGCACTGTGAGCTAGTCAATGACAGTGACTTTTCATCGGCGAATGATTTTCCTGCCTGCAGAGCCTGGAGCGTAAGGTGTTTTAGAATGTCCACCGAAGAAACTTGCGTCTTGCTGGGGATTGTATCAGCACTCGTGTCAGTCAGGTCCCTGAATGCCCACAGTGTGGTAACATTGGCCTGTCGTAGTTGCTCCACAACTTCAATACAGAAGTATCTGATGGCAAGTCGGCTTCTGAATGAGCCCTTGATCGCTGCCATTTCAGAGGCCATGGAGTTCGACCAAGCCATGAGCACTTTGGAGGTACGGAGGGCCCCAATAGGCTGTTCCTCCGACCGCTTGCGACGCTTTGCCATGAGTAGCAGGTTCTGGTATGTCTTCATATGGTCTCCTAGTGCTGATGCGGACATGCTGGAGATGATATTGGAGAATTGGATGTCCGTCACCCGTTGGTTGGTATCAATGGCGGCACTCGAGTTGATTGCTTGGTGTTCTGTAGTGAGTCAGCTTCTCATCATCACCTTGTGACCCTGCACCTATCCCAGACGTACCAACAATCAACTTCTTGATGTGGGCCAGTTCGATGTGCACGGCTCTTAATTCTGCCTGTGACCCCGAGACAGCGAGGTGGTCTACCCGGCGGGAGTGATGATCAATGTCCTCGAGCAAGTCGTTATAACGGAGCTCAGGCGGCCTTGTGATACTGTGGAGGATATGCTGGAATGGGTTCTCTTGGAACCAGTCGACTGCCCTTATAAGAAATTTGAGAAGGTACGCGTAGAGCTCTTCTATGGCGGTTTTCATACGGTCCGTCGGGTAGAGGGTACTGTATAACTCAATTCGAGGGAGAGCGTCTGCAATTCGCGAGAGGGCCTTTGCTAGTAGTGCGAAAGCTGCTGCATGGTTTTGAGCCCCCTGAATACTGGTAAGTAACTACCATGAGGATCAAGAACAGTGAGGGAAAGGATATATCCCAATGATATGTCTGCTTACAACAAGTAAGAACTTGAAAGCACCCCATACCAAGGAGGTATACTCGGGATGGTGCTGGACAAAAACATCCAAAATATTTCCATAATGGTGGATCTTGGAGATGAGATTGCGGATGCACTTTCTAACTTTCTGTCCGTCCTTCTTGTCCCTATATTTAGTATAGCATGCGTCTAGAACTGCGTGGATCTCATCGATGCCGTTGGCGTCCCGGGCTAAGAGCCTTTTCCGATCATCATGGGTCAGAGTACTGCAAAAGCGGTCCACAGCAGCCTCGTATGCCTGTTGAGCAATAGTAGAAGAAGACGTTCTGATCTTAGTCAGCGAGCCGGCCTGTCCAGTGCTCGAGATTGTTGTGGTCTCACCCATGGTAGTCGTTCCTTTCAAGTGTACCGCCATACCAAGTCTTCAAGAGCTCTGTCTGATTCATGATGCACTTAACAGATGACGTCTTTGCATCTCACTATGGTACTACATAAAGTGTCTATCGTTTCAGCAAAACGAAGATGGACACAGGTGCCTGCCTTTGTGAGGTTGGATACCGATCAAGCTACTGCTTATACAACCCACACCACCATCACGCCGTCCAGTCGCAGGCCAGAGAGCACGTCAAGCAGCATATGCAAAGGTCTTGTCATTACCCCGCAGTCTTTCCAACTCCATGCGTATATAGAAGTAGTAGTTGTTCTACCAGACAGCTGCACGAACAGAAGTCATCACCACCCTCATATACCAGCCAATTACTGAGAAACGTCGAACAAATCCAGCGACATAGAACGAGCCGAGACTTTACACAGAGAATCATCAGTCGGCTTCAAACTTGCATTACTGATTGAGGAGTAGGTTATTGAGCAAAGCCTTCACTTTTGTCCTCTTGTTCAGCCAAACAGAATGCGTCAAGGCGGCATGCAGGGCGGCTACGCAAACCAAAACGAATGAAGGAAGATACATCTCAAACATATAAACACCTGACGATATCCAGAGATCACACAGCCGCGAGTAACATCGTACGTGAACGCCTCGTAGCCCTCCTTGTGGATGACCGAAGCACTGCTACACATTTGGCTTCACGGGTCAAAACCACTGGTGTTCGGCCTACACGACCTACAGTGTTGATTCCGCCAACTGAACCTGAGTCACTGGTTGGAGAAGCAATTTACCCCTCTATCGTGGATGTGGATCATCAACATAGTATGGATGAAGAAGCAGGACAGGCTGTGAGAGGCACCTCTGGTCATCTAAATCCCGAGCAAGTTCCCTCGGGGCGCAGGATTACCATGCGAGACCTCGAGGCAAGGGTGAAACAACTCGAAGAAGAGAACAATATTCTTCGACAAGGATTGCCTCCCGATCAGGATAAGGCTCCAGTAACGAGTCAGCCACCGGTATTCCAGATTGTCAACTACGTCGATGGTACAAAAACTGCTTTCCTGGGTGAGCCGAATTGGGAGACAAGTTGGGACGATACAGATCAAGGACTTGGTTTGAAAGGGAACCAACCAGTGGCAGACTTGGGTGCATTCTTTCGTCACAAAAAGACAATGGCATTTAAGGTTAACAGATGGTTCATCATGAAGACCATGCCTAACATCGAACAAGTGCGAGAGGCGGTCAAAGCCGGCTTGGATCTTCCGGATCCTATACCATCAGAGACGCAAATTGAATTTGTCAGTAGTGAAATGAGGGGCGCTTTCAAGGCATTCATCGACATAGCAAGGGATTACTTCGGAGTCTTTCCAGCTTTCGACTCAAGCAAAGATCCCTGGAGCCCTTACCCATTCTGGTTCCACTGCCGAGGGATTGGACTTGTTGAAAGACTGCCCGACAAGGACCGACGGTTCATGAGACTGATGACGGATTGGATAGAGAAGGAATATGGAGATGAATATTCTCGAGCCCATATGTTGTTCCAGAGAGGGCTTGCCACAAAGTTTACAATGTCGTACCTGGTTGGTCCAGGCGAGGTGTTCACTTACAGAGAGAACGGCCAGATCAGAGCATACAGAGCACGCTCATGGCCAAAGGATCGCTCCCATGACACAGGCAGTCCCACCCATCGGCGTGATGTCCAAGATTGGGAGGTCGTCGCGTGGGCGTACCGGTACAACGGGCAGTTTTGGCAACATATCGAAAGCCTCAAGCTTTACTTTGCCAGTGCACCGGAAGACAATGCTGAGGTTGCTATTTCATCTCTCCGCATAGTGCCTTTGAGGTTTGAGCCAGAAGAATTGAAATTGAAGCTCACCAGAAGGGGTGAAACGTTCTGGAAGTGTCGTCACCAAAGGTTTGTGTCGATCCGGAGCCAAGATACATCAGACCAACTCAGCAGGGTGAGCATACAATCTGTCTTTTGCATCCAGGAGAAGATTCGTTACTGACGCCAGATGAAGATTGACGAAAGGTATATGGTGGACTTCTCTGTGTATCAAAGGCTGCATTCAGACACCGCCGGATTTAAATTGGCATACCAGAAGCTTGGCATCGAGGAGTATATGTCTGCTGATCTTATGAACAATGATAAGGGCCCTGAAGGCGCAAACTTGATGTTGTTCCCCCCGACAATCGTGGGCTACAGCATGCGTCGAAAAGCTTGGAGTAAGTAATCACAATTACGAAATGATGAGCATCTACTCAGAGTTGTCACAGGTGAATTAGATGTCGACCGCATTCGAGATGTGCAATGGCGGAAAGAAGCGTTTGATCACCTTGTAGTAGAGCAAGAAATGAAAGAGCTCATACACGCTCTTATCACGAGCAAGATTGCGAGCGAGAAGGGTACTGGTAAGTCTGAGAATACTACTTGTTCCGAGCTTGCTCTATATGACCATCTTATTGACATCCTTGGATCCCAAGACTGGATCGGAGCTAAGGGAAACGGGCTTATCATGCTCCTTCACGGCGGACCCGGGACAGGCAAGACATTCACCGCAGAAAGTGTCGCCGAGCTTGCAGAGAAACCCCTGTACACAGTTACTTGCGGTGATATAGGTACAAGGCCAGAGGATGTGGAAAATTATCTCGAGTCGGTCCTGTACCTCGGTAAGGCTTGGGACTGCGTTGTTTTGCTCGATGAAGCCGACGTGTTTCTGGAGCAGAGGACACTGAATGACCTTACTCGAAATGCTCTGGTTTCTGTCTTCCTTCGAGTCCTCGAATATTACGAGGGGATTCTTATTCTCACCTCAAACAGGGTCGGAACATTCGATGAAGCATTCAAGTCACGAATCCAACTAGCACTACGCTACGATAATCTTGGGAAACCCCAGCGTACCAAAGTTTGGAGAAATTTCTTCCACAGGCTTCAAATCCTCGGCGAGGAGAATATCGATTACGACACTATCGATTCATATATCGAGGAACTGTCCGAGTACGAGATGAATGGAAGACAGATCCGCAACGCTATCACCACTGCGCGCCAGTTAGCGCACTTCAAGAAGAAGCCGATGACATGGGGACATCTTCGGCATGTTATCAAGGTGGCTGGAAAGTTCGACCAATACCTGAAGAACGTTCAAGGAGACATGTCGGATGATGTGATTGCAAGGGAGGAGGGTATTCGGTGACCGACTATGCCCAATATCAGGGCCCGGGACGTCGATGAAGGGCCAACATTTGAACACTAAGACTGTGCAATAATATTATAGTCTCACACGGAAGAGTAGGTATCCTTGGGTTGCTTTTCTGTCTTCCTCTTTTATTTGATTCAGATATTTGCAGCAATATATCCTGGCCACCGTAACACTACATACGTATTGTTATTGTGAAGGCATTTGTATGGCGTAAGTGAGTGTATTGATCGCGGTTGCAGAAGGGGGAACCTTCATGAGGCCTTAAACCCTTCTGCCTACTATTTAAATTGCTCGCCTAGCCACCGGCTATTCCAGCTTGAACTATTCAGGACTTCGTTATACGGCATAATAGCACGCTATAAAGTCTGATCAAGTGTCTGTGCAGAGGGGTAGGGTTTTTCGACACATATCTAGGCTTCTCATATATCCAAGAGGCTGGGGAGCGGGTTGGAGGCGGTGGTTAAATCTTTTAGGTTGAGTCCTGAGGCCAGGAGAGTGGCAAAGCCGGACCGATGATCTACCAGGCTCGTCCAATGCCACATAGTTGTAATCAGGTACCGGTATGAGATTGCATCTGGGCTTAGTTTCTTGGTAATTGCCAGTAGGGGGTGACTTGTCATTAATATACACGATTTCACTTCCCTGGTGTCTGCAATCCGTTCATTTCCCTTTCGTGCCTAGGAGATCTGAACATATTATAGTTTCTAGGCATTCTTCATGTGATTATATCATTGATAGTCGAAGACTAGATCGGGCTAAAAGAAACAGGCCTGTTATACTCTTCTACGGCGCATACATGCAACTTTGAACATTGAAGACGTCGGGCATTTACTACAGGAAGTGTCGCCGAGCTTTTAGAGAAGCCACTATATACAGTAATTTGCGGTGATAATTATAGGGACGAAGCTAGAAGACGTGGCAATATACCTCGGTAATATTTAGGACTGCATTATTCTGCTTATTAAAGCCGACGCGTTCTTACGTATCCTCGAGTTATATAAGAGGATCCTGACTCTTACGTCAAACCTGAACTACCCTAGGGTAATGGTAGAATAAAGGTTCAGGTCTCATTAGGTATGATTAGGTTGTAAAGTAACGCATTATATATTCAAATTGTGTATAAAGTGACCTTAATAAACTGCAGAGCTATAAAATTGGAAATCAACCCTAGGGAAGACCTTTAACTTACATCTGTAAACTAAAATAACGATGTCTACCGGTCCCTACAGCATTACCTATCTACCTAAGTACTTACCTACCTACCTACTAACTTATTTACTTAATTTTCATACTTATTTATTCATTATAGAGCCTGCGTATATGATGGAAAGAAGTGTTACATATTACTTAGATGTTAGTGAAGCTATAGATATACTATAGGGATCGGTATATAGAAGAAAGCCTGCTTCCTATCTAATGTTATTGAACCTAACGAGGGGACCTATTATATCTATGATAATATGCAGTAAAGCAAAGAATACCGTTCAACCTGCCAGGTTGTGTGTTGCAATCCATTATTTGTCTTTCTTATCCTTATTGCCAGTAGCACCTGGAGCAGGTTTTACCACAACGCCTGCCTGCTTTGCTTGTGCTGATGACGCCGCAGGCTTTAACGCCTGCCTTGGTATGAATTGCGTAGTTGGGCCTGTATTGATGGGTACCTTTGAACCGGATGCGACGGGTGCCTTTGAACCAGATGCGACGGGTGCCTTTGAACCAGATGCAACGGGTGCCTTTGAACCAGATGCAACGGGTGCTCTTGAACCAGATGCGACGGGTGCCCTTGATCCAGGTGCGACGGGTGCCCTTGATCCAGGTGCGACGGGTGCCCTTGATCCAGATGCGATGGGCGCAGCACCTGTCTTCTGTAGTTTTCTCGCTTTTTGTGACATCCTCTTTCTCTTCCTTTCGGCAACGAGTTCGTCGTGGGTTATTTGGTCTATAAGCCGTGGCATATAGAAAGGCGAACCTATCGCAGACTCGCGCCAGTGTAGGACATACCACACATTAGGATCTTGGGCTCTCATTCCCGGATCGGACATCCTGATGGTGTAATGCGGCGTCTTGTCCGGATCTACCGTGCTTGTCGAAAAATGGCCAGTACCCCTATGCATTGTAATACTATAAGCATCCAGACCAGACTGGACGACTCGGCAGTGTTACAAACATCGGCCGAGCCAGAACAATAACTCACATTACAAAAGCCTCGTCGAATATATGCCCGAAACATTCATTGTTTCCCGGGGTGTTGAGCCATCTATGGAGCTCGGCACCAATAGAATCTTCTACGCCAAATGCTGTTTTATGGTAGATGATCTTGACGGGCATGGTTCGGTTTTTGGTAAGAGAGCAAGACGTGCGAGGTTTGTAGCAATGCGATCAGGAGGTGGTCAGGATAGTGAACAGGCGAAGACTGCTTGAATAGATAGAAATGCGAGGAGTGTTGATACAGATTGATAGCTTGAGAAGACATATCTTTCTGGAGGACTTGCCTAAGTTCATATATCCCGGATGTCATGATGGGCTACTTGTCTGGGGATATAATTAGATATGTACGCCTATAAACCGGCCTTCTTGGGTACCTCTGTATGGACCTTCATAACCAACTGTCAGTCAAGTGCCACGCTAGTCAAGTGGTCTCAATTGTGGACAGCATCAACTGAGCCACCAGGCGGGCTATGACCCCGAACAATGAGAACAGCATCGAGAGATATCTATGCTTGATCACCGATGCCCATGTGCCGCCGTGCAGAGTGGAGAGTAGACTGGGACTCACAGTTTCAAGATGTTCATAGCCTTGATATGGCCCAGTACAGTGCTCCACCACGATAGTTGATAGTACGGCGTACCCATCAATCAGAAAGAGAGTGGCCACGATAAAACCGGGATGAGCGAACCTTTCTCCTGTTTGGAGTATCAATACTACGTCAACCCGGTTCTCCAGGTCCTCAAGCAAACCAACAAGTTTGACGCCAAGGCCACGTGCCGTATGCACGTAGAACGTTTCGCTTCATATGTAGGCCGCAGGATAATTAGACCGGCTGGTGGTGGCCCCGATGGCACCTGGACAATCCTGCGTATGGCGCCAGGGCCCACCTTATGCTGCGCCGACACAGAATGAAGATACCGTTACCTACCAGTTGACTGCAGTCGAACTCGCAGAAGGCAAGTTGTATTATCTTAGGTCCTCTTTCAGTTGTGCAAGGCTGCTCGAGGTGGGCTTCTTCTGATTTCAACCTTGCTGGACAGGCATTAAACATCAGACTCGCTGATTTCCCGTAAGACCTTGATTTAAACATCCGTCCTTCAATCTGGGTAAGGAAGCCCAACTTTCTTGCCAACTATCCTGCGCCGTTGAAGATTACTATTGTTATCCCTTGTGGGTCTGTTTCGCTTGGTGCAGATCAGGGTGGTGGCTGCGGCGTCTGGCCTATTGGGCCGGGGAGTGGAGATTTACCAGGCCTATATAGCCAGACTTGCCAGTGACCAGCTGACGTACGGTGTGGTATGTCTATATATACCTATATAGTATCTCAATGTAACTGTTGGTTCGCGCAAACTGGGCCAGGAGAGACTCTCACCCTTGATTGGTCCATAACCTGAGAGGTCACTAGCGCCCTGGCCAATGATATTTGCGGGGCGGTCGGGGATTCAACACTCCAAATGTCCGTACCGGCGCCGCCTCTGGTCTCAACCTGCCCGCGTAACATCTTACAAAACCTGAACTCAGCCCTGGAGGTCCTTCTTCTGTTCGCTGAAGTTTGACTCCCTTCATCTTTCCCTATCCTTACAGCTTCAGAGCTCCCTCTGCCGTATCCAGTTTACTGCAAGCCGCTATCATGGCCATAGATCTTTCTCTCTTCGAGCAACACAACTCACTATACGACCAAGAAAGTATTTACCGCTACAGACCAGGTGGCTACCATCCTGTGTCTCTGGGTGACACTTTTAAGGATGATCGATACAAGATAAACCACAAACTCGGCTGGGGAGGCTTCTCCACAGTCTGGCTGGCTAAAGACACAATGTTTGTGCATTCGAATTTCCTGTTGCATGTTGACGTAAAATATGCTGACGACCTCACCAGTCGCGATGAATGGGTTGCCATCAAAATCTTGGCTGCCGACGCCACCCAGGAGAAACTGTCCAAGGAACTGCGATTTTTGCAAGGTTGGAGATGTGATGATGACAGCAGCCTGGACTTCGTTGTCCATCTGCTCGATATATTCCAGCACGAGGGACCCAACGGACTTCACCAGTGCCTTGTCTTTGAGCTACTAGGGCCTAGCCTCGACGGACTCGCTCAGTCGACCATGTACGATGCAATTGGAGCCATAGATGACAACTCGGTCGAGGACAGGATTGATTCCGAAGTGATTTTGCGAGTATCGCAGCAATTGTTGTATGCCATCGCTCGCATTCATGAAGCTGGCATCGCTCACGGAGGTGAGTAGTTCAAACAGAGCCAGGGAAAGGACACCACGGAACATTGACTGTCGTTACGGTTGTTAATATGTTTGCAGATCTCAGCGGGTACAACGTCGCATTCACTGCCAGGAAATTACAACAGCTATCAGAGCAAGAGTTATTCGAAACTATTGGCGCTCCCATTGTCGAAGATTTTGTTCGGCTGGATGGACAGCCCTTAGACCCCAGTCTGCCCAGGCATCTGGTCAGACGAACGGAGTGGAATCTTTGGACTGACGAGGATGAAGAAGATATCCGGTTGCTAGACTGGGGCGAATCCTTCAACCTGGGCGAGGAGCCTGAGCCCACCAAGTTGGCTCAACCGAGCGATTCTATTGCCCCTGAGACTATCTTTACCAATCGGGTTGACTATCGTGCCGATTTGTGGCGGGCTGGGATCACTGTAAGCCCCCAATATGCCTTGATTGCTGATTGTAACCTGCTAAGATATTACCAGATCTTCACTATCATTTTCGGGGGCAGGCCTTTCTGTGCCCCGCCCAAACATGGAGAGCATTATAGGCTTGTTCGGCAAATGATCAATTTTGTCGAAGACCTACCTGAGGAATGGAAAGAAGCATGGCTTCAGATGAAAGAGGAGTTCCCGGACCGAGAAGATAAGTCGTCTGGTAAGTCTGGCTCAGATAATACGGCCCCTTGGCACCCACACAGTTATGATGAGCTTGTGGGCTGATACTTGACAGATGCGATTTCTGTGGCACCAAGACTCGAGATGCTTTTCGAAAAACTGCCGGAAGACCCGATAGATCCACCGTTGCGCCCGCTGCTCCCGGTAATTCAAGGTCTTATGAGGTTCCGTCCGTCTGACCGACTATCCGCCTCAGAAGCTTTGGATATGCTGTTCGATAGTCTGGAGCCTGAACTTAGACTCAACAAATAGCGGATGTTGACAGATTCGTCAAGGAAACATTCATGGTGGCACTGAATCCGGCCTGTTGAGTGGGGTCGCAGGTGAAGGAGTGCATCGTAGCAGCTGTATCGTGTATTGCATGTGGCAGCCACCTGATGGCCTTCTTGGGGGCCAAGGTCGTATAGAGATACGGACAACGCATGGCGGACATCGGCGTATCGGCTGCAATGCTATTCACAACTTGTACATTGGTATCACTTCATACCGTCGTATCTTAAAGCAGATTATATCTGTCAACTTGGGTGTTGCAGTCCATAATCAAACGATGTTACGCTAAAGACTTGCCTTCGACCCTCCAACGTACGTGCGAACTGATGATACTGTAGAAAAGTGAGTTTAACGTCAGTCGCATGTGCTTGAAAAGTGATTTTATTGTATTCTTCGACACTTCTTTTCACATGTAAGTGGCAAGAGTGGAACACTCCACTGGTATAGGTATTGTTACGTAATCAGGCCTACAGCGTTACTTCCTTCCCTTTAGTTACACCTATTTCTTTCCCTTCCCTTAGGCCTTAGGCCTGTTTGTTTACTCTCCTTTAACAACAACACACCCATACTGGAATTGAATAACTGTACTATACATACAAACGTGCCTGTTTTTCAGTTAGATCTAGCTTGTGTTAATACCTGATATAGTAGCTATAACAACCTCGTTTTAATCGTTCTTACGTTAAAATCTTATAATTTAAACACCTCCGCGTCGCGTAACGCGCCTAAAGATACTATTGCTACGGTACTAGTACGAAACCCTACTAAAGAGCTTTATAATAAAGCCTAGTCGGCTAACGGCCTAAGAACGAACACTAACACCGTAACTAATCCTGCGGTTGTTAAGGCGATCGGACTCGAACGACCTTCGCCTACGTCGGCTAAAATAAACCGAGCAGTCCTCGATAATAGCTAGCCTCGAGATCCTCTAATTCTAAACATATTAATCGTACACTTTCGACCTTCCTTCGGGTAAATACTTTCGAAGCCCCTTCCCTTCTTTCCTCTCCTTCCTTTCTAAATAAACTAGCTAGCTAAAGCCTCCGCGGCGGTAGACCTCGCGATAACCTCGACTTTCTAATCGATAAAATACCTTCCGTTAAGAAGGAGCTTAATTCTTACGGTAAAGCCGTCCATTAAGATATAAGCGCAATTAAGTCTTACGACGAAGCCGTCCGTTAGAATACAGGCGTACTAAAGCTATCGAGAGAATGCTACTATTATAGTAAGGTCTTTAAATCGAGAAGGAAGCTAATAGCTTACGTCTTCTCTAATGTCTGCCGCTAAGGTTACGATTAAGGTTACGATCAAAGTAGCTACAGTTAAAGTAACTACGGTTAAAGTAGCTACGGTTAAAGTAGTTACGGTTAGAGTAGCTACGATTAAAGTAACTACGATCAGAACCGATCTAGCTAGTTCGAAACCTCTTAACCTTAACCTTAAACCTTCCTTTAACTACGATAATCTCGAGATTAATACTAGCCGGCCCGTTTCCTTCGGCCGTTAGCTCGACATCCTTATTAAATCTATTCGTACGACTCTTTTAGCGATTCCGAACCTTAGCCTTAGTTATAAGTCCTTTAAGCTTCTTCGCTTTCTCGCTTACTTTCCCGTAAGTCCGAGTAAGATTAAAACGATTCGGATAGAAACGATTAGGACTATTCGGAGAGAGACGATTAAGACTATTCGGAGAGAGACGATCAGGACTATTCGGAGAGAGACGATTAAGATAGCTACGATTACGATTACTCTGATAGAGATAGAGACGATCAAAGTTACTTTAATAGCTACTTTTCTGATAGTTATTATAGCGATTAATTAACAAGGACGTCAAGGTTATTCATCCGAGGAGGGCATATTACGTAATCAGGCTTATAGCGTTACTTCCTTCCCTTTAGTTACACCTATTTCTTTCCCTTCCCTTAGGCCTTAGGCCTGTTTGTTTACTCTCCTTCAACAACAACACACCCATACTGGAATTGAATAACTGTACTATACATGCAAACGTGCCTGTTTTTCAGTCAGATCCAGCTCGTGTTAATACCTGATAGGTATTATACATTTCATTTATCAGGGCCAGATACGTAAACCTTTTGAGTGCCTATGGATACTACTTGAGTATGAAGATTCAAGGCAGACACGGAACAGCAGAACAGTAGATCAAAATGCCTTGCGTGGCAGGGTATGGGAAGAGCGTTTCAGTTTATGCGGGTGATCGAGTGCACTGCCTCCCTTCCTTCGCGTGGGTGTATTAATGTGATACCCGCCATTGGTGGTCAGCATTGGGGTGGTCAGCATTGAGTGGGCAACGTGGTTGTCGTCACGAATTGGGTTGTTTGCGTCCCAGGCACAGCCAGCATGATAGTCGAGTAGTGTAATAACTCCTCTTTCGTCCAATCCAACCTTAGAAGGCCACACCCGTGAAACACTTCAAATGGTGGATTCTCTCCACTATAAATTTCTCAAGCCCCTTCCCTTATGATAGAGACAGTGTAAGGGATATCAAGAAGACGAAACCTCAGAGTAGTCTCGAAACCAGACTCAGCACCTCAATCCAACCCTGACCACCCGCCTCCGTCGCCCATCATACGGCTCGAAACCATCGACATCGCCGACCGCTCCAGACACAACTTTCCAAATATGCCACCTCCACCAGATCACGACTGGGAGACCTTTGCTCTCGTCGTATATTGGATGGGCGTGGTGATCCTCGGCATCGGGATAGCCATCGCGAGCTGCCAGCGCGTCCAAGCCCCATGGGTCCCCGGGCCGTTCTACACGGACGGCGTCCTCATGTGGTTCCTGCCCGTCGCCACCGCCGTGCCCATCCTCCTCTGGCCAGCGAGCCTCGTGGCCTGGCTCATCGTCATCACCTACAGGAGGGCGTCGAAGGCCGAGAGGTTCTGCGGCATCAGCCGCGGGAGGCTGCAGCGCAGGTACCGGGAGCTGCGCGGGGGGTGGTGGCGGGGTGGGTACCGGCCGGTAGATGTCGAACAGCCTCATGAAGATGCCGGTGTCTCAGCAGAGCTATTGGTTGTGGCCTCTTCGAGTACAGGCGATGAGGCCTGTCCGGAGAGCCCTGCTGCACGACAGCCTCTCATTTCGACTGGTGACAAGAACATGCATGACGGGCACGCCCCGACATCACCAACGCGAGGGTCTGATGAGGAGTCGGGACCTCCCGTATATGAACCATGAAGTGGTGAGAAGAGTCAGTAATTTTAGTAGTTAAGCACTTGGCGCTGGGGAGAGTACTGCGAAGACGATGCCAAAGAGGTCGGGACTTGTGTAGGTATAGACCCGGATTATACTACCCGTTTTATCTAAGTGCAATTATCCCGAGCTCAGCAGGCAAATATGTGCTTTTCTCTTTTGTTGTTCGCATAACTCCGAAATGATGCTTCCTGCTTTCATATGCCAGATACAAGACACGATGCTCTTGACAGAGTACGGCCTGACGCCTAATCCTGTGGGTCCGGTGTTGCAACCATCCCAGAAAACGAATTCAGGACCCTCAATATCTCCTCTGCCTCCTCGTCCGTCATGCGCATTATGACATGCTCCTCGGGCCTGGACGGTCTACCCGACCGCCGCCACAGCCCCCAAGACTGCAAGATGATGATGAGTAAGGTGTCTAGCATATGCCCTTCCTAAGGTATGCAAAAGTCGATCCACGTCCCCAGATAATCCAGCCGGTGAGGCCCGCTCTCCTCGCGGTGCCAGATTTCCTTGAACTCCTCGAGGTTGATGCGTCCCCAGCCGCCGCGCTCCTTGGCCTCCTTCTCGGCAAGGTCGTGCTTTTTCCACTCGATGAGTGCTGCCTCCGGGGGCCTCGTCAGGGGCTTGTCACTCCTTGGGTGGCGGAATTTTCTGGGCTTGCCGTTGGGATCATTGCTGTGTTTCAAAGCTGGCTTGAGGCTCTTGGGTGGCGAGCTGGTTGGCGCAGCGGGCTGTGAGGCGTTGGCGTTGCTGTTGGGTCGGAACTGAGGCATGGTCGGGTCACGATACGAGGGGTCGCTCGCTGTGTGCTCCGACTCTTCGATTCGCGTGGCGTCGTCCACTGTTTCTTGCTCTTCTTCGGAAGAAGACTCATCGTTTTCCTCCTCGACCTCATCTTTGTTCACAGCCAAGCCTTTGTCAACCGTGTATCCTGAAGTTGCGAGTAGCTCGTCCAGCGTCCTATCTTGGATCGGCTTGTCCTTGTCGACCAAAATAGATGGGATGTTCTCCTTCTCATTAGGCGGCTGTGAGTTCGGCTCCTTGCCCTGGTCGAAGGTGTCAAGCAACTCTCGATATGCCTCGCGGTACTCCTTTGACTCGGCGACCTTGACGGCAAGATCTTCCTTCTCCTTGAACAAGACATCGAGCAGCTCATTGAAGGCCTGCTGTGTGACAACATAGAGGATCTCCTTGCCCATATCCCTCTCAGCATCTGGAATCTCCATGCCACCCCATCGTTCGGGAACACTTCTGGATGACGTCGAAGGATTGGATCTGATTTCGTAATCGTCTGTGTCCTCGGCAAATCGAACCTTAGACGAGGACCGCGACCGGGCAGACAAGAGAGGCGGGTCTTCCTTAGAGCCACTCGCTGCCTCAGTGTCATTCACATCTGCAAGAACGTCCTCCTCGTTCCATCCCTCGGGCGGAGAAGTGCCTTCCTCTTCGACGAGGTAGAAAGACCGCTTCTTCCATCGGTCAAACAACTTCTTCCTCACTGCCACTCGGAGCTTTCGGTCCATGGCTCGTTTCCTGTAGGCTTCAAGACGAAGATGCTGTGCGCGGAGGTGGCTGTCGGTGGGTGGTCTGTTTGTCCATTGCTCATTCCCAGCCTGTCTAAGGACAAGTTGAGGCACGTTCAAGACCTCCCTGTAGCCAGACTGCCCATTTGCATAAGGAACTTGGACGGCCCCAGCTGGTTCCCCCACAACCCTCTCCGAATTATCCTCCTCTGCCGAGGTGTCCTCTTCGTTAGAATCGCTTTCGTGTTCGCCTTGTTGCTCCACCCTGTTCTCCTGGTTTTCTCTGCTCATCTCGCCCGGCTGGATATTGCGTGGCTCGCCGACCAGGAGGGATACAAGCTCTTCGACCCGTGTCGGAGGGTTCAGAAGAGCCTCATGGTAGATGCGTGTGACCTCCTCATCCGAAGTGGGCGACGTCAGATGCCCGGAGATAGGTGTGTGGAATCTGCTCCCGTAGGCGTCGTCGCTATCACCATTGTGGTTGAACAAACTCGAAAGGATTTCTCCACGGTCTCCAATGTCTGGCCTTGACTCGTTGACAACACCGTGCTTGTCAGTGACGGAGACGTCTCCATTGCTGTAGAAGATCTTGCCTTCCATTGGACGTCCGTGGTCAGCCTCAGGGACTCTGCCCTCGCGGCCAAAGTGGCTGCTCAGAGGTTGTCTTCCGGTAACAAGCGCATGCGTCTCCGTATTGTTCATGACCTGCTGGTCTAGCCCATCGAGAACATCGCCATGCATATGCTTGTATAGCACGTAGTACGTACGGAATATCCGTAAACAGTCCTTTCGAGATATGTAGCCGTCACCGTCGATGTCGTAGCCCTTGAAGATCCGCTCGAGCCTGTCCTTGCCCTTCTTGTAGGACAAGCCCATCAAGAATTCCGGAAAGCTGATCAAGTCGTCGCCATTGGTGTCGTAGAAAGCAAACATTCGATCGTGGATGAGATTCGGAGCACTGCGCCTGTTGCCACTCGAGGGCACCAGATACCTCTCGAACGTTTTCCTGTCAGCGGCCAAACACAGCTCATCCGGGTCGTCTCTCCATTCAGTATCGGCAATGAATGTCCATTGTTCCCACAAGGCCTCCAGCTCGGGACGTTCGAAACCAGTCTCTTTCGCCAAGTGCCTAATGAGAGCACTGGGCAAGTTCCTTAGAGCCGTGTCCGGATCACCAGGGTACCACACGGGCTGCATCGATTTGGGACCAAAAGGCGGCGCGGGGACCTTGACTTTGTAGAAGACGTGTGTTTTGTTGTGTAGTCCTTGGGATTCGCAAGTTTCGCAGAGATCGAAGTCGGCACAGTTGGCGCAGCGGTAGCGGATGCCGCGGATGGGCACGAGGCCACATGCGTTGCACATGCACCCGCGGTGGACGTACGCATTTCGACGTGCGTTGTCCTCCGAGACCCTGAACAGCAAGCCAACTATGTTGTGTCCGGCCCTCGGGGGAGGGAGGTTCCATTGATCGTCTATCCAGTCGTCCTCCATTGTACGTTCCTCCCCGGCCACAGTCTCGGCTTCTCCGCCGTCAGCAGTGGTGGCTGCTGGGCCAGTCTCTGTCGCGGCAGTGTTCTCGTCGTTGCGCGATTCGGTGTTGGAGGTGTCGTTCTCGTCGGCCGCGGGGTTAACCGCAGGGTGATCGGAAAGTTGTCTCTCGAAGTGTTGGTTGAATATCTCCTCGACCCGTCGTCTCTCTTCGGGGCCTAGCCGCTGCTCGACATCTTCCAGTACGCCCTCGATTTGTCGCCTCGTGCTTCTTTCCGTCCTTCGGACAGCATTGCGCCTCTGTAGACCTCCACCCGAGTTACTAGAGGAGAGCGTTGGCTGGCGGAAATGCTGCCAGAACTGCCAGGCAATAAAAACGCCGGTGACACCAGCGAGTACCTGGATGGCGACCCTTGGCCGCGTCAAGGACGCGGCAGAGGAGCTTGACACATCCATGATGTTGGATGCCCGGTGGTCATATTGTGTCGCCTATGCGGGAAGGAAGAAGGTGTGTGCCATTGGGCATCCAAACAATTGGGTTGGCTTGTTTGTAATGCCTTACAGCATGAGAACGAAGTGGATGAATGCCAAGGTTGTGTGGATTGACAGCTGGGTCAATTGCTATGTATCCGTATGGGAAATGGAAACCCGGCAGGCTGACACTCGAGGACGGAAGAAGCTTTCGGGCCGCAGGCTGGATCGGCGAACCGGCGAACCAGATGTCACTATTTTACACATGTAGAACTTAAGTACCTAGGTAGTTAACGGCCCCGGACCCCACTTCACACCGGCCGACTTATTATCGGGACTTTGCTTACTTTAGTGACTACTTCAGTACCTAAGTACACTCCCTATTAATACTACTACCTTCTATGTACTGTAGGTATATATCTAGAGGTTTCTGGTTGTATGTACCTTGCCAGTTGGTGGAGATCTCACCCAGCCTCCAAGTCAACCAATTCCCCCACTCTCGAGTGGTTCAAAGTGGTGGAGACGATCTCGATATGAATCTCTTCAGAGTCCAGTGGTCTTGATCCTTCCTCACTCATACTACGACCTTCCTGCATAAATACAACGGATACAGACCACCCCTTCTTCACCATGGCGTCGTCTTCAGATACCACCAGAGACTGGCTTATCTGTACAGCCTGTGGCACACAGTTTCCAGCCGCAGACAGGAAGGACCAAACAACTTGCTTCATATGCGATGACCCAAGACAGTACACGCCGCCCTCCGGCCAGAGCTTCACTACCTTGGGCAACATGATCACTTCCCTCGCTGGGTACAAGAACATTTTCCACCGTTACGAGAAGGATGACCGCCTGACTTTCATCTACACCACCCCCAAGTTCGCCATCGGACAGCGGTGTACTCTTATCAAGACGCCAGCGGGAAACATCCTCTGGGACTGCATCACTCTGCTTGACGAGGGCACCATCGAGGAGATCAAGAAGCTGGGCGGCCTCAAGGCCATTGTGATATCACACCCGCACTACTATGCTACCCATCTTCTGTGGGCGAGGACGTTCGATTGCAAGGTCTACCTCGCCGTGGAGGACAAGCAGTGGCTCGCACAGACCGATGGTTCCCGACAGGTCTTCCTCGAGCAGGGGACAAGGGAGCACGAGATCGTCATCCCCGACGGCGAGGGACGAGGATCTCGGTCAGGCGCCGTGGCCCTGAAGCTGGGTGGCCATTTCCCCGGCAGCCTCGTTCTCCTGTTTGGTGGACGTCTCTTGGTCGCCGACACGCTCCTGACAACGCCCGCGGGGCTGGGCAGCTGGGAGACGGATGCGGTTGGCAATAAGCGCGAGGGACCTCTAGGGAGGCCGGACGGGCTGAACTCGTTTGCGTTCATGTGGAGCATCCCGAACATGATTCCCCTGTCACCAACTGAGATTTCTCAGATGTGGGACATCCTGGATAAATATGAGTTTAAGAGCACCCACGGGGCGTTCCTGGGTCAAGAAATCGAGGATGGCCGGATCAAGAGCCGAGTATTGGAGTCGATGCAGATTCAGGTTGCTAGGATGGGCTGGACGGACCACCCCTTCCTGATGTTGCAGAGTGGCTGATGCTGAGATGCTGATAGGTGGTCTTCATCAGATGTTCACAGCTGGAGGAGGCGTAATAATTCGCATCTATATGTGTGTGTGTGTGTGTGTGTGTGTGTGTGTGTGTGTGTGTGTGTGTGTGTCTGTACACACCAATTTATATATACTTGTCTATGTCTAGTGAACTTGACCAACTCATGCCTGCCTTCTCCGCAGCAGCTCGCCAAGCGGGACATCTTCGTCATCATCCTCGAGGTAAGCATCCTCATCAACTCCGTAATCATGTAGACGGTCTCCCTCAGAATTAGTCCAGCCAGGTTCGCCGTCTACACCGCGTTCGTAATATCCCTGTCCTGGGATCACAGGAATCTTCTGTTCCTCTGGCTTAACAACCTCCTCCGCCTCGTCGTCGTCGTCGTCATCGTCGTCGTCGTCGTAATGACCACCAGTGGCGCTATCGACTTCAAGATACTCATAATCAGGCTCCACGATCTCCTCATCCTCCTTCAGTTCGGCGATTACCCCAGAGGTGCCCCTCCGTCTCCGAAGGTCCATCTCCTGTCTCGCACGGAAGGCAGCTACCTCCTCCGCAGGATTGGCCCATCTCTTGTCGACAAGGGCGATCTCCTGCTGGGCCGCGGAAGGATCGGGAAAGTCATGGCGACCGGCTGCCCTGCGCAGCTTGTCCGGGTCTAGGGGCGGCCACATGCCCTCGCGGTCGTTGAAGCCGTTCTCCTCCCACTCCCAGCCCGTGCCCTTGCCGACTTCCTGGGAGACCTTCGGGGCCCCGCCCAGAAGGGGGTCCAGCCATGTCAGTATGTTCTTGGTGCCCATCGCCTGCGCCATGTTGTCGAAAAAGCCGATGTCGTATGGGAACTCGACAGACTCGACCTTGATCTTTTTCTCGCCGTCACTAGACCACCACCCTCCCTGCTTGTGCCGCAGTAACACCGCCTCATGCCTCTCCTGTTCCCAACCCTCGATCATCGTAACGTTCAATACCCAGCCATGGACGGTCGTCACCAGCAATATAAACAGGGCGAATTCGACCAGAAACCCGAGGATTCCGAGAAGGACCAGATGGACAATCGCGGGTATGCTGGGGCCGAGGTATGATGGAAGATTGGAGTTGTCCCAGAAGATGGATCGCAAGCGTGGGTATAGGAGCCATGAGAGGAAGTAACCCAGTGTGATGTTGGTATAAACAAGGAAGCGCAGGAAATACGGGAATGTCTGCAGGGACACGCAGTTGTTCGTCCAGGGACAGTGGTGATCCATCTTGGGTATGCAAGTCTTGCAGTGGCGGCAGTGGTGCGCGCGGAGGGGCTTGGGCGCACTGCATTTCTTGCACCAGCGCGCCGGAACCTTGGGCTCGGGCTCGGTAGAGGGAGACTTGTCGGGTTCGTTGGTATTAGGGTTGGGTTCGTCGTCGGACTTCTTCGGTGGTGGGAAGTTGTATCGGCCCGGGTGAACGGTGCAGGCCTTGTAGTAGGTCCACCACAGGCACACGAGGAGGATGTTGAAGATGGTGGTCTCCCTCTGCGTCAGGGGACCGGGCTCGAGGTACTCGGCTGTGTTGAAGAGCCATTGTGAGGTGTAGCCAAGGAATGCAATCAGCAGACAGACGGCGGGGACAAACAGGGACTGTAGATTGTCCGAGACAGGACCGGTCAAGAGGCCAGCCATTCTAACGTCTGGAGGAGGGGTGGTGAAAGAATGAAGAAGGGGAATCCAAAGTTCGTCACCGGCTCAACATGGCCGTTGTGTGTCGAAAAGTTGCCGTAAGACCGTGAACTGCCAAAAGTATGGTGAAATGTCGGAAATTATTAGGACTTCCTAGCTACGAAGCTTATTCGAGTCAGATAGTTTTACCGAGGGCAGCCCAGACATCGTACACATGTCGTGTCTTCCTTCAGCAGACGCGACGCCGACGTTGTCAATTTAGCACTAAAGCATCTACATAGTACTTAGGTACTAAGTACGTACCTAGGTACCTACGTATATAGGTACTTGGGTACTTGAATATCTGAGTACCTGAGGATGACGACCCCCTTGTCGATCATCCTGGCATGGAATTCTCCGATTGGACGAAACGAGTAGCTGTCGACTTTCAACCCTGAAAATAGACACTTCAGAGGTCGGCCAGCTTTATTATGTTCGTTGTTAAGGACTATGGAATCAGATCAGTCAATAATATTTTGATGCTCGGTCTCCTTAAAACTTATTATAGACTGGTTATACTGAATATGGCCACTGTACAGCACTAGATTCAACACTCATTTTCAACAACTACGTACTTAGTACACACATTCCTTCAGTTCCCTCACTTAATCCCGAGACCCTTACGTCCTACCCCCTTTTTTGCCCACAGGACTCACTTCGTGGCCATACTCTAAGTTCCCATGGAATATGGCCGGAGGTTCCCAGCTTGCGCTTCTGTGGTGGGTTGTCTCATCCATCCAATGGGCGAACCCGTGCTAATCCGGATGTAGCGCACTCTCCTCCTTCCTCTACATATATAGCAACATAGACCGGCATTCATTACTTGGTACGATTCTGTGTCTTTCTCTGGCCTCTTGAGATATGTGCGTCTGACCAGCTATTCCAGAGCGTCCTCGAATCTCCGAGGTGCTTATTCTCCTGATCTCCGGACTGGTCTCGCTTCTTGCCAGCTTGTTCTCTAAATATTTCCCGGGTGGCGCGGGACGATTCGGTACTATAGATCCCACACGAGCAGTAATCATATCCTTCGCTGACAAAATATTACAGACGATGGCATCCGCTACGACCGGCTAGAAGAACCATCACCTGCCGGTTTACCAGGGAGGCCTCGTAGATACTTCTGGTACCTATTGCTCACTCTCATTGTACTGCGGCTCGAATTGTTCCGGTGGCTTCAATCCCGTCTACAATGCACTGAACCTGGCGTCGAGGTAGGTCTGACATGGGGGGAGGGGGCTCGTTCGTGTTGATGTTGTGATCTGACATTTGTACAGTGTCTACTGCCAGTTTTGCTCGCAATATATGATGTGATCAAAAGCAAAAGGCACAGAGCAGAGGCCGATCAGAAGGACGAGGAGGACGAAGGCAATGACATGGGAAACGATGTTTTTGAGGATGCTGTAGCCTGGTTTCAGGACTCACGCACTGCTCAGCTCATTGGAAGTACGTGTCTGAGTTATGGTGCATTTGTCCTGCTTCGTCCCAGCATGCCTTCGACTGTTGTTTGCCCAGTATCGGAGAGGAAGACGGCCATCCTGATCCTCCAGTGCCTCGGCGTTCTCTTCGACGCTATCATCCTCGTCCTCGCTTGGCGGTTACTGGCCTGGGCACAAACAACGAAAACTCGACTAAGACGACTCGGTGCAGTCTTGGTTTCGTCTTCGGTACTTGTTTCTCTCGTCATCCTGATACCCAGCCTTATACGGTACCGGATGATGGGGCAGTTTCAGTTTTCCGAGATGTATGGCGTCGACCTTCTTTACTTCTTTGACGTCTTCACTGATGCCATAATCTTCACCTGTCTCTTCATTTCGCTGTCCCTCTTCACCTGCCAAACCTCTCCTTTGGTGTCAACTGGGATCATTACATTGATATGCGGGGTGCTGGCCGCATATCACAAGCTGGGCCTCATCGGCACATATGAGCAGCTAGATTCGTGGGTGATTCTACCGATATGGACATTGAGCTTCGGCTTCGTCGTTTTCATGCTGAAAAACCAAGCTCAAGTCATCATCTCACCCGAGTTGACCCTGTTCTTGCTAACCGCCAGCGTCATCGGTACCTCCGTCTACGCCCTCGCTGAGGGAGGCACAGTGCTGGACCTACATCCCTTGAACAAGATTACTGCTCATATTCGGATGAACCAACAGCGCTGGCACACCCAAGCAACAACGAGTGAGAGCTTGAGGGTTGCGGTAGACGAGTACCGCGACCGTCATCGTGGCCGAAACCCACCTCAGGGCTATTCGGAATGGTACGACTATGCCGTACAGCGAGGTGAGATTCGTCCCTACATGCTCCCATCGCCTGCCTTGTACTAACTAGCTATAGACTCGCCTATCATCGACTATTTCCAGCAGATTGATGACGATATTCTACCCTTCTTGGGGATGAAGCCGAGCAAGATTCGGGACAGCATCTCGAGAATCGGAGCGAGCCGAGACATCAGTCTTCTGAGCATCAAGAAGGGCACTGTCACCTACCAGCCCTCGGACGACGACGCCCTCATGGATAATCTTGTCGAGCTTGTTCAGCCGTTCGCGCAGCACTTACCGGACCTGGATCTGCCTATCAATCTGCTGGACCGTCCCAGAGTGCTGGCCTCGTGGTCGGACAAAAATCGCTTCCAGCAAGCCGCCATGACTAAGAAGTTCGACCTGCTCACCAGCGGGCTGAACAGGCGGGACGACTCACCTTCAACGGAGATCGAGCCAGAGGAAGGGCTGGCAAAGGACGCACAGACGCTCAAGGACAAGCTGAGGGATAGGCAACTCGCGACCCCCTGGCAGCATCAGCGACAACTGGGGCAGGCCTGCGCTCCCAGCTCCCCGACGAGATGGGGATTCTACGCAAACAACAGGGACTTCTGCTCCGCTTGCGCAAACTCCCATTCGTATGGTCAATTTGTACAGGACTGGACACAAGCACAAGATATATGCCACCAGCCAGACATGTTCAACTTGCACGGCTTCTACATGGCTGAGCTACCACTGCAACCCTTCACAGAGCTTGTGCCAGTCTTCGGCCGGTCAAAGACGGACCGTTTCAGCGACATCCTCATCCCCCTAAGTAGGGGCAGCAACAAGGATACATACAACACAGAGTTGGAGGATACTGCATTTGTCTCCAAGGACTCCAAGCTCTTCTGGCGCGGCGATGTAAGTACCGACTTCGGAATGGTGTCGACCCGTCTGCTCAGCGGTGGCCACCAAGAACGCCTGAGCCACATGGCCAACAATGCCTCTGCGGACGAGTTCGTGGCCATGTGCCTGGCGACCCCAGGAGACAAGGCACGGTTCCGGTACGAGAAGGTGTCGCTGCTGGAGGCCAACTCCGTACTGAAAATTGACGCCGGCCTGAGCGATTATTCGATGTGTGCTGGTCCAGGTTGCGACACTGCCAAGGTTGAATTCGGCTTCAGACCCCAGGATGAAGGTGACGCGGTGAAGATGAACAGTCGCTACCTGATGGTCCTGGACGGTGACGAGGGCCCGCCGCAAGATCTGCTGAAAGTACTGCGGTCGAATAGCGTCCCGTTTGTAGCATCCGTGTTCAAGGTATGTGAAATCACCCATCCGCACCCATACAACCTCCATGCTGACCAAATGGGCGTGCAGGAATGGTATTCCGAGCGCCTGTTCCCGTGGCTGCACTTTGTGCCGGTCGACCTGCGCTTCCATGGGCTCCACAGTACCCTGGCCTTTTTCACCGGCCTCCAAGACAAGGGCCTCGTCAACGGGCGGAACGTCGCAATGCAGGGGGATATGGAGGGCGCCAAGATGATATCCCAGGAGGGGAAGGCGTGGGCGAGCAAGGCGATCCGGAGGGAGGACGCGGAAATCTACATGTTTAGGCTGCTCCTCGAGTGGGGCAGGGTGGTCAGCGACAAGAGAGACGAGATGGACTTTGTATTGCCGAATCAGAAGGACAAGAGCAAGGAGGCCTAGATCCTTGGGCAGCTGGTACATCTGATGGGCATTGCAGGATAGGGAGGATTCAGGGCGTTGGCTAGCCAACTCTGCGATAGATATGGATGACGATCTATGAACAACGGGATATTATACTCATTAAGGCTTATCAACTGAACCTATATGGCGATTTGGCAGCAAATGTGTGTTAGTTGTATTCAGGGACTACCAAGGTGGCCATTGAAAAGGGCAGACATCTATCAAGACAGTATCATACAGACCACTGATTGCAACACATGATAACATGTGACTACCAACAGATAACAACCAGCAGTAAAGCTACAAGGGAACACTGTCATCCCGAGCCTGCGCTGCCGCCTTTCTCTCCGCCCTCCTCGTCTCAACCCACGAGCCTAGCTCCCTCCATATCCTCTCCTTTTCTTCCGGCCTCAGCGTTGCGGCCAGCCCACTTGTCGAGCTCGACACAAACACCCTCGCGCCGTGCCAACCCTCCTCATACCGGACTCCCTCCTCCCTCTCTGTTTCCACCACCTCGCCTCGTCCCATGTTTTCACTCTCATCCTGCCATCCATACCTGAACTCGGTCTTGGCCATGGACTTACCATGCCGCACCCTCCACACCGACTCCCAGATACTCTTCCCCACTATACACACCACCTCGGGCCTCCACCTCCTGACCTTCCCCTCCAGCACGCCCACGCCCTCGTCCATCTCGGCCTTGGACAGCTCCGCCCCGTTCCGGCTCGGCCGGGAGACGATGTTGGTCAGCCCGAGCCGGAACCTCGCGGGCAGCGTCCGGTCCTCCTCGGCGGCGCACCGCACGGGGAGGACCCCGGAGCCGTGCATCAGCTTCCAGAACAGGTTGCTGGGGTGGTTGTACGCGTGGCCCGTCTCGGCGGTCCGCACGCCCGGGTTGAGCCCGCAGAAGAGCACGAGCAGGTTCGGCGCGAGGGCGTCCGGGAGGGAGGGGAGGTGCGAGTAGGCGCTGGGGGGCTGGTAGGTTGATCTCGGGCGGTTGCGCTTCTTGCCCCTGGTCCCTTGTGGGGTGAGAGGTGAGGAAGGGGAGGGCGAAGCTGCCCCTGGCTCTACCTTTGCCCCTGCTGACCCGTCTAGTAAAGCAGCGGCCTTACGCTTCCTGGTCCCGGATAGTGGTCCCGGGCTGTCCTTTATGGTCTGCTGCGGACTAGCCGTTCTGTTGGGGGTGGAAGACAGCCGGGTGCTTCGACGGGGCGTTGCCTGCGTCGCTGGTGATGCAGTCTCCGGCCTGAACCTGAAGTTTTCCATGTCTAGCCTGCCCTTGAATGATGAAGGAGGAGGCGTGACATCATCGATGTTGGTCGACCCATTCTCATCGACTGAACCCATCTTGTCGGCTCGGAGGACTGATCTGCCTGGTTCGATGAGGGCCAAAAGTCATCCGCTTGAGCCTGACAAGTCTTCTTGCTGATTCGAGTGACGGCCAAATACTTCTCAGTCACAGAGTATACAATACCAGCTACACAGCAAATACTTGGACAAACATGAAGTCCCGTCGGGGTTTGACAGGGTTGGATGGACAAGTGGTCGACTTCGCGCTTGGACTGTTCCTTAAGCCTCAGGCTGATCTTTACATTCTTCAGCCAGGATTGCTCTGAAGCCTTGCAGGAAGGCCCTTCTGGTTTATTGGATCTTATCTTGCATTTACATGTCATCCAGCCTTCACTGCATTTTTAGACCCAACGAGGGCAGGGAGGGGTTGGATCGCAGGGTGGTGACTAATGAATCGAGTAGATCTATATATTCTGGTTTCCTCATTTGATTTCACTGCATTTTTAGACCTAATGAGGGAGGGTGGTGACTAATCAATCGAGACCGGCAAACAACGAGACAACTTCCAAGGTTGCTTGTACCTACTACTGGTATGTAAGCTGTTCGGCATTGTTATAACCGTGAATGATAATCTATGTATTTTAGCTACTAGAAAACGGCCAATGAGAATCTAGATCCGCCTCAGTGGCAAAAAGCAGCAGAGGCTCTGGCTACCTACAAACGTTATTTGAAAGAAAGAAAGAAAGAAAAGAAAGAAGAAAGAAAAAAACCACCATTCTATAACATCCATGGATGTTACAATACCACCCCTTTAGATCTGTACTGGGGTTCTCAATGCTGCCAACACCAGCCAACCAGTCATTTGCACGGTTCTACAAACCCTGGGTCAATGTCCGTAGTGACTGACCCGTGTCGAAGTCGTCAAACCATAGAGTGTTTCGCGAAAAGCATTCCGTTTTTCATGCAAACAATGATCCGTGTTCCTTCGTCATAAAATTGTAACGCAGACCTCACAGATATATCACAATTAACCTTGCTAGGGAAAGGTATAAACGGTTTGGCAGCAGCCATATACTTGTGCATCCGCAGGAAGAACCTGGTGAACCACAGATCAGAACCGCCAGACGCGCGAGAAACGGATTCTTGGGAGTCAAAATATGTATCTCGTATTCTGGAGTTTGGGTTCGTGAAGGTTTCTAGCGGCGCATCATTTGTGGCGTTGACCGGGAGTTCTACAGACTTGTAGCAGCCAAGTCACTAAGTCACTATACGACGAGACAGAGGAGCGAATAGGAGGTGGCTAATGGGGGGTTCGTGTCGACGTCAGAAAACCGGCTGGGCGGCTGGAACAGTTGGGGCAGCTCAGCCCCGCGCGAGCCCACTTCAGGGCTGCATCAAGGTGTGGATATCGGAGGGGCAGAGCTCCCCCACTAACACACGCTGTACTTATAGTGTATTGTGTCAGGTCCGGACAGGTCAGGGGTAGCGGGGGGACGCCTGCGAGCTTCAGCCGTGCATCCTTGACGTGCTATAAATACAAAGAAAGCTGACCACTTCTTCTCTACGTCGCCGCTTCTGTTGTTTGGCCTCCATTCTTGTTACTGTCTCACTCACACACGCATACTCACTGTTTATTCAATACCCAATCCAGACCTCCTAATCCATTGTCCGTTCGAACACGTGTTGAGCCCCCTTCTTCTAACCATCATGGAAGCTATCAAGCAAACCCTCCACATTGGCACCACTGCCACGGGTGCTCCCCCACGAGTTCCCTCCTCCGAGGAGGTCGCAGCCCTGAAGAGCAAGTACGAGAGCGCAGGCCAGGGACATGTCTTCACCTTCTACGATTCTCTCTCCAAAGATGAGCAGGCTCACCTGTACCAGCAGCTCTCTGGCTTCGACCCCGAATACATCAACACTATCACCCAGAAGGCCCTCAACCCCCCACAGACCGACGACAAGAAGGTCGAGCTCGAGCCCCTGCCCGAATCAGCTACCGCCAGCATCATGGACTCGGACCCCAAGGACCTCGAGAAATGGTACAACTCGGGCCTGGAGCTCACCTCCCAGAACAAGGTCGCCGTCGTCCTGATGGCCGGCGGTCAGGGCACAAGGTTGGGCAGCTCCGCCCCCAAGGGCTGCTTCGACATCGGCCTTCCCTCGCACAAGTCGCTGTTCCAGATCCAAGCCGAGAGGATCAGGAGGCTGCAGATCCTGGCGCACAAGCACGCTGGCCTCCCGGCAGAGCAGAAGGTCGTGGTGCCCTGGTACGTCATGACCAGCGGGCCAACGCGGGGGCCCACCGAGGCCTTCTTTGAGGAGAACAAATACTTTGGTCTGGAGAAGGAGAACGTTGTTATCTTTGAGCAGGGTGTCCTGCCTTGCATATCCAACGACGGCAAGATCCTCCTCGAGAGCAAGGGCAAGGTCGCGGTCGCACCCGACGGAAACGGGGGCATCTACCAGGCTCTGGTGGTCTCGCCCGTGCTGGGAGACATGCGGAAGCGAGGAATCGAGCACACCCACGCCTACTGTGTGGACAACTGCCTCGTCCGGGTCGCCGACCCTACATTCACCGGCTTCGCCGCGTCCAAGGACGTCGACATCGCCACCAAGGTCGTCCGCAAGCGAAACGCGAAGGAGTCCGTGGGGCTGATCCTGTCCAAGAACGGCAAGCCTGACGTCGTCGAGTACAGCGAGATCGACCAAGAGACCGCCGAGGCCAAGGACCCCAAGCAGCCCGATGTGCTCAAGTTCCGAGCGGCCAACATCGTGAACCACTACTACAGCTTCCGCTTCCTGGAGTCGATCCCCAAGTGGGCCAAGGACCTGCCCCACCACGTCGCCAGGAAGAAGATCCCCCACGTCGACCTGAAGAGCGGCGAGTCCGTCAAGCCGGAGAAGCCCAACGGGATCAAGCTGGAGCAGTTCGTGTTCGACGTCTTCCCCATGATGGAGCTCAGCAAGTTCGCCTGCCTCGAGGTCAAGCGGGAGGACGAGTTCTCGCCCCTGAAGAACGCCAAGGGCACCGGTGAGGACGACCAGGACACGAGCAAGAAGGACATCATGGACCAGGGCAAGAGGTGGGCGGAGGCTGCCGGCGTGGTGGTGGCCGGCGAGCCCGACGGCGGGGTCGAGGTCTCCCCGCTCATCAGCTACGGCGGTGAGGGCATCGGCCACCTCGCAGGCACGCAGATCGCGGTTCCTGCCGTCGTCTCGGAAGCATCTGAGAAGTAATGTTTTGGAAGTATTGGTCGGAAGGCCCATCATGCCCGAGATATACCTTGAAGGAGGAACAATGGTCGTTTGTCCATTTTATATTGCATGTCAACAGCGTCATTGAGAATGACCGTGGTTAAAAGGGTCCGCCATGGGCGCAGAGACTAAAATCATCAGCATTGTATTTTTTTTTTTTATGAAGTATTGATGGAAATATTGATAACTGTTGGGGCAAGAAATACCGGGAGAAATCTCTGAGCATCAGAAGTGCAAACAGTGACAAGCAATAGGTGATCTGATTGAACAGTCCTCGCTCTGACGACTACCTTGAAGTGGAACAAAACTCTGGCTTGCATCACCCTACGTCAAATTTAGGGACGTAATCTTCGTGGGATTTCTTCACGACCATGTAAGCTGTAAATCGTCTTCCAGCATCTTGACCACTATGAACATTTGTTGCTTGCATATACATCATCGGGTATGGACTACCGCATAGTCTGGTGAAACTGAGAATTAACCCCCCCGCTTTTATTGACCTCGCACGGACGTTGTAATCTCGCTTCTGAGCTTCCTCGACTTATCGTCGCTCCGATAAGGTACCTCCAGGGTTCAAGGAGATGTGTGGACCTACACTGACCTATAACATGTATAGGTCTTGATTGAGGTTGATGACTGAGCATGAGAAAAGCGGGGGGGTTAATTCTCAGTTTGACCAGACTATGCGGTATCACATTCAACATGGAGACTGGAGTAGGGTCACTTGGTATCTGTGTAGGAGATCATCAGGGGAGAATCGACGCGGTGAAGTATGCCATTGAATCAGAATGCAACCTTAGAACTCCTTGCCTATGTTGCGTTTTTGCCTTCTGTTCACATCAGAGATAATCCCTCTCAAATAACGATGCTAGAAGGTACCCCCAAATCAACCATTCATGTCATATCACACGCAGACCAAGCCATCCTTCACCAATTTGTATGAGAGCGTCCCGACAAGCGGGCTTTGGGCAGGAACAGGCTCAAAAGTACCCTGGATGTTCTGTCTTCCCTGCTCCGAACCGCTAGCGATCCATCCTACCACCTTCCGCACCCCCCGCCCTTCCCCTACGAGCTGTTCAAAGAACTCAGATAGCAGTTCCAACCGATGCTGATGACGTTAACGAACAAGACGCGGTGTTCCAGTGGCACCATCTTGAAGTTGATGGCCTGCGCGAAGGGCCAGACCAGCCAGTTGGTGGTCAGGGCGTTGGTGTAGTTCTTGTCGAGCTTGTCGCTGACAGGGGTTCCCTCCAGGACGGCCATGGAGCTCAGGAACATGCCGATGGCGCAGGGGGCGAAGACGCCCTGGTCAAGGCCGACGCGGGCGAGGATGGTGGCGTTGGGAGACTTGAGGTTGACGTTCTTGGCCAGGAACTTGAACCAGGTAGTTGCGGCGGGGCCGAAGACGGCTGGAAGGGTGATTAGTGTCTTGTCTGTCTTTTGGGTTCTGGGTGAGGGTGAGTTTGAGGGGGGTTTTTTGATGTTAGGGAAATTGGGTAGGCATGAAGGTTAGGAAACTCCTAAGGCAATGCAGGGCGGGAAGGCAAACGCGTGATGGAGGCGCGACTTGGGCTTCAGCTGGTGCCGAATGCGATTCGTTCCTCCCTTCGCGCACCTCCACCTTCGCTGCAGATATTCACAGTCAGTGTTTACTTACCTCCGCCGTAGAGGACCATGCGACCAGTTCGGGCAGCATCGTGCTTCTGAATACCCTTCTTCTCGACGGCCTGCTGGGCGATGACATCACCGGTGCCGAAGAGCACGGCCGTCGTGATGACCTGGGTGAGCAGCGGCCGGCTGGTGAGCTTGGCTTGGTACCTGTGAGGTGAATTAGTATTGATGAAAAGTTGAGTCAGGGACTGAATCAATGAGACTTACCACCTGAGCATCTTGGCAGCTGTGAGGTTGTCGTGTTGGATATGACAGTGTGGTGCTTCTCTTCAGGGCGAAGGAGCGACTGTGTGTGTGATAACAAAGGAACGACGCTTGATCTGCCTCGGGGGTCTTGTAAGTAGGTGTGGTTGCTGGATTTTCCTGCAGGTGAATGAATGAACAAGGCTCAACTTTTGTTTTGGTGATTTACAGAAGTAAGTATTGCTGAATGTCTGTCGACAGGTGCTTGAGTGTTGCTGGTAATGGCAGCGATACGGGACACACCCACCCTAAAATGTGGGGCTACCGGCATCAATACAACACCTACATTGTACACAGTATAATTGATAATCGGAGGCGGGGTCCTCTTCGTCAACTTCCAAGATTCAGACCCTTGCCTTCCTCTTTACCTGCTGGATACATTTTCCATGCTTATAAGTATTATTTGGCCAAGTCATACAAGTCCTTTTTGTTAACAACCCCCCTAAAAACAAGACAAGCAGCTACCTGTGGTCCTGAGGCTCAGCGATATCCTCCCAGCCAAGATGCACAGACGATCTGGCACAGCAGCTCAGAATCCGGGGTGAAGAGTTGACCCATTTATTAGATCAGCTAGATCTCGGGCGTCGCTATCCGAAGAACAACCATAATTCTCCCGCATGCCATGCTTATACACCTGCTGTGGTGGACAGCTGTGAAGGCAGCTTGATCTAGGTGAGACTTAACTCACACTCCTATAGCCACGCTTGGAATCACCCAAGTACTCGTAGCACTCACACACCACCCACCTACAGCCAGCTTATTGTTTGCGACTGTGTGTCTCATTAGAACCGAGAACTGTGAGCTACTGTGAATCGACTGGGGCGGCTATACAGCATACAGACAGACAGACAACCAGATGCATACGCTGTCGGCTCCTTTTACACCGAACCTTATAATGCATTGTAGGCGGCTGGAAGGGGCTATTCAATGCCAGCGGGACGTTCCGGACGGGCCGGTACCACGGGGCCGGGACGGATTGCCCCTCTTCCCACATCGCACATCGGAGAATTCCTTGCCTCGTAGGAGGTATGAAGCCAAAACTCAGAAGGACGTGCAGAGCTGACTATTAATCGGGTGCACTTGGCTTCTGTGTATTGTGCCTTGACATATCATGCTGTAACTTGACCCTGTATGCGGGATAGGTATAGGAGGAGGGTGGTGTCTTCCCGAGAGAAGATAACAGATCCACACACACCTCGGACAGGAGACAGCTGATTTTTGATTTTTTTGTGTTTTTGATTTCAGCAAAACTTGATATCTAGATCCCAATGAAGTTGCTAAAAACATAATGCTTTTGACACTATAACTCAAAGGCCTCCTAAACAGAGTTCCACACTCATTCCCCCACTTTGGCACGGCTGAAATATGCACCAATGCAGCCACTGTCGTGAAATATACTGACGTCCCTCGAGGTGTCTCGTGTGTATATACATGTATAAAAGGCGGCAGTGCTATAAATGCTGAAGTGAAGTGTGGGACAAGATCCGTTTAGAAGTGTTCCTTCCAGAAGCGGAAGTTGACCTCCTTAACCTCAGCGGCCTTGCATGCCTTCTTGATTTGACGAGCTGGAATGTTTTAGCGTTAAGGAAATCTTTGAAAATTTGATACAGGGGAACTCACCAGCTGCTGAAGGACCGCAGAAGTATACACCGACAGTCGTCTTCTGGCTGCCTTCCAAGCCATTCAGGTACGTCCGGCTCAAGATGCCGTCCCTCATGGTCATGAAGAGCTTGTCGAAGTTAGGTCGGCCAAAGTTTGTGCGCGACTTCAGTTCGGTTAGAGGGTCAATCTCGGCACCGACCGAATTGAGCACGATGTTGTTGGTGGTGTCGATGTCCAACTTCTGGGTCAGGTAGGTATGTATCTTCATAAACTCCACGCCAGAGCTGCCAGGGACACGTGCTTCCTCTATACTTTGCTGTTCAAGCGAGGAGAGCAGGGTCTGAAACCACTCGAAGGAACTCGTGTCCTTGCACACCCACAGGAACTCGACACGGCGGAGACGAGTCGGTCCGTTCGGCCTGTTGCGCAGGTGCCAGATGTTCTTTAGGATGGCCGCCCAGGGAGTGACACCGATGCCGGTACCAATCAGAACAGCAATTTCGTTCTCGAAGACGTCCTCCGCTGGCGCACCGTAGGGGCCATCGACCCTGATTGCTGGCATTTTCTGGCCGTTCTGCAGCGCGACCTCGTACATGCCCATGGGGTCGACTCCCTCGTATAGCTTCGCCTGAGCTCCTCCAGCACCGATTGCGTCGCCAAGAGCCCGCGTGAAGTCGCCAACCTGACGCACGTGGACTGAGACATAAGGGTCATAAGGGCAGGAAGTGATGGTAAACGGGTGCCACTGGTACTGGGAAACAGATGGCAGCTGCAAGAACAGCCACTGGCCGGCCTTGTACTTGAACGAAGGCTTTGTAAACTGTATCTCGACGACATCTGGCATATAAATCAGCTAGGCGTTCAGCAGAGGCATCGTCAGACAGCACATACCGTAAGGGTGGCGGACGACACGGGTAATCCTGGTAGAACGGCGGGCCCGAATTTCACGGTACAACCGCTCTATCATGTAAATGCCAGCGCCGAACAGCTCCCACCGCCATCCTTCATAACCCAGGCAGTGTGTCCAGAATGGCTTGCCAGCGAAAGGTGAGATCGGATCGGTCGAGTCACGGACGAAACAGCCGACTGCATGGGTGTACATGCCCAGCAAGAACGGGATAAAAAGGTGGTGGGTGTACCAGAAAGTCTCGAAAGATTGCTGGCGGATCCTGTGATGTGCGGTCGTGTACATCATAAGCATGCAGAAAAGCATGATGTGGCCGGTGATACCACCAGGTTGGGTGTAATGGACCTCAACGGCCAGTTGAGGACGGACTTGTGTCCTCTCGATGTTGAAAAAGCTGCGGAAAGTCAGTACGGACACATCTGGAACTCGAGATGATGGGTTGGAGAGGCTTACTTGACGTAGTGACCAGAAACATGGACGATGGTGAAGAAGAGCATTGCATATGCGACCTGTCGATGGAAGAAGAGGTTCTCATCCAGGGGCAGCCACCTGATCTGAGGCCGAATGACCCTGACCACGGTTCGACATACTGGAAGCAGGATGAACAATACGTCGAAACTCAAAACCATACCAGCACCTCGAGATATCCACACCGAATAGCCAAGTGCGTTCAAAGCTGCCAGTCGACTGTCGTGTGCTTGCTTGTACCACCCAACTGCAAAGAGAGCGATATGGATACCCCAGAAAATGATGTAGAACGACAGTTTTGGAGCAGTAAACTGCTTTGCTAATAATTGGCGGTAGCCCATCTTGGAGCCTTCACAGTTTTCCCTCTACTCTTTCTCCAACGACCAGATTGCCTGTCGACCGGCGACGTTTCCGCGGCTCGGTGTGACGGATGGCTGGCGGTGAACTCAGATTTCGGTGTCGAGGTGGAATTCCCAATCCTCCTTTCCTGATTACAATGTCCTAATCCAAATAAAAATTTGACTGAAACTGAAAGTTGATCCAGACGATTTTCGAATGGCGATCTGAGCCAGCAGAAACCTAGGTAAAAGAAAAGATGGCCACAAAAGAGTACACAGAGGTTGATTGGACCGAGAGACAAATAAAGATGCTCTGCTTCAAATGTCAAGTAAGGCGAAACCGTGATATTTTGATGTGGTGTTTCGGCCCGAGCGGTATCATTTCTCTTCAATGATGTTGTATCAGAGGTCGAAAGACAAATGACGTTGGTTCTTCACGGCATAACGTTGAGTGGTCATAAAATGCATTGAGTAGGAACTTGAGAAGAATGAAAGATATGTGTCGACCTCGAAGAGGTGAGGTCGGGGATATGGGGCCTATGATGATCCATGTGTGCAACCCTGCAGGTGTGTGACCAGAGTGTCGGCGCTTAGGATGGAGAATTGAGAGGTAAGATCCAATGCTGCAAGGTCGAAGGGACGATGGGATTCGCTGGAGAGACATCTGGACTCTCACGACGGGATGCTAGTTCCAAATCAAGCGACTGCTCGGTCGAGCCACAATCCAATCAGCACTGCGCGCAACCCTCTCGAACGGGGGTGCCCAATTGGGTCTTCATGAGGTACCGTATCAACTGGTTCAGTATTGAAGGCCGGGGACTTCCACCTCCCCAGTGCTAACCCCCTGGACTGGACCCCACAGTAACAACACGGCAGGACGGCTGCCGCAGAAACCTTAAGTCAAACTGCATTCCTCCTTGGCAAGACGAGATGAATTACAACACTCTGTGTCTATTTCGTACCTTTGTCGAAGATTTGGTGGATTTGGTGCTGGAATTGGTGGGAGATCCATGGCGTGAAACCCTTCCGTGCAGTCATGCTAGAAATCCGCTAGAAGCCCACTGGAAGCCAGCACCGACCGGTCTATTGTGGCTTCAACGTTGATCAATCAGCAGCAAAGAGCTCCGAGGTCCATTGGGGTACAGTGTAAATGCGTAAATGGACCACCCGCTGTCAAATAAACAGTAGCTTACGAATAAGCTTAGACAACCTCGCAATGGGGTCGCAACTCTGTTCCATGTTGCAGCACCAGGGAGACGCCGGGGACTTGAAGTGGATCTCCTGCGATATCTTCCTCAGGATTGTTCCGGTAATGTCCTCATCGGCAATTACTACCCCAGAGAAAAAGACTCATCCTCACCCATAGTTCAGCGAGGCATGCTCCCAAACAAGTCGACCGTAGAAAGAAGATATGAAGATTTCCCGTCTTTCTGGAACAAGGTTTTTGGGAAGGTTAATAAGCTTGGCAAGATCCATTAATCCATGATTACTTAAGTAATTAATCCATGGGACCGGAACGGTGGGGGCTTCTCAGCATGCAGCTCTATTAATAGCACTCAATAAACCAAGACCTCCTGGAGAGGCGTGATATACCATTGTTGGAATTCTAAAGTACAGTACATACCTGACCTGCGTCGATCGAATAGTAGCAACACAAGACAGCCCGAGTGCCGACATATTCAAACGGATCTCGGTGCTACCATTGTGAGTAAAGCCTCCCGGAAATAAATAGCTGGCTGGCCGGCCGGAGCAGAACCGTCGTTGAAGTATCAGGTATATACCTAGTTGAAAGAGGGTGTAATTCTGACACAGTCACCCGATCAGCCGATCAGAGCCCGAAAGGCAGGCTGTGTGCTTTGCTGGCATTGAGCTGTTTGTAAGAAGCTGTGGGGCAAAGCCTTGCGTGGCTTTCATGGCGCAGCCAATATAGCGACTTGATGGTTTGGTAGTCCGTCGTACAACTTGGCTGCCCAGCTTCAATGAATACGGTACCTAGGTACTTACCTGGTACCCAGTAAGCAGTGGACCATTACGTCAGCACGTGGGAAGCCCAGCATCGCAGTGCCGAAGTGGCGCCTGGTATTAGCGAGATACACTTGGTCATGACTGGGGACCGCGCGATTAGGTTCGTCACTGGGTATCGATCTGTTACCACAAGCACTGCACAGACGGCGTCAGGCACCCGAGCGACCTTCGTTTCCTTCTCCCCAACTACGCAACTCCAAACTACCATCCGTCCTGCGCGCCAACCCACCCTCCCCCACCATTGTTGACGACGAAGACCTAATTAGTTTGGCGCATTACTTTTGGCATCACCAACTTAAAGTTCCACAGACGCCCAAGACGAGACAACAACAACAGCTCACTGCTGCGCCGGCTCATCTGCCCAGATGATTACCCCTGAGTCCTTCATCTCTTAGAAGATCACACTGCCCACCACATATACCATTGCAAGCCTCTTTTCCCACGCCATAGTCGCCCACCATGGTAAGACCCGCCCGACCGAGTATTTGTCACGGTCGTGAAGTTGTCTGGCTCACATATCGCAGGGTATTACCAACCGCCGGAAGGATAAGGGAGCCAAGCAGGCCGGAGGAGCTGCAGCTGGCGGCCATGGCGGTTCAGGAGGAGCGAAGCCGAAGAAGGCCACCTTCGAGACGACCAAGAAGAAGGAAATCGGCGTTTCCGACCTGACCCTCCTTAGCAAGGTTTCCAACGAGGCAATCAACGAGAACCTGAAGAAACGATTTGAAGGCGCCGATATCTACACCTACATCGGCCACGTGCTGATTTCCGTCAACCCTTTCCGCGACCTCGGAATCTACACCGACCAAGTTCTTGATAGCTATAGGGGCAAGAACCGTCTCGAGATGCCCCCGCACGTCTTTGCCATTGCCGAGGCTTCATACTACAACATGAAAGCATACCAGGAGAACCAGTGTGTCATCATTTCGGGTGAATCGGGTGCCGGCAAGACCGAGGCGGCCAAGCGTATAATGCAGTACATCGCCAACGTGTCGGGAGGAGAGTCGGGCGATATTCAGCAGATCAAGGACATGGTGCTGGCAACCAACCCTCTGTTGGAGTCGTTCGGAAACGCAAAAACGCTACGAAATAACAATTCCTCGCGGTTCGGCAAGTACTTGCAAATTCACTTCAACGCGCAGGGCGAACCAATAGGAGCAGATATCACGAATTACCTGCTCGAGAAGTCCAGGGTCGTCGGTCAAATCATAAACGAGCGAAACTTCCACATCTTCTACCAATTCACCAAGGGCGCATCCCAACAGCATCGAGAAGTATTTGGTATACAGACGCCCGAGACATACCTGTATACGAGTAAGTCCAAGTGTCTTGAAGTGGACGGAATCGATGACTTGGCCGAGTTCCAGGACACGCTAAATGCTATGAAGATCATTGGACTTTCTCAGGGGGAGCAGGACAACATCTTCCGAATGCTGGCTGCGATTCTGTGGACGGGCAACCTTGTCTTCCGCGAGGATGAAGATGGATATGCAACCGTGTCTGACCAGTCGGTTGTTGATTTCCTGGCGTACTTGCTTGAGGTCGACTCCCAGTCGCTCGTCAAGGCCATCACCATCCGTGTTTTGACGCCGAGGAATGGCGAAGTTATCGAGTCTCCTGCCAACATTGCTCAAGCAACGGCCACCCGAGATGCCCTTGCCAAAGCCATCTACAACAACCTCTTTGACTGGATCGTGGAAAGAGTCAACCAATCCTTGAAGGCTAGGCAAGCCACGACAAACTCTGTCGGAATTCTCGACATCTACGGTTTTGAGATCTTCGAGAAGAACAGCTTCGAACAGCTATGCATCAACTATGTCAACGAGAAACTGCAACAGATCTTCATCCAGTTGACACTCAAGGCGGAGCAGGACGAATACGCCAAAGAACAGATCAAGTGGACACCCATCAGTTACTTTGACAACAAGATTGTGTGCGACTTGATCGAGTCCGTTCGCCCGCCGGGTATCTTCTCTGCCATGAAGGACGCGACCAAGACCGCTCATGCGGACCCAGCTGCGTGTGACCGGACGTTCATGCAGGGCATCAACGGCATGTCCAATCCTCAGTTGACGCCGCGACAGGGGAGCTTCATCATTAGGCATTATGCCGGAGACGTGAGCTACACGGTCGACGGTATAACCGACAAGTGTAAAGATGCGCTCCTGAAAGGAGTGCAGAATCTGTTCCAAATCAGCCAGAACAAGTTTGTTCACACGCTGTTCCCCCACCAGGTCGAGACAGACAACCGAAAGCAGCCGCCATCTGCTGGTGACAGAATCCGGTCTTCGGCAAATGCCCTTGTGGAAACGTTGATGAAGTGCCAGCCTTCTTACATCCGGACAATCAAGCCAAATGAGAACAAGTCACCCACTGAGTACAATGTACCGAATGTGCTGCACCAAATCAAGTACCTAGGTCTCCAGGAGAACGTTCGCATTCGTCGAGCAGGGTTCGCGTATCGTCAGAGCTTTGAGAAGTTCGTCGATCGTTTCTTCCTCCTCTCACCTGCAACCTCGTACGCTGGCGAGTACACTTGGCAAGGCTCATATGAAGCGGCCGTCAAGCAGATCTTGAAGGACACAAGTATCCCTCAGGAAGAGTGGCAAATGGGTGTGACGAAGGCTTTCATCAAGTCTCCAGAGACCCTCTTTGCACTCGAGCACATGAGAGATCGGTACTGGCACAACATGGCTACTCGTATCCAGCGCATGTGGCGAGCGTATCTCGCGTACAGGGCTGAATCGGCCACGCGTATCCAGCGATTCTGGCGCAAGAAGCGCACAGGTGCTGAATTCCTGCAACTGCGCGATCAGGGACATCGTGTTCTCGGGGGACGCAAGGAAAGGCGTCGCATGAGTTTGCTGGGGTCTCGAAGGTTTTTGGGCGACTACCTGGGCATCAATGCTTCCAGTGGGCCGGGCAGCCAAGTACGCAAGGCTATTGGACTTGGAAGCAATGAGCAGGCCATATTCTCATGCCGTGGAGAAGTCCTTGAAGCCAAGTTCGGCCGCTCCAGCAAACCCAGCCCAAGGATCCTGGTCGTCACCAGTAGCAAGTTCTATATCGTGTCGCAAGTGCTGGCGAACAACCACGTCCAAATTGTTGTCGAGCGTGCCGTCACCTTAGGAGCCATCAAATTTATCAGCACATCAACGGCTCGCGATGACTGGTTCTCACTAGGCGTTGGTTCGCCACAGGAAGCTGACCCGCTGCTGAACTGCGTCTTCAAGACGGAAATGTTCACCCAGATGCAACGCGTCATGTCGGGAGGCTTTAGCCTGAAACTGACAGATAGCATCGAGTACGCCAAGAAACCGGGCAAGATGCAAATGGTCAAGGTTCTGAAAGATTCCCCATCCCCCGTGGACTTCTACAAGAGCGGTGCGGTACACACGCAGCCTGGCGAAGCACCAAACTCTGCATCAAAGCCACTGCCTAAAGCCAAACCTGTCCCTCCGAAGCCCATCACGAGGGGCAAACTTATCAAGCCTGGCGGTCCCAATGGAAGACCGTCAAGAGTCCCTGTCAACAGGACGCCTCAACCCCGTCCTGGAGGCGGACCTGCCCCTGCTGCAGCGACACCTCGCGCGGTGCCCCAGCCTGCCCCCAGACCTGTTCCTAGCCCTGCTGCCGCCATCCCATCACATACCCGAAATCAGTCGGCCGCTTCCGCCACCCGCATTCCGCCTCCACCGCCACCTTCAGCCCCTCCTGCAAAGGCCAAGATTATGGCCAAGGTGCTGTACGACTTTGCTGGCGCGAAGGAGAACGAGTTGACGATCAAGGTGGGTGACTTGGTCGAGATCGTCCAAAAGGAAACCAACGGTAAGGCATATGATTTCCATATTCTTATGTACATAATGCTGACTGGTTGCAAACAGGATGGTGGCTTGCCAAGAACGCGGGTGGTCAAGCCTGGATCCCAGCAGCCTACGTCGAGGAAATGGCGCAAGCACCTGCTCCACGAGCACCACCTCCACCCCCAGTCGCCAACGGTAAGGCCAAGCCGGCAGCCCCTCAGCCTCCGGCCAAGCGACCCGCAGCAGGGCGGAAGCCGGTTCCCCCACAGCCTCGCGACTCGGGCATGAGCCTGGCAGGAGCAAATGGTTCGGACAGCAGCCGGAGCAGCACGCCGACACCAAGTCTGGCGGGTAGTCTGGCGGATGCGTTGTTGGCGAGGAAGAATGCAATGGCGAAGAAGGAGGAGGATGATGACTGGTGAGCGATGCGCATGCGAGTTTCTTACGTGGGAGCGAGTGGTTCGGTCGATTACTGAACTTTCACCTTTTCTCCATTGGGTGGTCGGCTTTATTCGTTCCTGTGCATAGCCCGGCCTTTGGTTTGTTTCAAGGCGGCGAGAATAGAAGCATGGCTATTAGAGTGCTTCTTGCTTCAGAATGCAGTTAGACCATATGGATCGGCTTGATGGGTGGTGCTTGGACAGGTTAGATGTGGTTCTGGCAGTCTTGAAATATTCAATAGGGGCTTGAGCCTCAATAGTATATACATATTCAAAGATAAGATCTCATTGCCTTGCTCGCCTTAACTGCCAAACCCAACACACAAGATGCTCCTGTGCTGAGGCTGGGGTTCGTGGCTGGGGTAGGTAGGGGCAGGGGTAGGGTTAGCTAGCCGGAATAGGTACTCAGTGCAGCACGTGAGCGCGTGGCGGCCCCACTTTGATCTGGAGGGAAAGCGCGAGGCAGCAAACGCGCCTTTGACTCCAACGTTTTAATTGACGTCGCGTCTGCCTTGCGTATTTGATGTGAACTTCTCACTCAACTTTCCGCCCTTCATCCTTCCACTGTCCACTCGTCTACTCCGGACAAACAGACCTCCACAGAATTTGCAAGTACACCGTCAACTTCTTCATACATACACCAACTCAACCAGACCAGTGGCTGCTCTTTATGAGCATCGCCATTGCCGACCTGTGACAAGATGTCGCGTGTCGAGGGTATGTCCGTCCAGGGCGTGCGGTCCTTCTCACCAATGACCCGCGAGACCATCCTTATTGGTACACCACTTACTCTGATCGTTGGATACAATGGTTCGGGCAAGACGACCCTGATCGAGTGTCTGAAGTACGCGACTACTGGTGAACTCCCACCCAACAGCAAAGGCGGCGCGTTTATCTACGACCCCAAGGTAAGCACTCCTTTTCGAATCTTAACATACACTTTGCTGAAGGAAATGATGCAGCTATCCAACGAAAAGCGGGTTCCAGCAAAGGTCGTCCTCAAATTTAGGTCGACGAATGGAACAAAGTACACCGTCAACCGGCAACTCGAGGTCACTCTCCAAAAGACTGGTTCTCGCTCCATGAAGACACTGGAGACGTCTCTGCAGGAGATCAGTCCAGGTGGAGAGAAGGCTACCTCTTCAACAAAGGTCGCCGCTATTGACGAATTAGTCCCACGGATTCTGGGCGTGTCTCCTGCCATCCTCGACGCTGTAATTTTCTGCCATCAGGACGAGTCCCTCTGGCCCATGAGCGAACCTTCTGTTCTCAAAAAGAAATTCGATGATATCTTTGAGGCCAAGAAGTACACGAAAGCTATGGAACAGCTGAAAATCGTGCGGAAGGCCAAGGGCGAAGCGTTTCGTATCCTCCAGACGGAACACAAGCAAAATGAGGTGAACAAGGAGAGGGGACAAAAGAACGAGAAGCTTTGCGAGAAGCTGTCCAATGATATTGAGGAATACCGGAAAGAGGTCGAGGCTATCACGCAAGAGATGACGGGAGTCGAGCACAAAGCGAAAGAAGCGCGTGAAGAGGCAAACCAATTCCTCAGCACCATGAACGAACTGCAGTCAAATATGGACCAATACCAGTTCAGGCAAGACGCCGTTGCAGAACTTCGGGATTCTATTGAGGTGATGTCGGAGGATGACGATGTGCTACACAAGGCTCTTGATCAGTACGAAACTCGACTGCAGCGACTGAAAGGTGACATTGAGCAACGTGTGTCGGAATACCGAAGTCTGCAGGGCGATGTCCAGGACACGGAAAACAAGTTGAACGTCAAGCTTGGTGAGAAGGGCAAGCTCCAGTCGGATAAGGAGAAGTACGACCGCCAACTAGAGACTCGCATCGGCATGATTCAAGAAGCTGCACGGAGTCATGAAATCCGGGGCTTTGACAGCGATCTGGACGACAATCAAGTCCGCGTCTTCCAAGACAAGATCCAGGGCATTTTCAACAGCAAGAAGAAAGATTATGAGCAATTGCAGAACCGCAATGCTCGTGAGGCGGACGCGGCCAATAAAGGCATATCTGAGCTGGAGAATGAGAAGAACTCCAGAACATCGGAGAGAGCATACGCAAGGCAGAAGAAAACAGAAAATGACCGCAAGGTTAAGCGTCTTCAGACCGAGGTGGACTCTGTCAACTGCGACGAGGTTCGCGTTGGTCGTCTGGAGAATGACAAGGCTGCTTTGGACCAGCGCTCCCAGCAGGCCCAGGATGAAGCTGTCAAGAATGACTGGGACGAGAAAATACGACAGGCACAAGAGGAGCTCCGCCGCTTTGAGCAACAAGGTGAAGATCTCAATAGCGAGCTTGTCAACTGTACTCGACTTGCCAGTGAGCGGGCTCAACTAGATGTGCGCAAGCAAGAAGCCCAGAACCGTGAAAAGGCCCTGGACAAATTGACCACCCGTTGGAGCAAGATGATTTCCGAGCAGGTACGACCTGATTGGCAAATCGAATCACTTGAGTCCGACTTCAAAGCTAGATTGGAGGAGAGGACCTCCGCAGTCGACAAGGTGAAGGAGGAATGCGGAGAGTTGCAGCAGAAGCTGAAACAAGTCGAGTACAGGCTGGCCGAGGCCAACAGACAGCACCAGAAACTGACAGACAACAAGTCAGATAGCGAGAAATCCGTGATGGATGTCCTCGTGGCAGTGGCAGAGGATCCAGGTGCGGTTACTATTGACGCCTATGACGACCAGCTCGAGGATTTTGAGGAAGCCAAGCTTGATGTGGACAAGGAGCTGAAGTTGTTCGATGAACTGAAGCTCTACTGGACTCAGGCAGAGACTTGTTTAAACACAAAGAACAAGTGCCTTATGTGTGACCGTGCTTTTGATGGAGATCGCTCCAAGTCAAAGATACTGACAAAGATTTCGAAACATCTGAGTGACGAATCGAAGGCCGATCTGCAGCAAGAATTCCGTGACGTCGACAAGAAAGTTGAACGTCTGCGGGCAGTTCGTCCCAAGCATGATACTTATGTGCGGCTCAAGAAAGAATTACCAGCCACTGAGAAGGCTATCGAAGACGCCAAGAGGGAGAAGGACAATATCCTGGAAAAGCTTGAGGCAGCGGACGATCGACGAAGAAAGGCTGGTGAACCGCTGGAGGGTCTCCAGTCTATATCTAGTGTCATCTCGGAGATAAACCAGCTGTCCAAGGGTATTGCTGAAGCAAAGGAAGAAGTTGAGAAACTGACGAAGTCTCAGAAGCAGTCCGGCGGACCAGTCCGCGGCGCTGCTGAGGTACGGGAAGTCATGTCAACATGCGCAGGAGAGACACGGAAGATGAGGTGGAAGCTTGACACGTTGATGGGCGACCGGCAACGTAATCGAGATCTCATCAGCAACCTTGAGCTCGAGCTCAGCAACCTCAAGGGCAAGGTCACTGAGGCGAAGCAGCTGATGGACAGGAAGCGGACTTTGAAAGAAGAGATAAAGACCTTGAAGGAGGATAATGAGGCGCAAGACGCCGCTGTCTCAGATATTGATGCACAACTCACTCAGCTCCAGCCCAGGATCGATGCGGCAAGGGCACAGCGCGACGACGCTCTCGCGAGTGGCCGAAAGAAGGCAGAAAAGGTGGCCGAGGAACGCGACAGTGTCGCCCGCACTCTGAGTCAGCTGAAGATCATCGAGGATGATATCCAAAACTACGTGGATCATGGCGGTGAAAGCAATCTTGCATCCATCGAGCGGTCGATACAGACACTCCAGCAGTCTCTCAACCGCCTGAAGGGCGAAATGGAAGACCTCACGAAGCGCATCAACTCGGAGAAAGAGGAGCTGTCCCAAGGTGACCGGAACAAGAAGAATATCAGGGACAATCTCAAATTCCGGGAGAACTGTCGCGTTCTGACGAAACTTGAAGAGAAAATCGAGAAGCTCAGGTCTGAGGATGCAAAGAAAGACTATGAGCGCCTAATGGCCGAAGCCAAGCAGTACGATCGTCAACACAACCTTCTCCAGTCCCGTAAGAGCGAAGTCGTTGGCCAGAGCACGGCCACGGACAAGGAACTGGCTCGGGCAATAGAAATATTCGAGCAGGAATACAAGGGCGCCGAGGAGCTGTACAGAAAGTCAAGCATTGAGCTGGCGACCACCAAGGGCGCTATCCAGGACCTGGCCACATTCGGCAACTCGCTCGATAAGGCTATCATGCACTACCACTCGCTCAAGATGGAGGAGGTGAACCGCATCGCGGGCGAACTTTGGCGCGCGACATACCAGGGTACCGACATCGACACCATTGCAATCCGCTCCGCCTCCGACTCGAACAATGCGCGGGGAACGTACAACTACCGCGTCACGATGGTCAAGCAGGACACAGAAATGGACATGCGTGGTCGGTGCTCTGCAGGCCAAAAGGTATTGGCGAGCATCATCATCCGCCTGGCGCTGGCGGAGTCGTTCGGCATCAGCTGTGGCCTGATCGCGCTGGACGAGCCCACGACGAACCTGGACAGCGACAACATCCGCTCGCTGGCCGTGTCCCTGCACGGCATCATCAAGGCCCGCCAGGCTCAGGCCAACTTCCAGCTCATCGTCATCACGCACGACGAGGAGTTCCTGCGGCACATGCGGTGCTCTGACTTCTGCGATAAATTCTACCGAGTGAAGCGTGACGAGAACCAGTGCAGCAAGCTCGAGAGGGAGGAGATCGCGATGATTACGGAGTGAAGAGTGTGACCACAAAGGGTTTCCTGATAAAGTCGTGGGATAGATGGTCGTAAACCTGTGGTTGGTACTACTGGGACATGTTTGGCGTTTCCGCTTGTTGGACTGCATTTGAGGAAGTAACCTTTGCTGTTATGGAATGAGAGAATCTACAACCTTCGAGGATGAATACCACGTTCAAAAAGCCACTTGGAGCGGTGATCCTAGGTGCGAAATCAATAATGTCGACGGGTGAATAATAGTACTTCATGATGGCATCATGCTCATTGCCGTTCCCTCAATAGCATCGTGCTGGCCGAGTATGACATGTAAAGTAGGCAGGTAGTATTACACGCGCCGCCCCTCGTCGATAGAGACGTTCCCTTGTCACACAAGACTGCTCAACATCATATAGCATCACAATCTCCGAACATAGGCTCTTTGTCGTCACCATCATCGCCATCGTCTCTGATTTTCTTGGGACTAGGGCGAAACTCCAAGACGTCATACCATCCATCCTCAACGTCCCCCTAGGCCGTCGACTCGTCGGGTTCTGCCTCGTCCTTGCCTTCCTCGTCACCATCAGCGCCAGAACCAGCAGCATCGCCTGAAGGGGCCTGGGCTGCTCGGTCCGGAAGCGCGATGTCGCCATCACCCTTGCCCTCCTCTGGTTTCCTCGGCTGATCCTGCACCGGTGTCGATCCCGCCGCGGCTTCATCACCGGTGGCTTCACTCTCCCCCGCAGGGCCCTTGAGCCGCTTGCTGGTCGCCGACTCCGCGTCTGCTTCGCCCTCCGGCCCACGCTTCGAAGGGGTGGGACTGGCCCTCGCCGAGAGAGTCGCCGACGAGGGCGTCGTCTCCACGTCTTCCGGGTGCTGTGCCTCCTCGGGCCTCGACTCACCCTCCTCCTCCTGTGCCCCCTCGGCCTCCTCGGCCTTGTCCACGCTGCTGTGATCCGCCGCGTCTTCGGACGACGACGACGGCGTCATGACCGCCGGCTCGTCCTCGCTGCTGGTCTCGGGCGTGCTCGACGTCTCGCCCGCCTTGCGCCCCACGGCGGCCTCGACGTCGATGCCCCGCATCTCGACGTTGCCCCCGCTGCTGATGCTGAAGGTGCTCGACGTCGGGTTCTGCGGGCCCATGTCCTCGGCGCCGATGATGTCCGGCCCCCGGGCGTGCGGGCCCTCTTCCTCGTCCATCATCTCCTCGTCCGGCTTCTCGCCGGGCGCCTCCCCGGGAGCCTCGCCGCCGCCCATCCTGGTGTCCGCCGTCTCGCCGGCGGCAGCGGGCTGGTCGCCCGCCGCGGGAGGGGTCGCGGATGATGGGGCGGCGGAGGAGGAGGAGGAGGAGGTCACCACGAGCGGGCCGGCCCTCTGCAGCTGGCTCACAGGCACGACGCCGGCCCTCTGCTCCTGGCGGATGAGCTCGCCCTGCGTGATGACGCGCTGCTGCTGGCCAGCCCCGATGGACGACATGCCGTTGACGGAGATGACGACCGTCTCGATGCTTCCCACGCCGTTGGGGCCGTCTATGGTCTCCGTGCTCTCGGTACGTGTCTCAAACTGCCTGCCAGCCTGCGGCTGACTGCGCTGCTGCTGTGGGGGAGGCCCTTGACTCTGCGCCAGGGGCGAGGGGCCGCCGTCGGAGCCCAGCGTGGACGACTCGCCCGACTCGGACCCCCCGTCGCCAGTCGCGCGCCGCTGCAGCCACGGGATGGGCGTCAACAGCGCACCGCCCAAGGCCTCGTCGCTCCCAACGCTGCCGTTGCCGCTGCTCGTACTCGCCCAGGCCAGCGACGTGTCGACACCGTTCTCCTGGGGGAGCGGGCCCTGGTCTACCACACCGTTGGGACCGCTGAGCGACATTGGAGACATGTCCGGGATGGCTGGCGGCAGTGGGTATATGTTGTTCCCGCTCGTCACGTGCACGACCCTGTCGACGGCGTGCAGATACGACGGCAGGGATTTGTAGTGCTGGCGCGGCAGGAGCACCAGTTCGGCGAGGCGCTGGATGGTGTGGGGCGGGTATGTGTGGAAGGACTCGTTCAGGATGCCGGTGATCTCGGCGACCATTGCGACTATCTGCGGCGGCATGGTGCCTGGCTCGAGGGGCGGTGGTGCCGCGGCAACGGGGGCGGATGTTGGTGGCGTGGGGGCCGGGGCGGCGTTCTCCTTGTTCGTCTCCTGTGAGGAGCCGGCCGAGGTGCTGCCTGCTTCATTTTGGGTGGAGGATGCATCGGCCGGGTCGGAGGATGGCAAGGGCGCAAGGAAGCGTGGTTCTGGGGGAGGAGGAGGTGGTGGTGCGGCGACGGGCTGGGGGATCCGCGGGATGGGGAAGTCGTTGTATGCGATCTGGATAGAGCATGTTAGTCTTTTGGCAGACGGTATGCTGGCTCCAGGCAGTTGCAGAATACCTTCTCGATGCGCGACACGATCGTGCTGAGCAACAGTGGCCATGTCGAGCTGTCGATGTGGTAGGCACATGTCAGCTAGGGCAGGTGCGACGTGATGCGACGCGACGCAATACGATGCGACGAGGTGATGATGATATGGGTGTTAGGAAGATGTGAGTAGAGATAGATCTTACTAGTCCATAGAACCACCGGCCGCAAGCTTGACCAGGGTCTCATCGTCGGTCTCCATCTCCATCTCCATCTCCATCTCCATTGTGGCCGCCATGTCAAGGTTGGGGAGGGGGGAGGGGAGGGGTGGGTGGATTGTGGTCCAGCCTTGCGGCAGAAAAGTTAAGTTGTCTATTCCGAGGTTCCAAGGTTGTTGATACTCGTGGGATTGATTGATTGATGGATGGTGAGACGTCAGTTTAGCGTAGCGCAGTGCACCTTCTGCAGGCTAGTGTTAGTGTTAGTGCTAGTGCTAGCGACCACTGGTTACTGGTTACTGGTTACTGGTTACTGGTTACTGGTTACTGGTTACTGGTTACTGGTTACTGGTTCACTGGTTAGCGGGCGAAATGGGCCCCGTCAACCTTGTAACCTTCGAGCCCTAAACAGAATCTACCCCAGGTTCTCCTAGGATTCTCTACAGTCGTCATCAGTCCATTATTTGCAGCTTGTTGTGGACGAGCGAGAGCAACCTTGGGTGAAAGAAGGTTGGAAGCTTGAGCGTTTTTCTCGTGGCGCTCTGGCGCTTGGCGGTCCGCGGTGTATTTCGTGACTGCATGATCCCATCAATCAATCCCCTGATAGTGTTGCTCTGGTTTCCAGACTCATATCAGACAGGTCATTCCGAGCTTTGGAAGTCTGTCTACGCTTAGCTATTCGGGTAAGCTCTTCAGAGAGGATCTCAAGTCGAATCCTTTTCCATGATCCCAGGGTCACCAGTTGTTGGTTGGTCCTCCGTCATGGTCCTCGTCGAGGGATCACATACCCACGGAGATGTGTGTAATGCTTTCGTATCTGCGGCTGATAGAGCCCATTGTGTACCTACAACTGTCCAAGATGTGTAGCGGATTATATGGAGCCTGATGGTCGATAAGAGACAGTAGAGATTGGTTGATGGGGGCCAACAAGATAAGACCTGTACTGTACTGTATGTATGTCTGTCTGTTTGTGTACTATTTTGAACAGCAAACAGCCATGAGAGCCAAACAGGTCATGATCGACGGGGTGCAGGTCGTGTTGAGAGCCCATGTTGAACGGTTGAGGCTATTTTTAGAATCCCTCCCGCCCTGTCACATGTGTGCAGAGGTGGAATATGTACTTCGGTATTGTGTCTGCGCTATGTACGGTAGTGAATGGACGAGGTAATACCGAGGCCTGAGAATATCGAAATCAATATATCCTTTCGATCTGAGGGTTAATTTTTTACTAAAGGTAAGAGAGAATAGAGAAAGCCCGCTACTACAGTGGATTTCATCTTGAGTAGACTAAGTACTTAAGTAGGCAGCCAATCTGGTATTTATACGACCACAAGAGCGGTCCAAAGGCTGGGCCAACAGAGAACATACCTACCTAGGTAGGTACATACCAAGGTTGTCTAACCATTGACGTTACAGATGAGGCCAACAACTGCCCCTAAACTTGTCGATCTCGATCCCCCATCCGGTACCTCGAGGCCGCCTTTGTGAGTGCGACCGGTATGAAATGTTCTTTATATTGCAAGGTGTGTCAGGGTGGCTATACCCGCACCTACATAGGTACCTGCCTCCGTAGGTAGAGAGGTAGGTACATGGTAAATTTAGGCTTCCCAAGGGTTCTTTTGATCGACACACGGGTGATGTGCAAGCCAAGGGTTCTTTGCAACGTTGTCCCGGTGTTAGCGCAAGCCCCTGAACGGTCACAGCGGGGTGTACCATAAACGGTTGGTTCCAGCGCTCTCAGTACTTCCCTGAAGGGCCTGATGCACTAACATCAACACGCTCCGGGCACATGCTTCTTCAAGGCTGCCCCCTGTGGCCCCTGTGACTCCCTCCTGTCTCCCTTCTAGGAATGCCCAGTCGCACGGCCAACTGCACAGCCCTGCTGGGCATTCTTTTTTAATTACCTAGCTGGTACTAGGTCAGCAAACCGGGTGATTGAGGGTTTGGGGAGGGCCAAGTACAAGTAGAGATGCCCGGTACGGCGAGCTCCCCTTTCAATCCCAATTACGACTTTCCCATTGTCATGTAACGGTGTGTATATGGAGAATAGCAGAACAAGAAAAGGAGCAAAGAGCAAGCCAACATCGACCGAGTCCCGTTCGAGACGACTGAAACAACCTTTGGAAAAGATAAGCAGGAGACAAAGACAAGACAAGACAACCTTGGAAGACAAGACGGGACGACACACGCCAGGCGAGGTTACCGTTACCGTTACTGCTACTGTTACTGTTACTGTCACAGGAAAGGGCCCTTGCTTGTCGTCGAAAACCGAAACAGCCTTCCAACAACAAAACGCTTATGCCCGCTCGCTCTCACACAACGAAAGAACGCCCGCCCCCTCCTCAGTCTTCCATCCCTTGAGAATATCGAAGCTTCGCCCCCGCCTCCCTCCCAAGCTGCCAGCCAGCCGGCCTGCCAACCAACCCCCATATCACCTGGGCATCCCATAAACATCCCATACATCCCACCCCACCACCTGGACATACAGTATCCCCTTCTCCCTCGACTTGTGTTTCATCTTTTATTCATCACCTGCCTTTTCAAACTTTACATCGAGCAATAAACGTTTATTATTGTGGAGACAGTTCTGGATCAAGCGCCCCCAGCAGCCCGTTTTTCTCCCCCTTCAGCCCTTGTGCCAACTGTGGACTGTGGACTGTGGACTCTGTGGACTGTGGATTGTGGATTTGTGGATTGTGGGTCAATCGGTGGACTCGTGTGGGCATCCCAAATCTTAATCTCCTTCCACATATTCGCTCTTCTGCCTTCCAGCCTTCTCTCGCCTGTCCTGTCATAAGTGTCGGATTGATGACACTTACAACTGCTGCGCTGCACTGCACTGCAAGAGAAATCCCCAGGATATGAGACCCGGGACCCGTGAACCTGGGACCTAGGTATTACCCCGTGGGCCTGCACACGAGGGCCGGAGTTACTTTCAGCTCAGCTCCAACCGAGTTTCCCAAAAGCCCAACCGAAGCAAAAAGGAAGAAGGACAAGACCCTTCTTCGTCAATCCATTCATCCAACATTCACTCGATCCCCCTTGTCCAGTTTCCATCCCCCCCCCCCTCACCCCCGTCAGCTCGTCCCCGTGCTTTCCTTTCCCTCGCGCCACGAAAGTACGCTCGCGAAGCAACAGCAGCAGACCATCGCGTGAAAGATCCCAATCTCGAACATTTCCACGTCTCCACCCTCTTCACCGAACAAACATCGTTCTATCCCGACAATCGACAACCCGGATTGCGGAATTCTGCTGAGATCGCCGTCGCCATCATCGATTCCATCCGCACTCCGGACCCCCCTCCGCAACCTTATCCTGGTGGCCTACCACATAGACACATTGCATCGACTCCTCCATAGGAGTCGATATAAGCCTGCCCGTCCTGGCGTTCCGCGCAGAATCCCGGCGGTCTCTCCTCTCCGCCGACCCAGGCTTTTCTACAGCTTTCCAAGAGGGGGGCTATCTGTATAGAGAAGGCATTTCACCATCACAGCGCGGAAGTATGAAGCGCAATAGTCTGGACTTCCTGGCCGGGCCCTGGCCCAAGGCCTTCATGGCTGCTGCATCAATACAGGCCATAATAGGCCTAACATTCGAAGCGTAAGTCGTCCCAACAGTCCGGCTGCGTATCCACCCACCTACCGTACTATGCACCTTGTTGGCCATTCAGCTGACCACTACGGCCCTTGAACCACAGGTACACCTTTGCCATGTTCCAGACCCATCTCAAGCCCGAAAAGCCAAAGACCGATAGCCAGACCAATGCTCAGTACAAAACGATACCGACGTTCCTCGCCCTATTCATTTTCGGCTTCCTTTACGAGGTCTTGCTCGTCTGGGATGCGCTTCGCCTGAAAAACACGATTCAGATCATCGGAATCTGCATCGCGAACGTGGCGTTAATGGTCTATACTGCGATACAGATCGACCAGATTCACCAGGCTGTCACCATGCTGGGTAAAATTGATGCCTTGCTCGGTGGTTACCTCGACAATGGTGTGGAAGTCACAGCCACGGAAGTGCTCTGGGGCGAGGTCGAGCCATTCCTCATCGCGATTCCCATAATACTGGCAGTGGGAACGGTTGTCATGTCCTTTCTCGCGTGGAAATTGTACCAGGTCTTCGCATGGGACATCCTCAAGCAGATCGGTGCCGACTACAGGATGAAGAAGAGGTTTCTTGATTTCCAGGTAAGCAAGCAAGCAAGCATGATGAGAAGTACTTCGGTGGTGTGCATACAGGGAAAGCTGACCTGCTGTAGGTGTACATCGCCCTGCTCAAATTCGACTTCTTCTTCTTCCTCGGTTTCACCGTGCAATTCGTCGTCATTGTCAACGGTTATAGCAATATCGAGTTGTGGTTAACCGTTGCTGCCATACCGGTCACCATCCTGATCCTCCTCGCCGCCGCCTACTTCACACGACACGAGAACAAGATCGGCACATGGTGTGTCATCGTCCTGTATGTCGCCGCTCTCGCGTACTTCATATTCAAGCTTGTCCGTATCTATCAACCGCACTACGCGTCGTGGTATATGCCGGTACGCAAGAGTTTGACGGCGTTTGCTGTGCTCGCCATCCTTTTATTGATATGCACCATCACCAATGCATTCTACTGCGTCAACAACTTTGACAGAGGTCTCAAGGCGCACCTGCTCAAGAGCACATTGGCCGAAGAGAAGGGCGATTCGGGCAGTGTCGATATGCACCACCTGAAACCGTCGGCAGCATCCCGGATGACCATTGACTAAGGAGGAGATAAGGCCCGAGAGCCGGGAAGGCAGCTTCGACGACAAGCTGCAAGAGGCAGGGTCACGAATTAATGACCAGTTTTCCCGACAACTACTCGCTCTGCTGGATCACTGGATCGAGGTCGGGCGACACGCCGGCCGACCACGGAACACAGACGACAAGTTGCGAATCTGAAATTACCATATATATATACACCTCACAAGGATCATCGCATATTTACTGTCGACATTTACGGCGTTTTTGAGGACTCCCCGGATGGGATTTCGGGGTTGGTGTTCACGGTCCTTGATGATTTGGGATACCGGGGATGACCCGGGAGTAAAGGCGAGTCCTTGCTCCCTGGCTCTTCTGTACAGGAAAGAGAATCTAAAAGTGGGACGTGTGGGTGAGGGTGGGAGAAGTGAGCCACCAGGTTTTCCCTCCACGCAAGGGCTTCTGAGCATTTACAGCGGACTGCTACTTTTCTGGTGAGACTACCGACATTTTTTGATATCCTTGAGGTAGAGAGGCGTTTCTTTGACCTCCGGCACCTCTCGTCGCTTTCAAACCCCCCCTGGGCTGGGCACGGGGGGGGGACTATTTCTCTGATTCTCCCCCGTTTCTTTGTTCTTTAGGAGAAGTCTTTCCAAGTAGCGGATTCTTCCTTCTCCGTTTTGAGATGAGTAATGCAATTGGTCTGCCAGAGGGTGGTGGTCGGAAGGGAAGGGAGGGTGGGATCCGAGGCTGTGGAAACTACACGCACGAGATATCTACATATATATACCCCGAATTCAAGAAAAAAACAGATCTTACCATTATTACACGCAGCTCAGAAGTGTCCAATAGAAATGTGGGGTGGAGAATTACAGGACTGCTTGTTTTCAGGGGTAAAGAAGCCACTCCCGGCCTTCAGGCGGAAGGGATCGAATGGTGGTAGAAACTCACGATAGGCCTGCCGTGCATAGGTGAGAGAAGGCGGGTCTGCGGCTTCTGGTAGCCCTGGGTTTCTATTTGCTTCGTGACTACTTTCGAGGAGAGATAATGTAATACAATATCAGGGCTGGGGCCGGGGGGGGGGGATGAGTGTTAGTGGGCATAAATGGGAGGTTACTAGTAGGCACCTGGGCAGTTATGGGCATAGAAGAGAACAGGTACTGTATGTTTATAGTCCGGCATGGGCAAAGAACAGAGAACAGGGCTACAAAGTCTGTACATGTTCATGACAGGCTCGAGCTTGAACACAGTTATGTCGCTTGAATTTCACGCGCTGTGGCTATTACCCACATACAACTGGTCATCACCATCACCATCAAAGCCTACCATGTTCCCCACGACAACGCTCCTATCGTCCCTGTACTTGGTGAGGACCGGGCCGTGGTGGCTACGCCTTATCAAGACGATCAGTCACCCTGTACTCCACGTTACCCTCTCTGCCGCGGTCCCAAGCACCAAGGATGATTGGAGGCTTCCCCGGTACGATGATGAACAGCCAGGCGGCGCCGCCATCCCAACGGTAGCAGCGCCCGAGCCGGCAGGCCAACAAGCCGCCCTTCTAGAGAATGATCTGCCTCGCGTCCCGGAGCAGGCCCTCCACCGGGCAGTAGGGACACTTGTACCTCTGCGAGTTCTTGACCAGGTTCTTGAGGGACTCCTTGGCCAGGACGTGCCCGCAGGGGAGCATCATGGGCGGGTTCTTGTCGGTCGTCTGCTCCTTGGAGACGGGGCACACGAAGATGGAGTGGTACACCATGGAGCCCGGCAGCGGGGTGTCGAAGGCGAGCTCGTCGGCCGTCGTCCACGACGCCCGGGCCTGGGTCATCTGCTCGACGTACTTGACGAGCCGCGGCAGCGAGATGGCGCCCGCGGTGGCGGCGACGTAGAGGGGGCTCTCGGCGCTGAGGCCCAGGAGCGAGCAGAACTCGCGCGTGAAGGAGCTCGCGATGTCGTCGAAGCCGCCGCCGCCGCCGCCCGCCGGGCCGGCCTCGGCGAAGAGGTCCGCGTAGGGCGAGTCGGGCAGGTTGGACTGGTACACGAGCGCCGAGGCGAGCTGCGCGATCTCCTTGGCGTGGCGGTCCGAGAAGCGGGGGAAGTTGACGCGCGCGTACCGCATCGCCGCCGCCAGCGCCGGCGGCTCGTCCCCGCCGCCGCCGCCGCGCTGCACCAGGTAGATGTACTGCCGCTTGCACAGCTCGAACTCGAGGTCGGAGCCGCGGATGTCGAGCTCGGCGCTGTTGCGGTGGGCCCAGGCGATGGCGGGGATGAGGTTGCGGCCCTTGAGCTCCGAGAGGATCTGGTACATGGTCGCGAACTTCTCCTGGAGTTCTCGGGACTGTAGCGTGCGCACCTCGGTCATGGGCTCGTCGTCCCCGCCGTCGTATCCTGCATCCCCGGGATCCTGTGAGTCTTCATTAGGTATGGTGTTGTTGTCGTCGTCGTCATCGTCGTCGTCCGAGTGGTCGGCATCCATGTCCGTGTCGTAGGTGGGTTGTGATTGATGTGGTACGGGCTCGAAGGGGTGCGTCCGGGGTGGTGCTGAAGGCTCGCCAGCGCCCTCGTGTGGTGGTTCTCGCTCTTGCAGTTGATGCGCCGCTTGTGTCTCCTGTATGAAGGTCGATGCAACATTGAACTGGCCTTCCCGCAGCAGGTGCATTGCGATGGCGCGGTTGATCAACTCGGGATGCTTGGCCATGGCATCGTCGTCGGTGGGGAGTGACTTGAGGGGAAAGTTCTTGTCGAGGACCTTGCCATAGTTCTTGCGGACCTTGTCCACCTTTCGTAGGTCTTCATTGATGGCATCGAAGCCCTCTGATACTGGGTTTTGTAGTCTGGCGAGGGTGAGGCTTGCGGTATGGGGATCTGGGGCTATTGGCGAAAGTCAGTTCTTCGTCGTACTGGAGCTGGCTCGGCTGAGGGCGGATCAACACACAATCAGCTATCTGCTCCCTCGCTTGGGTGAGGATGTCTATTATCTTGTCGACATCGCTGACGGCTGCTGTCAGGCGACTAGAGGTGTTGTTCGCTAGACGGTCGAGCTCCTTGAGCAACGCCGGGATGTCGGCTTCGTCTTGTTTATAAGCCATACTGGGGTCCGAATATTTCTTTCAAGTGACGAGAGCTGTGATGGTAAGAATGGTTTAGGGTTGAGGTTCAGATAGAAGTTTGTGAAGTAGGAGGTGGTGCGTGTTGGGGGGGAGAGCCCGTGTAAGTGGAGGTTGTTTGGAGTGGTTGGAGTGGTTCGGTCACTACTCAAGACCACCTAGATACTGTACCTTACGTACTAAGTAGATATGTACTCGAGTAGCAAGCACTTTCCGCTGGTGACGGTTCCGATCTCACATGAGTAAGGATAACCTTGGAACGTAGGAACTCCGTTGACCACAAGACTACCTAGGTACCTACTCAAGTAGGTATTCAATACCTACTTAGTCTGCTAATGTAGGTATCTAGGTAGGTAGACTAGCAGTTTAGCAGTCTACCGATTGCATACATCTACCGAGGTATCATCAGCGGGCTCAGTGACGTTGACGTTCTCAAGAGGCCCCGAAATTCGCCCTCCCACAGGTGCACCGTGCCACATGCCACTATGTACCACAGTACTGATCAGTAAATTACCCCACTGAAAGCTCCACCCCTCAGTATACCTAAGTCCGCCGTACCTAAGTACCTACATATTCCTGATACTGTACCTAGGTACCTAGGTACTTTAGTGCTTTGGTACGTACCTTGATGTCCTCCGTCTGTCGTCCCCTATTTCCGCCACCGGCCGCCGGCTCGCCTTTCCCGACCCTAGAATTGCAACTTGACTACCATGCATCTGCGTCACATGTCAGAACCTTGAAGTTTTGCAAATGATACCGGTACTATACAGCTCTCGACTGCTCAGGGATTTGCTAAAGAGTCACTTATGAGGGCCTGGAGGATATGATATCGCTCTGGTGAAGCCAACTGTCTGTCGCCTTGCTCCTCGAGCCAACCGTCAGCCCCTCCAACATGCACCAGTCGCTATCCAGGTGCTCGAGGTCTGTCGCGATTTGTCATTGGTTGTCGCTCATGCCCATGACGGTATAGTATTATACAGACCCTGTAGGAGTCGGACATAATGTCATTCAGACTCTCCCTTTCAGACAGTCGAGGACAAAAGGAGGACGAGTCCAACCCGGCGAGATTGGCCGCACCGAAGAACCTTAGGCGCACCAGTTCGATGCCCAAGGAGACTACACCCATACCTGAAGACCTGAACCTCGACACCTCCCTTACCGCGGACACCCCTTCTCCTGAAATTCTGCCCGGTCCCCACCGCCGCAACCTCGTCTTTCCTGATCCTGTTGCTTTTAGGTGAGTGCGCCTGTCGGCCCTTACCCCTGAACCCGGCCTATCGAACAATCTCTAATCTGCCCTCCGTATCATAAAGATACCTTGCCGAGGACCCTTCAGTTCAGGTCGTCGACAGCCGCGGCGAACTTCGTGGCTACGAGCTCTACCTAGTTGAGCAATGGGCATGCTCTCGCCAGTCCCCGACCCTCGTCATCGTCACCTATACTGGAGACCCGAAACACTCAGTGATAGTAGGCGTGCTTGCCATACCAGCAGATGAGGATGAATGGACACCACGGTTGAAGGTCTACTTCAAGGCCTTGCAGCATTACCATGCCAGACCGAAAGAGACGGAACTGGGCGAACTGATGATAACCAACCTGAGCAGCTTCCCTTCTGCCCTCACTGTCATATCTGTACCCGGGGGCGACATCAAGAAGCACAGGCGAGTTTTTATTGTCAATGAAGACCTGAAAAGAATGGGCTGTTCCGGCCGGTCTGGCATGACTTTGTCGGACCCTACACCAGCGACCCAGGCGAAGTTCTATTCGACCTACAAAATCCATGACAAGGTCCCATTTTTCGAAGCCGTGATGGATCTTGTTAAGCTGTGTCAGGTGGCACTGTTTATTTTCGATATGCTGGGTCAGGAGTACATCGACGGCTTACTCTGTGATGTCACTGAGACGGCGATCGGTAACTGGTGGACCAAAGTCGGCTCTGAATACTACAACATGGAACCTACGGACGGCATCCTGGGCCCTACCACCGTGGCAGCGTTACTCGGCATGCTTATGGGTGCACGAAACCGGCTGAGCTCATACGGTGTTACGGTGGCCAAGGACGTCTTCGACGTTGATGCTTCCAAGAGGGCCATTGGTCACTTCCAAAAGTCACAGAAGCTGGAGAAGACAAGGAGGCTAAACAGGCAGACCCTGATGCAGCTCCACAAGGCCACCGCCAAAGCTGCGGCTGGAGACGAATGGGGCGTACATAAAGCAATAGGGGCGACAGTCTCGCAATTCGGCAAAAGGGGGGAGATATTGGGCGGTGTTATTGGAACCCGCGAAAAGGCCGGAATTGGCGAGATTGAGACTGTCGATATAGACAAGTTTAGGGAGCTTGTCTTCGGTGAGCGAGCCAAGTGGCTCTGGCTGGGAAAGCCACGAAGACCAGCACTGGAGCATAACGAGAGGTCGATACCAGACATGACCAACATGCTGCTATTTGGTAAAGAAGAGGAGAAGGAGAAGGAGAAAGACAAAGAGAAGGAAAGGCAGAGAGAAAAGGACAGGGAAAATGAAAAAGAAAAGGAGAAGGAGATGGAGAAGGAGAAGGAGTTTGAGCGTCCAAGCCGCACCAAGACCAATTCATTACCACTGGAGGATCCTGAACTCATCCTGCGATCGAAGGACCAGTCGACGACAGCGTATTCAGATACAACGCCAGGCTCAGCCCTGACTATGACAGAAAGTGCGGGCGATCAAGGAATCCACAAGGTAGTCTTCAAGAGTGTAGCAGATCGAGTTAGCGATGCTCGCTCTAGGCTTGGCCGCATCGGCGATGCTGTTGGCGGTGGGCTTAGGGGACATTCAAGTCGCCCATCGAGGGACGAGACAGCGGAGAGCGCTGGAAATGCCAGCAATAGCATTGGAAGCCTGGTGATGTCTTCAAGTCTGTCGAGTTCTGTCGCGTCAGGACGTGCTTTCACCTGGAAGAGCAAACCCGAGGAATACGCGAATGCCTTCCAGCGGAAGCATCCGGATTACGATGTGCAGCTTGTTAACGAAGCCACTCAAGCGTCTCGGATGACGCCTGCGGGAACACTTTCGCCCTTACAGGAAGCACGGGGCTCGGTGTCAGAAGCACATGATCCGCGCAAGGGCTTGGCAGGAAATGCTAGTGTTGCGCCGTTTACAGTGGAGGAGGTTGAGTTGCAAGGGCCCTTCTTGCAAGCAGAGCGCAGTGGAGAGGCACCAATGTCAGTAGCACAGCGGCGGCATAGTTTGGCTGTGGCGGGATCCCCTCTCGAAACTCCGCCGAACGAAAACCGCTGGCCCCGCCGGATGTCCTTCAGCGCTGCCTCAGAGGCCATCCTTCGGTGGGACGAGATTGTCAACCTACACGATGAACCCACGACTCTCGAGGAACAAGTCGCAGCCGCCGAGCTTGCGCAATACCTGCACGCGCACGTTCTCGCGCTTTCCAAGACCCTCTCACCCTGGGTCTCCTCCAAGGTAGATGCCGTGGAAGCCTTGGAACAGACTTACACCACCCAGCAGGATACTCTCAAAGATGCCTACTATGTACTCAGCGATGAGTACGAGCGGGTCAAGCAAAACTCGGCCGAAATGATCGCTGAGGAGAAGGGGAGGGTCACTGAGGCGATTAAGGATGTCGAGGTGCAGGTGGCGAAGCTGGAGTACGAAATCTCTGCTCTGGTCAGTAAAGTGGAAGACGTCGAGGACGGAGTGGCGGGCTTCGAGGCCAGCGTCGAGGAAGTGGAGAAGCGCGCGGAGGAGTTGAAGACGCAGCTCGAGACGGAGAGTTGGCTGCATTGGGCAGTCAGAACCCTGACGGGAATCGGGACTGGGCCAAACATTACCAGGGAGAGTTGAGCTGCTGGATCAAGATGTCCCCCGAAGAAAGGATTTGGATATCATTGTACATGTCCTGGGATCATTGGCTGCATCTTGGGGCAGTTGGATGCGAGCATTCCCAAGCTTGGGCGAATGGAGTTCACACGGCGGCCACTGGTCATATTGAGTTTACGGAAGCTGTATATCTTTGTATGGCGCATGGGCCATGAAATAATTGTCTGTTTTCTCAGGAAGGGAGAATGTCTAGAACCTAATGTCACATACATAAATTGGAGGTGTCCACCCCCGATGCTCTAAAGCACCCGCGCAATTTTGATGATGCCAAGTCATTATGGCCCTTTACTGCCTATGATCGGTGTGAAGTACTTGCCTCTCCCAGTACCCAGATGTAAAAACATCAAAATCATGCTCAACAAGACCGCCGACATCGTTTCGAAACATTTGGGCATGCTTCATCCATCGCTGAGCTGTCCTCTCCTCTCTCTCTTTCTCTCTCTCTCTCGCCCTGTAGGAGACACAGCGCCTCTCTTTCCAAACGCTGTAACGTGTCCACCATAATTCGAGTTTCCCAACATCTCACGCCGACTCTTTATCGGCCAAAACCACCGCCGCCGCCAGCCATCGCCTGCTGTTGTTGCTGCTGTAATATGTCCGAGACCTTCAGGTGGACGTCGAAGAACTTGGCCGCGCACCGATCGAGACAGACGCCCTCGCCCTTGTTGATCTCGCCCTCGCGGTAGTCGTTGGGGACGCACTTCTTCTGGCAGGCCTTTGTAAGGCTGTGGAGACGCGGCGCACAGAAAAGGTTAGTCGTAATGCACTCGTGCGACAGCACAGATACTGATTGATGCGGGTGGGTGTAGCCTTGCTTACCGGTTCATCATGTCGGCCATGAGCTTCATCTCAGCCTCGATGGCGCCGATCTTCTCGGCCGAAGATGGCTGTTTTTGGCCGAAACCGAGGAACGACATATTGGGCGATAGGGTGAGATGTGTTGTGAGGCTATAATGAGACTCTTGTCTGTCTGCTTCGTGGTTGTTGAGGGTTGTTTGTTTGCGATAGCTTGGTACGGGAGTAAGTTACAGTCGGAGTGAGTAGCTTTGAGGTTCCGTCGCACCCAAAAAATCGGTCCGCCAGTGACGTTTGTCCTGCAGGGCCGGTCACCCGTTGAAAGTTATGTGGGTCGGCTCCCTGGTCCTCATTGGTCAATCATGACAGCTCCCGCTACTATTTAAAAATTTCCTTGGGAGCTTGCGATGTCTTCAAATAGTAGCATCGTCTCTACATTTCTTCACCACCAATAAATACTCCGGTCGCCTTATTGCAGGCTCTCCTCACGGCCAGGAAGTCGTGAATGTTCATACACATGGTCTCGTTAGGACCATGAGGGAAAACACCATTCCACAACTGTGAGTAAACCTTCCTTTTTCAATCTTATAGCTCCAGCATTCAAGGCATCGCGTGATGAAACCGCATAAATACATTAGAACCGTTGCGACTGACATGACCTTCGGGTCGTGCATGATCATAACTGCCAACTCTCTGACTCTTTGCCTGCAATGATTCTGCTATCCCCTCGAGCACTCCTTACTGTGACCTCCAGTTTGCTGATTAGCCTCTTTACCTTACAGAATGTTTATATAGCTCCAAGGAAGGACGACTTCAACATGGCTCCGTGCCTGAATTTCCTGCGTCCATACGCCTTGCAGCCCCTGGCGACGGGCTCCTCGGGATGCTCTGCCTCCGCCTACCTTCGGTTCTACGAACTAGCGAGGCAGAAGTCCCGCGCCGCTTGTCACAGGAACAAGAGTACTAAGTCTGGTAACTCTGAGACGCTGGATGGGGGTGCTTACAAGCCTGAAGAGCGCAGTGCCCTTATGGCATTCCGCATCAAAGAGCTCAAGAAGGAGAACGCTCTGGTCTATCCTAGGCTGAAGCGTTATGCCGAGCCTATGACTATTAGTCGGTTTAGAACCGAGTATGACTACAAAATGAAAGATACTTCGCAGTCGCAAACGGAAATAGTGACACTCGGCGGTATGTTCCATTTGCTGTCCGTGCCTGCCATTGCAAAGCTGACCCACGTATAGGGCGTATTCGTTCCATCTCCAGGCTTGGAAGCAAGCTCTTCTTCATGAGAATCGTCATGGATGGCTCCATGATCCAAGCAGTTCTCAATCTGAGCAAGCTGGTTGATGGCACGGACACGGAGCAGTTCATGCAGCTGAGCCGCCTGGCTCAGAGAGGAGATCACATCTGTAAGTCCTGGAACGTCAGAGGTTGATTCACCCGGCGCTGTTTTTGACTGACAATTTTTTCATAGCCGTGACCGGGCGACCGATGCGAACAAAAACAGGGGAACTGTCTATTGAGGCTATACATCTCCCGCAACTAGTTGCTCCCAGCTTAGCACCGCTACCGCAAACAATCCCTGAAGAAGCTCGGATGCATCAGCGGCACATGGACCTGCTTCTCAACCGACCAGCTGAGCACATGTTGCGAGTGAGGTCCTACATGACCACTCACCTCAGGCAATACCTGGAAAATTCACTGGGCTGCATTGAGGTCCAAACTCCCATCTTGGCTGCCAATGCAGGAGGTGCCATGGCTCGACCCTTTGCCACCACTGCCACTGAGTTCCCAGAGAAGCAACTGGCTCTGCGCATAGCACCTGAGCTCTGGTTGAAGCGGCTCGTTGTCGGTGGCTTTGACAGAGTCTACGAGATCGGACCGGCGTTCAGAAACGAAGGCATCGACTCTACGCACAACCCGGAGTTTACCATGTGCGAGTTCTACCTCTCATACTACAACCTAGACCAGGTAATGAGAGAAACAAGAAAGTTGTTTCTCAGTCTTGCGAAAGGCGTTGCCAAGTTCAAGGAAAAGCATAATATCCTCCTGGAACATCCGGACCCCCGGCTATTCGAGGGAGAGTGGGAAGTGGTCGATTTCATTCCGGCTCTCAACAAGGCCCTTGGTCACCAACTTCCAGACCTAGAATCCCCAGACGCCGTCGGGGAGATCATCAAGATCCTCGAAGAGAAGAACAAGACATGGCACAAGTCACTGCCACCGAACCCCTCCCTCCCCAAGCTACTTGATCACATGGCAGCCGCGGCTCTCGAGCCACAGTCTCAAGGCAAGCCAATCTTCATTGCCAAGCACCCGGTGTGCATGTCTCCCCTTGCCAAGTCCTTCGTCTGCCCCATCACGAACCAGCTCGTCTCAGCGCGCGCCGAGGTGTTCTTTGACGGTAGCGAGCTGGCGAACATGTACGAGGAGGAGAACGACCCCTTCGTACAGAGACGCAAGTTTGTTGAGCAGGCCAAGTTGAAGCTACAAGCTCAACAGCAGGCAGCGTCGCGGGGTGAGGAGCCTGCTGAAGATGATGAGCCCCCTCATATCATCGATCACCAGTACATCTCTGTTCTGGAGTCCGGACTGCCGCCCACAGGTGGCTGGGGCTGTGGTGTGGATAGGCTGGTGATGATGTTCACGGGCGCGAAGAGGATCAGTGATGTGCTGCCGTTCGGCAACTTGAGGAACGTGGTTGGGCTGGCATCTACAGGCCCGCAGAACCAGACCAAGAAGGGCACTGTTGTGGAGGAGACCGACTTGAAGGTTGGAAATTCGAGCACCAACGAGCACACCGTTTCAGACACGGCGGGGATGAACAAGGAGGCCAAGCCTGAGGGCGCGGCAGACGATGCGCTTCGCTTCGTCATGGGTCTCGACGCGGCTGACGAGGCAGATACGTCAAAGGATGATCGTGCGCGTCAGCATGGCCACGGCGAAGATGGCAAGGAGAAAGCATCATAGAAAGACAGGTTGAGGTTGGATGTGTAATGTGTACGATCATCTATCTGGTGAGGCGATGTGATTGCGAGGCATACAGACGTAGACAGAGAGAGATATACCCCACTGGACAGACATGATTCGGTTTCTTCTCCCCCATTATATTTGCGGACTCGTATAGATCAAAATTGCGTGAATTCCACTTTCCCAGTCGTGAAAAGCGGAAGATTTGCTCCCGAGGCCAATCCCTTGCAAACCTTGTTGATTGTCCTGTCCTCTACAGCAATTCTCTTATCAGTGACTAAGTACTAGTCAGCCAGTATACCAAGTATAGTAAGGTTCGTCCCCTGAGGCGTGAACGTCGAAGCCCTGCGTGGCTAGATTGGTGGGGGTTGCAGGGGCCCGTTATAAGCAGCGGGGTGCTGGCTTCAAGGTGCCAGGGGTGCCTGACCAGTGGTAAGCATGAGACATACCCCAAAAGGGCCGAAAGATACAGTCCAGTAGGAGTTGGGCGGCTGTTTTACTGTACATAGATGGCACCTGCAGCACTGCATTTTTGCATTTCCCCATTCCGGTGGCTAACAATCCCATATTCCACACCCGCCGCCGCCCGCGCCTACCGTAATGCCGGTACATAGTATATCCAGGTACCTACCTGGGTAGAGAGGTACACAGTAATCAAATGGTACGTACTATGGTGCGTATGTATGTACCTTTGTGTGGTACTCATACATAAGCTGCTCATCAGGAGTCGGATCATCACTTCCATTTTCTTCCTACGTGCTTGTGACTGACATGGCATAGGTAGATACCGACCTAATGTACCTGACATACATGCCTGACTGTATGTATGTACCATACCATGTATACCATACCATGTATACCATACCATGTACCCGTGATCTTGTAGTGTACCTAGCATGGCATTTCCTTAGCCGATTGTCAATTTCTATAGCTGTTTACCTTTTCCCTTTTCATTTTTTCCCCCTCCTCCCGCTCTGATTAAACCTAGCTTGTTTCTACCTACCTCCTTGGTACCGTAGTGTGCTGTAACGTCTCCAAGATTCATTTCTTCAAGGAATCCATTGGCGTTGGACCCTTTTTTCCTTTTTTTTTTTTCTTGTTTCTCCTTCATGTCGACGTTGTCTTGATCAAGACACACACCACTTACATACATAACAACGGGTCGAGTCACTCATCCATCGTCCACCATTCACTGTCCACTATCCACCGCCCAAGCGCCCCTCCGGCCTGCAGCAGGTATGCGAATCTGCGAAAAGGCCCTGAAATACAGCGACTCAGTACCACTCCCCACCAATACCATCCTCTGCGCCAGAACCCCCTCGATGCAGTGCCAGGCTTATCAGCACCTGTTGACGATACACGCTACGGCAGAGCTTCCCGCCGCCGCCGCCGCCTCCGCCCGCCTCCGCCTCCGTAACTTGGTTGTGAGAGAAAGCTGCAGCCCTGCGGCCCAGTACCTCCAGCTCTACTAAGTCTTCGCAATGTCTCACGGGCCCCCGCAGCCTCCTCCGGGGGCCAATCTGTTCGGCTTCGGCATGGGCATGTCCGAAATGAACGGCGTTGGGGTACGTTTTTTCCACCCCCGTCACCATGTAGTCATTCTCGGCCCCAACATTCATTGACTACATGAATGACTACATGACACTGGTCCCCTTTCACCTTGCTTTGCTTGCTGCATCCCGTCTCTGTCCATGCCCAAAACGGACACGAATCTGGTCGCTTCTTCCTGCTGCAGCTGTTACTGTTTGGTTGGAGGAAAAAACCATGCCAAGGCCATCCACGCCTCGCTTCGCTTCTGCCTCCCACTGTTTGGCTGACCAAAAAGTCATCTGCAGATGTCCGACAGCCAAGAAATCATGTCGTTCCTCGACAATCCCATGTTCAACTTCGACTCCATGCCCATGAACCTTGACCACCCCGACGACGTCGGCGTGGGCATGTCCACCGCCTTCAATTCCAACTCAATGGGTGCAACCAGTCTGCAGCAACCCGCACAGTCCCAACGAAACGGCTTGCCCACCGGCAATATGGACCTGCAGAGATATCAACCAGGCCAAGCCGACGAGAACGCGCCCGGCAGTGGCCCACCGCCCATGACGAGCTTCGGCATGACCCAGCCCGCACAAGTGCCCAGCGGCTCGACACTGACCGAATTCACCAAGAGGAGAAACTGGCCGGCCAAAGTCGTCGAGGAACTAAAGGACCTCCTGATGATACTCGACGCCAACGGTCGGGTCAAGCACGTCTCCCCCAGCTTGACCGCACTGACTGGATACCTGCCCGAGGATATACTGGACAAGCTCCTTCGTGACTTTACCCACCCGGACGACCATGGCCTACTAGTGACCGAGTTCCACGAGGCGATCGCGTCAGGAACCCAGATGAGGCTTTTCTACAGGCTAAAGAAGAAGGATGGAGCTTACGAGATCTTCGAGTCCGTCGGCCACGCCCACATAGCAGCCGCCCGGTTCGCGCCCAACCCGAACAACCAGTCGCCCTTCTGCCAGGCCGTCTTCATCATGTCCCGGGCTTACCTGCAGCAAGAAAACGCAAGGCTGCTGGACTCCTTCCTCGAGCATAAGATAGAGAATGAGCGCCTCAGGAGACGGATAGCCGAGCTACGCAGGGAGGAGGAGGCCGACACAGAAGAGGCCGCGCGCAGCTGGCGACAGAGTCAAGAGGGCCGATCTGACGTGACGCCATCCGAAGATACCTGCATGACGCCCCTATCGCACACGACGAGCTTCTACCGAGCTTCCGACTCGGCAGCTATGCCACCACCTGAAAGGCCAAGCGCTCTCAACATCGGACTTACGAGGGAGAATCTAGAGGGCGTGACGGCAGGGAGCCGGCCAGACTCTATCAGGGACAAGATGGCGCGCTACGAGGGCACGCACGTGGATACCATAGAAAGGCTGACTGGCCTGCGGTACCAGGAGGGCGAGAGGAGTCGGGGTATTACTACAGGCAATGCCAGCCCCACACTCATAAAGGGAGATGCAGGTATTGCGATCCCGATGGACAGGGATCCGAGGACCGGTGAGAAGAAAAAGAAACTCAAGGTTGCCGAGGAATACGTGTGCACGGATTGCGGTGAGTTTGCGCAAACACGTGAAGTTCCTATCCCAAGCATATTCTCTGACGTTCCGCCGCAGGTACCCTTGACTCTCCCGAATGGCGCAAGGGACCCAGTGGTCCCAAGACGCTATGCAATGCATGCGGCCTTCGATGGGCCAAGAAGGAGAAAAAAAGAAACCAGAACAACCCCGGCGGCGCAGGAGGTGGTAGTAGCATGGCAGGAAACACGGCCCTCCTGGATTCGGGCCAAGCGTGAGAGATGCCGGTCACCAGACCTGCATCCGGCCTCGCTTCGAGCCGTCGTGTTTTGTTCTGCAACGTTTGTCTTTTAAGGCGAGCTTGCGAAGAAGTCCTTGCGATTCCTTTCCGGCGTTCCCTGGCTAGGGTGGCGTTGCAACGACAAGGCTACCATTACGGATAGATCCTCGCGGAAGGCGTATTGGGTTGGTTTCATGGTTTCTCTTTTTTTGGGAGGGGGGGGGGCTTGTTGGAAGATTTTTATACGGCAGCAATGGGTCCTGGGGCATGAGGTCATGAATTACGGTCGTTTTCCCTTTCTTGGAAAATATGTATACGCTCTGGAGCTTTTTTGTGTTTTTTTCAGGGGTCTTTATTCAAGCTGGGTAATAGTGTCCCACGTGGGATCGACGTGCAGCGAGCACACTGGTGCTCTGCTCTGTGTGTGGTCTGCTCTGTGTGTGGAAAGTTCAGTGGAAGAGGTTGTGGGATGGCATCGTTGAGTGTGTTTAGCTTTCGGGCCGCGAAGATGTACACTTGGTGTGAGGTGGTTATTGTGTGAGACAACATGTATAGATGACGCCTCCTGATGTTGATGGTGGTAGTGATAGTGAAGTAGATAACATATCACCTTGGAGCCCAGGCTGGTACAGGGCGCAAGAACTGGACTTTTACCTTTAAAAAGGCAATACAGATCGACAATAAGAACATATACATGTCGTGGCCCTCACCTTATTTTCTCTGGTATAGAGAGGCAGACGCCGGGGAGAATAATGTACCCTGAAGGTTCATCAGGGTCCAAAGATCATGGTTCTCGTGGCCCTTCCTCTGCAATACCACAGATGCCACGATAGGATGGGCTCCCATTGGTCTCGAGAGGACCAAAATAGCCTGAATGGTTACAGCAGCTTGGTTTTGAAAATAGATTGGTCTGGCGGTCGGTTGTTCCAAGTTTCGGTTTCAGCTGCTTGGCCACGAGCTGTGAGGTGACGTGAGCGGGGCAGTGACGATTGATATGTACTTGTTTGGTCTGAGTGGACGGAGTGGGCTGAGTGGGCTGAGTGCTTGGAGGCCTGGAGGCCTGGGCGCCTCCCTCTTCTAACCCCTGAAATACCTTAAGTACTAAGTAGGTAGGTAATCTGGTAAGCTTCTCTTCCCAGCTTGAACAGTCCATAATCTACAATCTACAATCTTGGAGAAGCAGATCATACTGACTGAATCTTGACCTTTCATATTCTTCAGCAACAACCAAAAGGCAAAACAAAAATCAACATGTCGTACGAAGACAGGAACGAACAGCCCGGTACGTACTCCCAAGATAAGCTAGCTACCCCGCGTCCCGAAGCACAAGCCAAGAGCCAAGCTCTCTCTCTTTCTCTCTCTCCTTTGAGGACGAAGAGCTTCAAGAATAGCTTCATTGTTCTTGGTACAACTGGACAGTTTGACTGACCCATGCCTTGAGTACAGAATACGGCAGTGAGAAAGATCCCGTCCATGTCTGATGTGTGAAACGATCCGAACAGCATTGCTGACTACATATTACTTGCAAACGAAAAGGCGGAGGCTATGGCTCCAATGCACGGAGCAAGTACCACCCTTTAAGCCCAACCCACGCCGGCATCTTCTGATGACATTGGAGAGGGTTTCCTCAAGCTAACATGGCATGCCTTTGTGACAGTGCCTACCCGCGGCCAGATCCCCACGGGTGACGACGACGATGACCTGAGCGGCGCTGCCGAGCACGCCTCCCGCAACGCTGGTGGTTCCGGTGACAGGGACCTCTTCTCGAGCATCCTCGGCAACTTCATGGGCAACAAGAGCCAGCTGGCCAACGAGAACATTGACGAGCAGGGTAGGCACACGACTCTAAAACCATAAAAGACACGCGCGTGCACACACACACACACACACACACACACACACACATACATACATACATACATACACAAAGATACATACACACAAGAGATACAAAGACCACACAGGGGCTGACGTATCAGGAAAACAGCCGCCGTCTCGCACCACAAGAAATACTTCGGGGGCAGCGACGACGACGACGGAGAGCAGGCCAGCTCCGGGTCCATGGGCAGCGCGGCCGCGATGCAGGCGCTCAAGATGTTCACGGGCGGCGGCTCGTCCTCGTCGTCCTCGGGCAGCTCGCAGAGCGAGTTCATCGGCCTGGCCATGAGCGAGGCCAGCAAGCTGTTCGAGCAGCAGAGCTCCCAGGGCAGGGTGAGCTCCGGCAGCTCCAAGGAGTCGGCCGTGCAGCAGGCCGGCGAGATGGCCCTGAAGATGTACATGCAGAGCAAGGGCGGGAGCGGCGGCGGCGGCGGCGGCAGCAGCAGCGGCCTGCTGAGCCTGGCGAGCAAGTTCATGTAGGCGGGCGCTCGCATGGCTGGCTGGCTGGCTGGCTAGCTGGCTGGCTGGCTGGTGGGGCGGAGCTATGTCCACAGAATGAATGAAGTCGGATGATTTTGGAATGGAGACATATCATAACATTTTGACCCTTTTTTGGTTGATTTTTTGGTTGACTTGCTAACCCGGGATCCTACTGAAATAACCGGGATCCTAATGAAGCTTGGTTCGGCTGCATGCATGGTTCCAAGGGAGACTTGCTGGAGGCCACCGCCACTGCATAGAGGAAGAACCAGGGAGCGGCGACACGGGGTGTATATCACAGGGTGCTGGTAACGCAATCCTTAAAAAGTAATTGGTATCTTATTATTAACGGAAAACATTACAGCACGGTACACTTGCTCGGGAGCCCGCAAGGTCCCTCACCATCCTCCTCCTTCTTCTTCTCCTTCGGGGCGCCACCAGCCTGCTGCTGTTTAGCAGCAGGTGTCTGCTGCTGCACAGCAGGCGCGGCCGCGGCCGTCTCCGTCTTCTCCGTCACAACCTCGGCCTTCCTCTCAGCCTTGGACCCACCATGTAGTCAGCCCGAGAACTTGGCGACGGTCTCGTAGAAGCTCTTGCCCTGGATCTCGGCAAGCTCGAGCTCGCGGGGGCTGGGCTGGCGGGAGCCGTCGCCGGCGGAGAAGGTGCCGGCGCCCCATGCGCTGCCGCCGTGGACCTCGGTGAGGTCGGTCATCTGGGGGAAGGCGCTGGCGAAGCCGAAGGGCACGTAGATGATGCCGTGGTGGGCGAGGGTGGACATGGCGGCGATGGCGGTGGACTCCTGGCCGCCGCCCTGGGAGGCGGTGCTGACGAAGAGGCCGGCCATCTTGCCGTGGTACCCGCCCGTCTGCCACTGGCCGCCCGTCTTGTCCCAGAAGGCCCTCCACTGGGCGGGGAAGTTGCCGAACCGCGTGGGGATGCCGAGCAGGAAGGCGTCGTACTGGGCCAGCGTGGCCGGGTCCTCGAGGACGGCGACGTCGGCCGGCTTGGGCGGCGCGTACATCTTGTCCAGGACCTCCTGGGGCAGCGTCTCGGCGATCTGGAACAGGTCGGCGGAGCCGCCGGCGGCCTCGATGCCCTTCTTCTCGGCCTCGGCGAGCTGCTTGATGTGCCCGTACATGGAGTACTGGAAAAAAGGGGGGTTTATTTGTTAGCCAGGCTGTTCGGCTTACGTGTGGCTCGGGGGCCTGTCCCCTGCATCCTTGTGTGCTTCTATCCGAGCGTGCCGGGAGGGATCGGGGGTCGGATAGAGCAGCAAAGGGAGCGGTGGCATGAAGCGCAGAGGGAAGTACTCACGTAGACGATAGCGATCCTGGGAGCCATGATGACGGTGGACTGGCTGGTAGCCTTGACAAGACAATAAAAGCAGTTGGTATAAGTGTGGTGGGTGTATAGAGAGGACCTGAAGAGAATAGAAGGCTTGACTCGGGGCGGAAGGGGGAGTAAGGTGTGGGGAGGGGGGCTCTCCGGTGCCCTTATATAAAGAGATAAGTTTATGTACGGGATATGGAGCCCGCTGGGTGCGATAGACAATAAAGAAAATTGCTAGCCAGATTTTCATTATAACATTTTTCATGGCGATCGGTCCATCATCCCACCATCTATCTATCTGGTCAGCCAAGGCAGCCAGCCATTCCTTCAGCTGGGGGGATGCTCTAGATGCGGTGTTTTGCCCATGTTCATTACATTATCGTGTATACTCTACGCAGTAAGCAGCTTGTCTCACCTCTCCATCATGTTGTCGGGGCCAAGCAACCAAGCAGCCTTGGGCGTACCAGCCCAGCTGGCTTGCCAGGCTTACCTGGAACCGCCTGCCTGGGACCGCCTGGGTGGTTACTAGCTCTGCTGCAGTCACCTGCAACAGCAGGGTTCCCCCAATCGGAGGGACCTGATCTAGTGGGTCGTAGGCTACCTAGGCACTTACTGTACCGTGTAGCGTAACAGTAATAAGACTAAGTTCTGACTGTTGCTTACATGACCAAGCAGGCCAAGCAGTTACAATGCTGCGTAGCAGTAGTACGCAGGTACGCAGGGTACGCTGCTGCTTAATAAGAGCTTACCTATAGATTATGCTCCTGCAGCCAAAAGCTTGCGCCTATTTGTCGTGTCTGACAAATTTGGACCGAGATTCTGACCAAGCCGGCCTGGAGTGCTAATACTAAGTAAAACACTAGCCAAAGAACTTGCCGAAATGATTATCTGCTGTGATACTCCACCAGCAGACCTGACACAGGCTCCAAGTCCGCCTCTCGGGTTTGACTTCTCCCAGCGAAAGCCGGCGAACTTTCGCTTGGAGCCGTCTCTACCTCGTCTTCAGCGTACCGGAAGTCCGGGTCGGTGGACTGGTTCGAGAGTGGGAACGACGACAAACACATCTAGTGTATGAATAGGGGCGGAAGGCGCTCGCATATCGCTATAAAGTGGTCAACTCTATACTTGGACAGTGTTTGCTGATACTATCTTAGAACGCCGTATGTCTTCATGCGAATGAATGAATACCTTTCGAGACTGTCGCGGGTTCATCATATCTAACGCCTTTGCGCTCTATGCCGCCTTCTTCCCGCTCTGATATAACACCACCTCGGAGGCCATCTACAACATCACTCCCACCGTGAGACCACCCGCAGAGCAGCTAATGACATCAAGCCACTCAATCTCGGCAAATCCCCCTAGAATACACAGTAGTCCCAGCGATAGGGGTCCCAACCAGTATGGCAATGCCGGTCAGGTTGAACGTCATCCCCATCCGCGTGCCCACAATACCCATACCAGGCGACAGCGTCAAGATCGCCGACCGAGCAACAGCACCAGAGAACGCCCCTAAAGGAGCGCAAACACGATCAGGCCCGCTAGGTTCTGCATCTTCATCCATCTATGCAGCAAAATCGCCGATGCACACTCACACGACGATGATATTGATGTTCCCCAACCCTGTCGGCCAGGTAATCAGGGACGATTCCGCCCAAAGACACTGTCCAAGTTGAGCAGTGTGACCGTGTAGGGGCGCAGACCCCCAAACTAGAGAGGCGGTGGGGCTCATCGAAACAGCAGGGCGTAGAAGAAGGCCGTGTAGAAGGCACAAGGACACGAACGTGCTGGCCAGCACAAACAGCACAAACACCGGGGTCCCTCCAGCCCGGGGCCTGTTGGTCAGCGCGCGCCCTCCTGGCCCCCGCGTCCTCGTAAAGGCACAGTAGGACGTGCCACTCGCGCGTCCCCCAGCGACTTCATGAGCTGGCCGAGGACAATGAGCAGCAGGCACACACACCCGACACGAGCCGGCGGCGGTGCCGCCCTTCGGGATGGGGCCCGGGGCGGGTGTGGGGGTCTGATGGCCGTGCATCAACGTCTGCCGGAGTCTGGAGCCGGCCCCGGCGGCCGGCCGGGTGGCCTGTTCGGCATCCTTGTCCGGGCCCACCCGGGAGTCTTGTATATTTTCCCGGTCCGAGCGGTAGGGCTTCTCAGATTCCGGGGGCAGCGTGGGTACTTGTTTCTCTCTTCATTCGGATCCGAGCGACTGTGGTAGCGGCATGAAGCGCGGGCCAAGTACCAGGTGCCGCAAACGATAACATTCGGCGGGCGGCTCTGTGGCCTGATATGTCCTGCGCTGTTCGGACCGGATAGTGGAGGTAGTCTATGGAGAGCGGCTCAAGCGAATGATCGGACGTTGGAATTAGGTTGCACTTGGTCACGTTGCATTCATGCAGGTGCTCTGAGAAGCCGTGGTCGTGGGGGGTCCAGATTTTCACACCATATTAGGTGTCAAGTCATTGCTGATATAAGGCGTCAGTATGGTGAGTATGGTCGGGTAAGCGTTCGTCATCGCCAATGGCGCAATCTTACCAGCACATCAGCTTCCATTGGTGAGGAGAGGCTATCTTACCACCTCGAGAAGCCTCTCTTCCAGGCCAGAGATCTCCTAACCATAAGTACCACGCTTTTCTCATTGATGCTTCTTGTCTAAACCCTCCCGCCCTGTCATCTTCAGATTGATCGCTGGGAAGCATTGATTGGGAACCCATGCGACGACCACGACCTCGTTGCAATAAAATGGGCAGTATCATACAGCACTTTCCTGCCATCAAGTGACGGCTCATACTATGTACTGTGCATCCTATTCAATATGACATCAAAGTTGCCCAATGCCGAACGTGCGGCCACAGGGACAAGGACTTAGAAGAGAAGACGCACACGGCTTCACTCAGCGCCCATCATACTTTGGGTGTTGCTTCAAGATGTACTACATCGTATGAGGAGCGGTGAGCGGCCAGGGTCTTGTAGAGTAGAGTGAAGAAGCTCCTATTATGTCTCGAAAAGCTGTCATATCGGCCGTTGCGTCAACAGGCAAAACCACTTGAGTCACAAGAAAACATCGCCTTCCGCAGTCACCCCAAGCTACTCCCTTCAAGAGGCAAGCAATAGCCTCGAAGAGCAATAATTGCAATGATCTATCCCCAGCACCAGAGTTCCCTTGAAGAGCAATAATTGCAGTGATCTATCCCCGGCACCACATTTGCCAAATTCAGATCCCGAGACCCCAGACACCTAGCAGAACTGCATGTACACGTCGTCGTCATACGCCTTGTTCTCACAGCCACCGCAGTGGCAGATGAACCCGTACAAGGAGTACAGCGTGCTGCGGTGTTCGTTGTAGGAGATGAGGACCTCCTGGCCCTTCTTGATTTCCTTCATGGCCGTGAACGTCATCACCTGCCGGCGGTGGTCCCAGGCATACTGGGTGTTCCGCCTGGAGTAGCAGGCGTGGTTGAAATTGGTGGCGATGGCCAAGACGCCATGGCGGCCATGCGCGAGGTCGAAGCTGGGGCGACGAGTCATGCTCAGTATTGAACACAAGGTGTCGGGGAGAAGAAGGAGAGCTGGTGCTCTACTTACTGGTTCGCGCTGTACTTCTTGACGATCGGGTCCTTGTGGACCCTGTGATAGCCGACGAGGCCGTCGAAGACCGCCTTCTCCTCCTCGTTCAGCCCAGCGTACTCGCTGTCGAGCTGGACCCAGCTCTTGATGTTGAAGAACGGCTTCTCCACAAGGACATGGGTGTGCTTCTCGATGTCGACCGCCGCGAAGATGCCGTAGCCTTGGAGTGGCGACTTCTTGACGACAATGAAGTCGTTGGCGAAGGTGCGGTTGGGAGGAGGGTTACCGTCGCTGCGGGTCCAGCCGGCCCCAAAGCACGTGTCGATGGGCCGATTGATGATGCGAGAGCCTATGATCGTCCTAGTGTATTGGTCCTTGATCTTCTTGTCCATGCTGTACAGCAGTGTCAGCAACGAGACTCAAAGGGAATGGGATGGGATTGGATGCTCCTCACCCAGCGGTGACGTAGTAGATGGGAATCCCCTTCCTGTAGCCCTCTAGGGCCATGCCCTCGGGGCAGTCGTCATCGTCGTCCTTCCACCCGACCTCCCGCTTGGTGACGGCGCAATAGCCGTCCTTCTGTATGGAGATTGTCTTGGCCTCCTTCGGTGTACACATCCGCTCGCTGAAAAAGGAATCGTCCTCAGATATGGATGGAGAGGGGTCGTCAGAAGATGAGAATGAGAGAGACGGTGTGGAAGATGGGGAGAGTAGGGAAGAGGAAGAGGAAGAGGCAATAGATGTCGAGGGGAGGAAGGGAGTCGAGGCAGTCTCGGAGGTGTTTGGGAGAGCGTTGATTGGTGGGTTGGAAGATGTGGAAGATATCGGACTATCTGGTTCGTCCGATCTTGGGCCAGCACCAGTACTTCTGGTGTCATCAAGATCATCAATAGCCCGAATGAGGTCGCGTTGGCTATCAAGTGGGCCATGTCCATCGTTGACCTGGCCACTTAGCAGGACCTGGGACTCCAAATTCTCCCTGTAGACCTCTGCAGATGAAGTCTGGGCCATCTTCAATTGGTCAAAGAGTCATCCAAGCCCAGAGCCCTATGTCTGTAGATGACACAATAATTGGCAGGGAGCGATGAGAGCGAGTATCGTGAGGAAGTGCCTTCGTCAGTATTGGGATTCAGGTAGGCAGATTCCAAATACCATTGGCTCCTGGATCTCTACCTTCCCTGAAATATTGACAGCCCTGCCTGAAATTCTGACTATTGTAGGTCGTAATCAAGAGTTGGCCATTCGTCAGATAGTAGCAAGCGGAGAGTTCAAGGTAGTGGTAACGAAGCTGGCAGAGAAGCGCATCAAAAGGCCAGCATTGACAGACAGATATAATATCAAACGAGCCCTTACAGGTCGCAGATATTATAGACGATGAAGGTGGTTCCCGTTGGAGTAGTATGACGGCTTGCCTGCCTGTGGTCTATTGGTGTGTCCTGAGAGTAAGCTTGTGTTTGTATCTGTTAAGGTTCTGGCGTGCAAAGTTTGGTGTCACTGTCGGTTTGTACTTCCCAACTAGTAAATTTCGAGTATTCACTGATCAAGTAGGCACAGCCGTTTGTTTGGAGGGAATTATTTGTTGTATGCCTGAGTAGTCTTAGAATAGAAGGTGCAGTGCCCAGTAGTTCCAGGAAAATATAAGACGATCAGATGGCTACCATACATGATACGGTATACTCTAAGTACCTTGGAAGTTTGCAGAAAATACGAATGTGAAATTTGTTGGAACCCTGAAGTCTCCCGGATGTAATAGATTGGTGATTAGGTACAAAGTGAGATTGCTGTGGTAGGCTTTCCGAATTTCATGCCACGATATGTGTATAATCTCAATATATACTTTGGTGCTTGAGTGATTTTCCCTTTTCTTGTTCCACATTCGACAAACACGGTGGTTGTCTGTAAGCAAGTAGATTCACTGTCTTCGTGACTTTGGTAGATATGAGTCAGAGCCTGTCCTGTTTGCCATTGGAAGAGTTTACGCCCAGTGTCAAACATGATACTGTTCTCGCATGAGTGACAGCCCTCTCTATATGGCAGCAGCTAAGTGTCAGAATAATCCTACAAATTTGATATGTGCCCATACAGAGGACAATATTCGATGAGATATTTCAAGATTGTAGAATTGTAGTATGACGCAAATTACCGGCTAAGGGATGCTCTCAAGTACGTCCTCGCGCCTGGGACTTCGAAGATAGTCCTTAGGTGCAGCTAACGGAGCCTGGTTATCCTCGGCCCATTTCCTTACTGCTTCAAAATTTCGGCAAACGTGTCGAGTGTTGAAGTCTGGGAAAGCTTGGGGATACTCCTGATCCCACCATATTTGACCGAGTAAACCGACATCAACTGTGCACATCAACTGCTGTCGAAGTATGTCCATACAGTGAGCTGGATGAGGTTAGCTATATATCTTACTGGGAAGAAGCAAAAGGCATAAGCCATATATGGCCTGGAGGGAGAAACTTCATATGCTTCCCCAGAGGCCAGCGGCAGCGGAAGCGAAAGCGGAAGCGGGTCTTACTGATATGAGAACGAAGTATATTGTCTTCGTTCCTGAAGGCGCCGGCCCCTTTCTTCTTGTAATACTCGTAATTAAAGAATGTAGACTGTCGGAGCAAGTCCTAATTACTTCAAGTCAGCGTTTGGATTCAAGGGGTGATTTCCGCTTGAAAAGTGGAACGAGTAAGACCACATAGGTTGCGAGAAAGGGGTAATAAGTCAATGTCGGAATGGACACGGCGTATGACATGAGGACACCTCATAGAAAGCGTCTCAGGCACCCAAGGCTTATGACGGTATCCAGAAAGCAAGAAAGTCTGCAGACTGGTCACTCCAAGTGACGGGTACGCACCAAGCAGTGTAGATGATGCAGTCCTTCTACGTTTGCCACAAAACCACCGCCATATTTTGGTGAGACCCTGACGTGGCCAGGTTGAATTCCTGACGATTCTGCATACCTCTCGGGCACAGTGCTTGGTCGATCTAACCCGCCATTCACGCATCTTTGTTAAAAATCCAGTCTTCTGATGATATATACGTGATGAAAAAGGGAGGATAGGGACACAAACAGTTCACTCCCAAAGCCTCCCACGCAGAATCTACTTCTGGACTCGCATCCTGGCGGAAAACGCTTTCATGGAGGAAAGATCCATTGAAGTGCGTAACGAAAAGACTTAAATTCACTTTCTCGAAAATAGGGGCTGGCCCTGTCAGCTATAGGCCGAATATCCTCAAGAACTGATTACATGAGGCTTGACTTACAGCTCATGGAAGAACGGCGTATACAATCATGATCTGTAATCCATATGTGAGCAGTCCAGATCCCCATTGCCCAGCAGATGAGGCATGTAATAGTCAACCATGCCAGTGTAGGTAGAGGGAGAAGTTGGCGTGTGGCTTCTCTTCCGGGATAACGGTCTGCGTTATGCTCAGTATTCGGCAACTGTGAAAAACGAGGACGATTCAAAGCCCGACGAAAGGTTTCAAGCATCTTCAGAGTCTGTATGGTCTTCAAGCCGCATCCGTTACTCTTGTGGAATTTGACATAACGAGGAGTGTATGTGCTACGGTCCAATCCTATGGCAAGAGAGCGATGGTGCGAAGGGACGGATCACACAAACTTTACAAGAGAGCCATTTTCTTGGCCCTTGAGGTTCCTTGCCAGGTCTATGTCCGCTGGCGCCTGTGTAACTCAAGCATCAAGACATACTCTATATGTGAAACCGCATTAGTCCAGTTTAGCTGGTATGGCCAAGGGCCTCCCCCTGAACTGTCTCTGGTACTAAAACTGGACTTTGTGTATGCACCGGGCCATAAGGCGGTGCCTAGGACCTGTGCGTAGCCGTGATCCCAATTGACGGACCTTGGGACTCATTCGCTTTTCTTATTGTGGATTTATTTTTCCTCATGAGAAAGAGGAATTTGATGGGATGCTCTGTAATGGATATTGTAACGGAAACCTGTGTATCGTCACGTAGCACCTAACATGCGGTAATGTGTGGTTCTACTAAAGCTGAAAGCGTCGCATGGAAATATACCAGTTGACGGTACATCCGTACTCGACTTTCACATGAAGCGCCCTCACTACCAACGCGTACTGTTTGCTTATTCCAAGACATCCCATCTTTCTGTTGACTTTCTGTTGGGTTGACGATGCCGCCGTCCGCTTGCTCGTGTTTCACAAACTCGGGATCAGAGACTTATACGTAGAGATCTTCCGACACAGCTGCTTGAGCTAATGCAACATCCATCCACGACACCTGGCGGCCAACGCCTCATTTTGCTTTTGTCGAATATGAGTAGCTTTCAGCGTCATCAGAATGATTCTGGTAGGTGCATGGTAATGCCCCTTTCAAGCAAGACCTTAGGGCCGAGACATTGTACAACGCCGCTACAGTATTAATGATACGTATATCAGTAAGGTACCCCATCGAACATCCCAATATGTGAGTTAGCTGGTCAAGCTACAGAGCTCTGTAACCGTCAATTTCTCAAGCGTTGGCCCCCTCACAGGTGAGCCGAATGGGATCCAATCATTGGGTGGTTTGGTGTCTAATGAGCGCCTGTTCAGAGCCGTTGCAAAATGCGTTTATCCCACCACCTGTTCAGCATATTCCTGGCGCAAGCTGTCGCCCTAGCCGCGTCGGCTCCTGAGGCAGCCCCGGAGACTGACCGCCATGCTCCCGATCTGAGCAGCCCGATCCAAGAACTCGGACGCTACTTGAAGCGGGTAATTGGTCTGGAGGCTCACGACGAGGTCACTTACTATGGTGATTATGGAGCCTACGGCGAGTACGGTAGCTACGGTAGCTATCCGGACAACGCCGCCGAGTCCAGCTCCTCCGAATCCAGCGCCTCGCCAACGACGACAACGACGTCGACAACTACCCTTACCACTTCTATCACCTTGAGTATGGCAGCTACTTCCACGCGTTCCAATGAAGTGAGTACTAAATGGGTTGCCAAGCAAATATGAGGTTGGGCGCTGTTGTGCTGTGGAGCTACGCACGCCCAGCATATTTGCCGTCTTCCCCTTCGAAAGCAATATTCTTCGCCTTCACTGATCTTGCTGACGATGGAACATGTTCGCTGCCAGTAGTGTCCCACTTCGTCTTCGTTCTCTGCTCCGTTGGACGGAACCACAGCATGTATCAGAGCTACCGGCTCTCCAAAGTCCTAGATACGCCAAGGTCGGTTGCGTGGACTTGAGTACCTGGGAACTGGTTGTACCCTGATGAGATTCTTAGCATGAGTTTGGGGATATTGACTATAATGGGCAGGGAAATTCAGATGAAATTCTCATTGCAATGCGCTGTAGTATGTATTGGAAGAGAGTGACCTTGTATGTGTGCAGTCGTGATATGTTCAGAACAAGTACATCGAGAGAACAACCTCGGGTCTACGAGATACTAATCCTCCGATATATACTGGATAGAACAAATGTCTGAGAAGTGAATTTGAGTGCGTATGACTTCAAAGAGAAGGGGTTATTGCATCCTGAAGGGCTATCAAAAGCTTGTTGAGCCACGTGGTGAGCGGAACGACATCTTTACATATATATATGTCTATGTACATATCTACTCAGTAATTATGACGGACAACGGAAAGCAGTGCGGAGTCTGTATGGCCCCCTTTCCCCTCTGACAAGTTAACATTATCACACGTATGGATTCCTTATTCTATATGGACAAGATAATAGATATATATATCCTGACCGTAGATTCAATCTGTCTTATATGTTTTTATCCATCAATGCTTAGTACTTATTACTCAGCTGAGCGCGATGTCAACGGGCTGTTGTTTCCCGGGGCAGCGAGCTCTAGTGTACAAAATAGGATCTCACATCAACTACACATATCTATCTAGGTACGTGGTACATCATGTGAGAGAACAAACATAACCACCTGTATGGCAGACATAAATGTCTCATGGCATACACTGTAGATCATCCCTCAGGAGCCGACCCCAGAGCCCGGAGACGTCTCGGGCTCCTGATTGTAGCCCCAACGGCGGCACACCAAGCGCTACGATGTACATAAAAGTAGGTAGAGACAGAGGGGGACAGAGAGACCAGGGTACTCGTAGCTGACACCCAGCTTCTGGTTGAGTGCTGGCACTTACTTGCTTGGCACGGATGTTAGCCGGTGCATAAATTTCAATGGATCTTGCGTCAGCCAGCCGTTCCGGATGCGAAACCAGCGGCTTCCGGGGCTTCTCGAATTCATCAGCGTGTACCTACCGTTGGACGATTTCCCGCTTCCCAGGATGTGCAGCCACAGCCCCTATCGCCTCTGCCACGTAGTACTGCTCCAGGGAATGTTTTCACAGTGTACTGGACATGCATATATACCTCAAGCGTTGCGACTGGCTGGCATAGGCGGGCAACGCGTGCTCCATGTGCCGATGGACGATGGGATGGCCATGGGGGTCTTTGACCTCGAGCACACGTCAGAATACTCAGCCCTCGCGTATCAGAGAGAGGCCCTTGGAACTTGGTTGTCAGGGTGTTTATACGGGTGTCGACTCGAAAACGAGGCCGTGTACTCAAACCCTCCTGTGTTCCCGTGAGCCCGTTGCCCTGCTGGATACTGGGGAACAGGACAAGGGACTGTAGCCAACAAGACTCCAGCTGGGGAGCCAACAAACAAGCGAGCCGTTCAAATTAAGATGAGGCGGCACCAGAGACAATATAACCAGTTGGATAATCGACCAACGGAGCCAGCTGAACAGATGTAGCAGTACTTGAGTGGGCATACCAGATATTTCTGGTCCGGCACGGTCAGCCGCGACAGGGAGAATGCTGTCCTCATGAGTTTTCACAATAATGACCTGTAACCTACAGGCATCTTCCCTTTCGATGAAGGGGAGAAAGGGGGCGAGGGGAGGGGGGGGGGTAAGAAAATCCAAGCTCTCCACGATCACAGAAAACAAGAAGAAACAGGATCAGGCCTGAGGGTGTCATCATGTCCTGTACAACCGCACCGGCAAGCACAGAACACCCAATGACCAGCGCTAGATGCAGGCGTCGAGATAGGAAGGTCTGACCGCCCCGTGTCCTCATGTTCCCCTCCCTCCTCCCCCCCCCCTCCCCTCTGACTCCCGGGCGGTCCCTTTCCCACTTGTCATGAGAGGTCACAATATCCCGCGCTGCAACAGGGCCCTCGCTACCGGGTTATAGCGTTCCAGGCGTGCCCTGGCGCCCTGGCGCCCTGGGAAGGCCCCTGGCTATACCTCACTGAGCGGCCCGAGTGGCTAAGCGTGGCCAACGGCTCTGTGTCTCCCTCTTATCTGTGCAAGCCACTGATTCGGTGACTGGCGATTGGCTTGATGGCGCAACGCACTTAGACGATGTGTATTCGGCTAGAAGAGGAGTGGTAGCTGGGCCTCAGGCAGGTATCCCCGGTTAGCCACTTGGCTGGGTCGACGCCCAGGAACCGATAGCTGAGATGGAGAACGGAGATGGAGATGGAGACGGAATTACATCTGTCTTCCGAACGAGCACGACAAGCATTAGCAGGTGTAGAGGAGCGAGGGGTGGACCACCTGATCATGTCTTGGATGCGGAACACCTCATCCACCATGGACAAAAAGACCAGGAGACCGGGATGTTTTCGGCCAAACGCGGAGGGGCAGCCTCCCACAGTCGAGTACGCGGGGACTACCGCGGAGATGTGCCGTGCCGCTGGTGGTTTGCAGGACGCGAATGAGCAAACCCATTCGGGGTGGTCCAGGGCAGTCCCCTGCGGTTGGTAACATCTGGGCGTTCCCAGGATTGGGTTCTCCCGAATATATTCCCACACACCCATGGGGCCAGAGCCATGTTACGACTGTACCCACACCATGAACATCTGCCATGGGGTGCAGTTATATCAACTACCTAGATCTTTATACACAGTAGGAGTGAATCACTGGCAGGGGTAGGAAGCACCGTCTACCTCGCACAGTGAGGAGCTGCATGCTTGTTGTTCCCTCGACCATCGATGAGGCAGGCCATTGGCGATGTGTGGGTGGGGTCTCTCCCCATCGAATTTGTAGGTTGCCATAAATTTGAATGGAGCCTGTTGTGGCGATAGGAAAGATGGCTATGTAGGTAGGTGTGTGCATGTAGGATGGATGTGGATGCATATCATGTATCGTTGCTTGTTTCTCTTTGTTGGTCGCCTAGATAGGAAGCAGACTGCCTACGAAGGAATGTTCTGCTGCAGAAGCTGATGACAAGCACCCATAGAGATAGACGACCTAATCGGTAGTGTGGAGGGTTGGAATCCACTGAACTTGGTATGTTGGTTCTCTACTTGCATAGAATGATAATTTTGAGTACCCTCATTCCATCTAGCTGTCAGAAGCTCGTAGGGCTGTGACTCGTTGAGCCGGACGGTTGGGAACCAACGCGATGTGTAGAGGGGGGTGGGCAGGAAATGGGGAGCAGCACCGCCTTCTGCTAATTCGAAAGAGGTGACAAGAGAGGCAGGCGGCCAGAATGAACAATCGCGGGCGTGAGGGGGGACAGGAGAGCCCTCAGCCATGTCCGGAGAGGCTTCTGCTTGGGTCATCTTTCGTGTCTTCCGGACCAGCGATCACGACTTCCAAGCCACACAACAGCGCAGGAGAAGTTGGTGGCAACAAATAACACCAATGTCAGTCGGGAAGTCCGCGTCTAAAGCTGGGGCAATGACGAGTTCAGCCTTAGGGAAGGCTAGACAGACACTAGAGGAAACCAACGAGGATGACCTGGATTGGCGCGCCCTATCCACGCGGATGGTCTGGATGGACGAAGAAACGCAGGATGGTGTTGGTGGTTGAGCACGCATGCACTTCCACACACCCTTGTCCGGGCCGGGAGGCCTATGTACACGTGGGCTCGTTGGAAATCTCGGGGGAAAACACTGGCCCCGATGACAACCAACCTCGGGCCGACTGCTTCTTTGGTCGAATGTTGGCTGGCGCCGCTTCGATGTTGAGTCGGCGCACTGAACTCTGTGTCTGCTGGCTGCTCACTGTATGTTGGGGTCAGAGAGGCATCGCCCGGAGAACATAGGGAGGAAGAGAGGGTCCTGGCGGTCTTGTATCTCTGTCATCTTGAATGGGGGTTCTGCTCTGCAGAACGAAATGTATGTACAGTTCAGATCTAACAATCCGCATCCAGAGGTAGTCCCAGATACACCATACACCATCTGGAATCTTCATATACAGCTAGCTCACTTGGAAACCCAACTTGAAAGCACCGCCCAGAACGCTGACCGTGAAACCCAAATGCATCGCAATGACCCCGAGTAAATGTTGCAATCAATCAGTAGATAACCTTCCTACCACAGTCCGGACAGTTGTTGCCCCTTCCCGCTGGTCTGACCTGGGGACAGTCACACACCCACCACCCTTCATCGTTCTTGCTGATGATCTTGCGGTTGCAGTCCCTCCTGTAGGCGCCGTTCCTTGCGCCACACAGGATGCAGAACCGACGAAGTGGGATTACATCCCCAATCTGTGGCGGCGGCCCCGCCGCGTCCGTGAAATGGTCGTAGGAACGCTTCTGAGGTTGACATATCCGGCCCACAGGCTGGGAGCGCGGTAGCACTATCGGGTCCTCGACTCGGTCGGCGTTCGCTGGAATACAGACCTCGTAGGTGTAGGTGTCACTGACCAGGCCCCGAGAAGCGTTGACGCTGGGGACCTTGAAGAAAGGTCGATATATCTCACATCCCGGGAGCGTTGCTGTTGAAGATGGCGTATAGACTGGGTTGACACCTCTTACAGGTGCGATGCAATGCGTTGCCGTGTTGATGTCCTTGTAGTAGAAGCGCAAGTCGTCGCAGTTGACGCCTCTCTCCATCCGCTGTCTCACATAGCTCGTGATCTCGCTGGTCGCCGTTGTCTCCAGCTTGTCCTTGATGAGCCATTCTGGCACTTGTGCTGAGTTGACTGAGATGACTCGGACGTGGTCCACACGCACGTCGGACTTCTTGTCGGTTTTGGCGTTCTGTTCTTTCCTCTTCTGATCCTTTGCGGACCTACTGTGGTTTTCCTCTAGGCACTTGCCCTCAAAGAATTGAGCCGGAAGAATCTTGAAGCAGCAGTAACAGGCCCATCTTCCCAGTGTATCAGGATGAGCCTTTTCCTTTTTCTGAGGCTTGGACCTTTTCACTGGTGTTTTGGCTTTTCCCTTGCCCTTGCCCTTGCCCTTTTTCTCCGCAGCCTTGCCCTTTGCACTCTTGGTCGGAGGAGGTGCGTTGTCATCTGAGGGCAACTCGTCATCTGTATCTTCGGCGTCTGTGTCTGCGGCATCCTTGGCCTTTGGTAACTTTTTCGGAAAGTTCCTGGGGTCGAAGTTCTCCTCGTTTAGAAGAGTGGCCGTTTTGATTTCCCAGGGGACTGCTTCAAGCATAACCATAGGGTAGAGGTTGGTATTGCATCGTTTGAGAAGTATCTGCTGCTTGTAGGGGACGTACATCATGATCCGCATGAAGATTTCCGTAGGGAACCGCTCGAGTATGGACGTCCTCTCTGTGTCGCGTGGGGCCAAGTTGATCTGCGAAACGTTGTATATTTGCTCGAAGGTCGAGGTATCGTCAGCATCATCAGGTGCTGTCGAGCCGGGATGAGTCTCGTCCGAGAATACAGACGTAGCTGCTGGACTGGTAGGGGGCGAGGCCCCGCTAGATGAAGCAATGGTGGTCCGTCTGGTCCCTGGGCTGTCCGAGAGGTTAGTTCCCGAGAACACAGACGACGGCCTCGGCGAGGACGGGCCTGGGCATCCGCTTCGTGCCCTACTGGTCTCGTCAGACAAGTATGGAGGGCTTGGATAGGCAGAAAACTGTTCCCTATAGGGTTGCGGGCATGCTGGTTGTCTTGCTTGAGTTGGAGGGGGCAAATCGCAAGATGGGGGGGCCGCAGTCCGCCAAGTGTGTGGGAAAGTTTGCTGCTGTGAACCGTGGTCCATGGTATGCATGCGCTCCGAGCGGGCCCATACCTTTCTCTCCCAGTCCTGTACCTCTAACCTGTGAGGTTCTGGTTTGCGGTCTTGGCGACACGAGCTATTGCTCGTGTCCTCGAAACGAGGATGACCATTCGATTCGGGTATCTGATGGCCTGAGCGTGGGGTTTTATCACCACACAGGGAAACAGGGGCGTTGTAGTTATGTCTCAGATGATCACTCCGCTGTTGCTTTTGCCGTTGACCATGAAGGTACGCCGGGTCTGCGATGGGTAGCCTCAACTCCTGGATCGGTGGCAGACATCGGCCAGCCAAAGCGGAGGCTGGAGTCGCGTCTGAAGCTGGGCGACACGGTAGCATCGTTTGCGGTTGGTCTCTTAGAGATATGGCCATATTTTGTGCTGCTAGGGGTACAGCAAGATGATTGTCCGACTTGATATCAGTTTCCTGGTGCCTGTTGCTGGGTATCAGGTTCACTTGACACAGTCGAGGTCTGTGGTATAATAATGTAAGGGAGGGTATGCGATGGATCGAGGCAGAAGATCCACATAAACGTCTTGAAAGGGTTTGAATAATCTCCTGTAGGTAAAGTGTCCCGTCTGCCTTTGCCGAGGGAGAGGAGACGGCAACTTAAAGCAGACGGAAATCAGTGCAAAGCGATAAAACGAGACGCATCCAAATGACGATACGACCTGTCGAATCTTGGCTGTCTTGCACAATACTTGCAGACAATCGAACAGGGCCCTTTCCTCAATTGAGGCAACCGCACTTCTTGAAGGCAGAGAGAGTCGAGTGACATGGGCCTGCGCCCCTCTGCTTCCACTTTCCTGCACCGATCACTGATCTGTTGGCAGACGGTTTCCAATAGAATAGACAGAAAGCAGCGCCTTCTTCAGGATTTTGAACTCGCCTCCAGGAGACCGGGACAGAAGGTGTGGCGCCATTGGAAAGGGTCGTGAGGGGACTGTCACTTTGGATTAAGTAGGGGTGAGCCGATAGATACAGTATGCATCTACAACGGTAGAGTTGCAGTACATAATGACACACGACCCTGCCACCCTACCTTGCCTGGGAAGAGTTAAGACCCGTTTGTCTGCAGTTATTTGCAGGCGCGTGCTTTATGGTGCATCCAAGACAGACACTGTGCTGCTGGGCCTCGGAAGCAGATCCCTCCCACAGCAGACCGCATGATCACTCATGCCTTGAACATTGGATGTGGTGTAACAAGAATATATTGAACCAGCGCTCAGAAGCAAGAGCACATTGCAATTTGTACTGGGTACGAATTTTATGGTCAAGTGGAAGACACGTCCGGCGGCTCAAGGGGAGAGGTTTATAGTGTAGGCGGGACAAGAAAGAGCGAGACCTTGGTGCGAGGAGATATCGTAACATGAGCGGGGAGGGACATGTCCACTTCCACACTGGGCCTCCTGAGTTCAACGGAGCCATTATCCGGTAGCAGTCACCTTATTGGTTTCCCAGCGTGCATTTGTTGAGGTTTTTGTAACGCGCACCAATGTCATTGACGTCCTGGTTGCGGTACTGCCGAACTTAGCAGCACCACTCCGTCTAGAAAGAAAAGCCTGCATACCCTAGAACCTGCTCGGGCCTCTCTTTGCAGGAAAACTGGGTGATGTTCCCTGTCGCTCCTTCCGAGTACAAGCCTATCCCAGACGAGACACAGACGAGGTTTCAGTCCGCAAATCAAACTTATCGTTTACGTCGAGGAAACACACAGAGGAACTGGTGGTCTGTGAGTCGGCAAACAGTATTGTGTAGGTGATGAAAAGCAGATGGCCGGAACGATGTTCTCTGGAATGGCTCACGGTGAGTTGGCACGAGCAACAACAGTGTTGGTGTGAAGCGGTGAGGACTGGGGAGAACCGGTTACCTGACGACGGAGTGCTTCCCGAACGGAGCAGGCAACTGCACTTGCTCGGGCAGATCGGGTCAGTGTGTTTGGTCGGAAGGTCGGACGGGGAGGGGAGAGGGGAGAGGCGCAGGAGAAATGAGGGAGGGATCAAGGCTGACGCTGCCCTTGTCCGGGGTTGGGACCAGAGTAAGAAAAAGAAAAAACGTCTGGATAGTACACGATACGCACTGACGTGGGTGTACCAAACTGCCGGGTCGGCTCTAGACCAATCTTGGACAAGCGTATGTGATGTTAGCCCTTTCTGGCCATATGCATAATGTGTGGGCACCCAGTATACACAGTATGGTGTATGGCTGGAGATGATAGGCTCACGGAGGAGTCTCCTGATGAGCATGAGATGCATCCCGCCATCGCGAGCTACTGTTGGTACGCAGGCTGCCTAGATCAAGGATGACATGTCGTTGACTAACGCCTCCCTGACCAGGTCAAGGAGGCACCTGGGCACCAATCTGCCTGTCTGCCCACCAGGCGTCGTCGACCGACGGGGTTGTGACAGCAAGCCACATTGTTACCCCATCGTAACCCACATCGTGTAGCACTGTATAGGACCCATCCGGGGAGGGAATCCGGCCTGTAATCTTTTGGGTAAATCAAACTTCGAGACCGATCTCATCTCGATAAGACGGCCATATCCAGATTCACCGATGCGAATGGTCTTCGAAAGGTAATGATTGGTATTTCTCTCGTGGCGGCCTTCCCATCCGTACCGTGTACAAGTAGACCATACGGTACATACTGTGTATATCCCTTTTGGCCCCGCGGGCCGTGGAGTTGATGTGCAGTTGAAGGCGGCCACCATGCGGCCGTGTGGGGCATTCGCCATGAGTATTCCGCAATGCCTCAGGCCGGCCATTGGCTACATCGAGTGTACCCCCAATTCGATGCCTGCTCGTCGAGCCCAGGCCCAGGTCGAGACGCGGGATAGAAACACTGCATACTCGTACCGAAGTAGGTATGTATGTATGTATGTATGTATGTACTGGCCTCCCATCTTGGGGTTGTCCTTGTGCCAATGCAAATCCCTGACCACGGCCAGGTGGAACTCTCATCGTGCTCGCCTAAGATTGGTCCCCTGCATGCAATCAATAGGCTTGCATCCCGCTGGCCACATCAGACATACTGTATGCCGGGTGGTATCAGAGCGGAGTGGAAGTGGTTGGTTCGGATCGTTAATTAGCCAGAATATGCGGAGTCGGGAAGGGTTCAAGGGTTCAGTTTATCAAGTCTGCATTGATAAGCAACCAATCGTTCGACCGTTGACCCAGAAATGAGGCAGACGAAGATTCTCCTCGCTTAGAAATGTGCTAATGTTGGGTTCCAAGGTTCATGTGATTCCGGCGTCATGCGGGTCAATGTCGCCAAAAAGTCCATTTTTTTTTCTTCCTTCAAATATCGATGTCGCGATGCGGAGATGTGCGATGATGCGGCCGCGACGGCCAGCACGGGTACGGTCTTCCGTTGGGGGTTTCACGAACGTTACTTATGCAGTGTGACCTGTGACGGTCACGGTCACATTGCGGCTCTCTTCCACTGAAGCGTCCCTCGAGCTGTGTGCAGTGGACTGACTGTAAGAACTGGAGTTCGGGCCCTTTCGACGACGAGTGGAGTTTGCCTCGGATAGTGGTGACAAATCTGAGAGACAGAGAGCATGCTTGCCAGCGATGTTGCCAGTCGCTGTGGAAGACCATCATGACAAAATGCTGAGTAGAGGGCACACTTGCAAGGAAGCCTAGGTGCGTGTTTTCGATGTTGGCAATTTGTGCGAGTGGCGACGGCGACGGTGACGGCGACGGTACTAAGAAATATGAAACTGATCAATTCTGCGTACAAAGGCAAGTGCGATTCAAATGGAGGAAACGAAGACTGGCAGCAACTCGTGCACAGACAGGGCTAGGGTTACAGTCGTAGTCGGGGGAGGGGGTGGTGGTATGAAAGGGGTCATGGCGCTCATACGGAGGATACTTAGGCACCCTTAGTCCACGGGTGTTCCCACTGGGTCAACAACCTCTCAACTGGAACCACCACTAACATCTAACCGTCCCTCTTCCTTCACGTCGTTCACCATTCATAGTAACCACAACGTCAACCGCCCTGACCGATGTCGACCATCGTGGAGCGCCTGCCGGCCACATCAAACACAGACATGGTTGATGACTTTGACGAACAGAACATTTGAACCAAGGTCATTATTAGGATGATTTCTATGTCCCAAGTGACGATAAAGCGGATCACCAAGACCTCGATTCGATTCTGGAGACCATCTTCGATTACGAGTGTCCTTCCAGATGTCTATCAATTAATTACTACCTACCTAGGTAGGTACTTCTGACACAGAGGTTGCTACTTTCGTTCACCGCGTGACCCATACAGGAGGAATGCTTTGATAGATTAGCGTATTATTCTTATTAATATTTGTAACTGGGTATTATTCCGTTACTAGTCGTCTCTGACGTTGGCTACCTAGGTATCGTCGAGTCTATACTCCTAACACCAATAACCTGTGTGGAGTCTGGGCGATCCTCAGAAGCCTGCAATACCAACCCTGGAGTCAGATATTTCTATTTCGGGTGACAAAGCCTGGGCTGTCCTCATCAACGACGAGTTCCACCGCCGACTCGAAGCATTATGTTATACAGGAAGACCGAACGAGAGTGGAAGCCACCTAGATATGTCGAGAACCTTGAACCTGGCCTTAGTCGCGAGCAGTGATTTGCTGCTACTAGTGACCTCCCCTTGGACTATTTAGCTGTTAAGGTACCTAAGTAGGTATCGCTCTCATGCACATTGTCGAAGAGCATTGCAGACACCAGCTCCAGCTGGGAATCGTTACACTGGGTCTTGACCCTGACCTTATATACCCTCGGAATAAAGGTACTACGTACGATCTAGGTTCCCAAAGAAAACGTTGTCGTACGCAGTTTAGCAGTACTCCAGGAACTATTACGAATTTGTGATGTTATTGTTTAGCGATTGGATGTTTACTATGCATACGTGTAAACGCTGTTCTCTCATATCAATTATCGAGTTGACGACCTAGTCTATATGATATATCTCGGTACCTCCCATATCCGGATATACCCTCAAGAGTATTTTCTTCATCCGATTGTCAATCCGACTTGTAAGACATCTTCCCTATAGCATCTCTAACAGGCATTGAGTAACCTCAATGGAATTCCAGATAGGTAGATCTTCCTTCCTTATAGGAAGTTATCTCGGGAGCTGGTAGTGATATCCTACATATGTAAGGCTATACCGTGTGTGTTTTCTACCGTTTATCATGTGCTACGACGCCTGGTGACGCGGGAGATAGATACCTAGGTAGGCTATGTGATCTGTTTGTTACGAAATTAGCTAAGATTCTAGGATGTTAACTGGTATCTCTGGAAATTCTACTGCTCGATATATAAACTCCATTGACCGTCGCCTACTTAGACCCGAGTAACTATACGCCTGGCTGGGTATTTTAATTTACGAGTTTTACTGGCTGTGGTATAAAGGATGCTGATATCCGGTTGAGCATTCCAAACCTAATGTAACTACCCAGGTACTATGAGTGCAGACGAACGAATTTGATGTTACTGGGTCAGCTTGAGATCATATCAAGAGAATAGGAGACTAGGAGACTAGGGAACCGGAAGATAAGAATACTGGAAGACTAAGAGACTGAGATACTATACAATTAGGAGACTGAGAGGCTGAGAGACTAAGACTAGGAGACTGAGAGGCTGCGGTACTGCCCATAATGAGCACATTCATGTCGGCGCTATACGCCGGGTTCGGGCGGTTTGCAGCGGGTTCGTGATGTTGCACCTTGATGCAGATGATCGAATTTGGGGAGTGATGGTCGCAGCAAGGGCAATTCACCAGAAGAATCAAAGTACGGCTCGAGACGATCTCGATACCGAAACAAGTTGTCATCCATTTTACGGAGTATATATCGACTTCCCTTATCGATTTTGCCGGAATCAGATAGGCACTGGCTGCATCGACCCAACGTCATAACATTGAAGACAACCATCGTTGACATATGTACCCAGGTACCGGTAGTCATAACCATCCCTCAGTCGAAACCCACATATTCCTAGAATTTATCCGACTTCTATTACCAGTGTAATCTCCATCAGAAGCATGAGACTCACGTCAGCGCTCCTGGCGGCAGCCTCACTTGGGTCATCCGCGGGCGCATGGCAGCTCCCTCGCAACAGCCTCCAGCCTGAAGCGCTCGGCCTCGGAGCCTCTCACCACAACCAGGGGCAACACCCGTTCTACTCGGTCCCCACTCACGATGACGACGTAGACATTGTCACCGGCTCACAGTTCCACGGCCTCAAGACCTTTGCCAACCTGCCCTATCTGAACTGTCTCTCGGACGAGGAGGCGCAGGGCCAGGAGTACGACATCGCCATACTCGGCGCGCCCTTCGACACCGGCACGTCCGGCCGGCCCGGCGCGCGCTTCGGCCCGCAGGGGATCAGGGCGGGCAGCCAGCGCATGTTCCCCGAGGCCTACAGCGTGTACACGGGGCGGAGCACGCTGAGCTCCTGGGCCAGGGTCGTGGACGCGGGGGACGTCGGGCTGACCTGGTTCGACAACGCCGTCGCCCTGAGGCAGCTGGACAAGGCCCACAGGGTGGTGGCCGGCCGGCCGGCGGCCAGCGCGAGCGTCTCCAGGACGCCGCGGATCCTGGCGCTGGGCGGCGACCACACGACGACGCTGAGCGCGCTGCGGTCGGCGGCGGAGAGGTGGGGCGACGTGTCGGTCGTCCACTTCGACAGCCACATCGACACGTGGGATCCCAAGGTCCTCGGGGGCGGCCTGTCGGACTATGCGGGTCTCAACCATGGCACGTTTCTGCACATTGCTCACGAGGAGGGGCTCATCAGGAACACGTCCATCCATGCGGGCATCAGGGCACCGCTGATGAGACGCAAGGGAGACATCCGGAACGATCTGCGTTGTGGTTTCGATCTCATCACTGCACGTGCTATTGACAAGATCGGCACGGATGGGATCGTATCCAGGATCAAGGAGCGCGTGGGTGATTCCAATGTCTACATCAGTGTGGACATTGACGTGCTTGATCCCGCGCATGCCCCGGCGACTGGAACCGCCGAGCCGGGTGGCTGGACAAGCCGCGAGCTCCTGACGATACTTGACGGCCTGAGTGGGCTGAAGGTGGTTGGGGCGGACGTTGTGGAGGTGGCTCCTATATACGATAATCCGGGAGAGACTACTATCCTGGCTGCTGCCGAGGTTGGGTTGTCATTGCTGACGCTCATGGTCGATACTCCTGTGCAGTCCAAGGCAGACAAGGGAGCTTAACGTCGGATTGACAGACACTGTCCTCGTAGCGTGGTTTGTTGTACAAAACCCACAGCTGATCACTAGGAGCATATATGATACCAATCTTATAAAATTGACGGATACGATGACGGCGCAGGTGGCGACCACTTTGATCGATTTGAAGAACGGGCATGATTGTGTGGCAAGTAGAAAAAACCTTGTGATAAATATTTTTGCCGCATACCCGTGAGATGCTAAATAAGCCCCTATAGATATACAGACAACTAGAAAAGATCACACCTGAGCGACGGAGCATGGCCACCCGATTTTGAAACACACGCCATTCATTGCCCACCCGTCCCACACATCCGCGACAGAATGCCGACCTCGAGTCACATTCTAGAAGTAACTCAGTCCGCTCCAGCCCAGTACTCCCTCCAGTTCCGCTCTCACCTCCTCCGGCCCCGAGTATCCCACCCGGCTGGCCATCTCCCCTCGCTTCCCGCTTGCCAGCTCCGTCCACCTGGACAGCACCGTACCATCCACGATATTGCGTCCAACGCCAGCGTCGACGCCGGGTGGCATCTTGGCGGTTGTCTGCGTCGCCGATGGCGGCATGCGGTAGGCCTTGGGGTTGAGGCCGGCGGGATGGGGCAGAGTGTTGATGAGCTGTGCTGTAAGTGAAGAGAGGCGGCGGTAAGACGTTTCGGACAGGGAATTGATGGTTGCAAGGGAACCGGTTGGCGAGGCCAGGAGGACGGTTTGTGGGGCAATCGTGCCGGATGATGATTTTGGGGCGTTGCCGTTGGTCAGATGTGTGCCGTTCTCTTGAGGTTGAGAGTTGGGCAAGGTTACCCGCGGAAGCATCATTGATTTGGTTGGAAGGTGAGCGCCGACGTTGAATGATGTTCGGTGTAGGAGGATATGCCCTTGCAGAGATTTGGGGTCTGGGAGATTGTTAGCGATGTCAACTGGAAGATCGGCCAACATTGTGAAACTTACGTTCGGGATCGAATTGGAACACATGAATATTCGCATCCATGTCAGCCGCCATGATGAAGAGCTCCTTGCCATCAGGGATGAATTCACAATTCAACGCATCCAGCTTAGTGTTGCTTTTACCAAAGAGCATCATCTTGTACGGCTCCTCAGTGTATCCCGTGAACCAGACTCCCTTGAAGGCATCTGACATGGCACAAAGGCCGGTCCCGGGAATCTCCTTGACACTGGTCACGTAGTTACTCATGTCCATGAATGCGACTGGTAATAGTGACCCGTCTTCCTTCAGACCACGGACCGTGCACTTCTGGCCGTGGACAACCAGCACGAAGCCTTGGGTTCCGACGCCTGAAATTGCCGTCACACCGCCTCTGGGTATGTCTTCCTTAGCCACCAGCTTGAACTTCTTGTTAGTCTCCGGACGGCCGGGTTCCGGGATGACAGACGCAATATCATAGACATGGATACGACCCCGTATTGGGAGGTCTTCACCACGGGAGATTGCAGTGCCGACCACGATGAGCTCACTCCGTTCGTGTGTCGTCTCGGAAACCTCCAAGTTGAGTGACTTGATGCACATGATGACCTCGCATGGCTCCATGTCAACAGTGTCGATCACGGTCCAAGTATGGGGACTGATCAGCTTCAAGGCGCCACGCTCGGCCATCGGCTTGAATGTGATCTTTTCCTTGGCCCAGAATGGAGCCTGCTGCGGGTTGCTGTCCTCATCTTTGGGAAGCTCAAATTCCTCCTCGACATTGCATCCAGCGGCGTACACCTCGGCACGGGAATGGAATGTAACAGAGTTCGCATCAACGCCAAGCGGGACCTTCCTGACAGACATGCCAATTTCTGAGTATGTGCAATCAGTCGGCAACTGAGTAACGCGAGCGACACCCTCCGAGTCCGAGTATATGAAACCACGCTCGCAGCCCTCGGTGTGGAATGTGCTCAGTGTCCTAACACCATTGCCTTGAAGGCCGATGACACTTGGCGTCGACTTGGCGGATTTGATGATGAAGCTTGGAGACGGTCCGGGAAGGAAGACAGTGCTATACCCGCCCACGTTGTCAAGATAGCATAAGGGCATCTTTCGGGGCTCATCGGGCGTATCGTCGTCTTCTGTGGGCTCTTCGATGCTCTTGGCGAAGACATGATTCGAGACTTTGCGGAAGAACAGTGATGTCGTGAGATCGTTTGCACCGACTTTAGCATATCTCTCTGACTTGTAGATCGTGAGGTCGTCATTGGAATGTCGCAACTACAAACGTCAGCTAGGGCACAGATTTCAATCAATTTCCGAACTTACAATCAAGTGAGGGGACTTGTGGACTGTGTCCCCAAGATCCGCCACCATAATCTCGGCAATCGTCTCTTTAGAGGTGCCTCTGCGGGTAACCCACTCCGGTGTCAGTATCGGGGGAATGTAGCACAGCCCTTCGGTAGTATACAAGGGCTTGGACAAGTCTGGGAGAGCGAAGACCTAGAGAGCGTTAGTTGTGTACTTCAAGTCGAGTAAGGATAACTGCTTACTTGAAGAGACCCTGCTGCACTGAGCAAGAACATGAATATCTTCTGTGTCCCAGTTCCAGGCTGCCCCTCGTGAAATTCCCCGGTCTTGTCCGCGTACAAGCATCCCGATACCCATTTCGTAGATCCGAGTATGCTGTCTGTCTTCTCTATCTCCTCAAGCTCATCGTCAGAGTTCATCTCTGCGATGAAGACGCTCGAGTCATCTCTGATAAGGAGCAGGTAGGGGTCACAGATGCTCGCACTAAGGACTCTGGGCTCGGCACCCGTTTCCTCATCCTCCATAGGGAGAATCATTGCCAAGCCAAGGTCTGGGAGAAGTCAGCAAATATGTCTCCAAGTTTTTTGTTAAGTTTAGTTGAACTTGGGGGGGGGGGGGTACTCACCTCCATCGTAGACGCGAACTTCGGATTTCAGCACTTGAATAATCCGGCGATGGTTGGCCATGGTACCAGCCTCGACCGTGAAACCTGCTGCTGGTTCGAATTCCGTCCCCGTCAGTGACTCGAACCCGGCAGCAGTCAACGCATAGACGTCGGAGGTCTCGTAGTTGTCCAGGTCAATTTTTGCCACGATCATGAACTTGTCGTACTGCTCAGACGCATCGTAGTCGGTACCTACAGCCGTGGCTCCCTTGTCCCCCTTTAACGATTTTGGGACAGGCTTCTGTGCGCTCATCGTCCACAACCCACGAGCTTCTGGAAACTCGAAACGGCCAACGACTTTTGGCTGTATCTCACGGTTCATCACTGCCAACGAGCCAGCCTTGCCGGTACCCACGGCGGCGACCAACTGCAGATCACCCCGCACTCCTGCTGAGTTGAGTTCCTCCTCGGCATCTTCGTATGAGGCGGCCTTGCCATATGCGATGTCTTGTATGGGCGCAATGCTCGTCAGTCTGTCATGGATCCGGAAGACGAGCTCGCCCCCTTTCGAAGCCGCCACGCCGTTTGCAGCTTGGGTGACTGCTGGCGTATCTGCGTAGAGGTCGTCCTCGTCTTCCAAGTCCTCGTCGTCAATATCCCCAAAGTCAAGCGATGCGTCCTGAAGTCGGTTCTTCCTCCTTGACGCCTGGCCTTGCTTGCGCGTCCAGCCGAAGACGACCGAATCGCCATCTGCACTGCCAGCGAAGAAGGCGTTTCGGCCAACGCGACTAAGCGACGATATCTTGTGTGGTAAAAGGGTGCCTCCTGATTCTGAAGGAACAATCTTGACGCGGAGGCCAGAAACCCTACGTCCGTCCACCTGGAAGTCCAGTGTTGCGAAGCGGCCATCCGAAAGAACGAGTAGCATCTGCCCAGTCTCGGATGAGATGAAGTCGAGAGAACAGCCTTCTAGCCGCAACCCAAGAGAGGACTGGTCCGAAAGGGTGAAGTCGGTCATCTGCTTTGTGAAGGGGTTTACCGCGACTCCATTTGATGCGCCTGCTTGGTCGATGTGGATCAACTCATTGGCACCGACAAGAAGGGCACCGCCAATAGGAGCAGGGACGGCGACGACCTTGAACAGATCGTGAGGAAGCCCGCCGACAGACAAGATGGTAGTGTGAGCAGCTTGTTGTATATCTAGCGTGAACACCGTAAAAGACAGATGATCCTTCCGGCCCAACGCTGCCGACGGAGCCAACTTGGAGGATAGAATACCAAATGTAGGCTCTCTATACTCGTAAAGGAAGGCTAGGTCAAGGGGATGAATGAGGTTGGCATCGAGACGTGAAAGTCGAAGGACAAATGACGGTGAATATGGAGTGTCTTCTATGTTGCTAGTTCCATTTACAACCGCCGAGGACTCCTCCTTCACGGGTCTTGGGCCATCCAGATCCTCATCCCAATCATCCATTGCAATGTCTTCTTCATCGGCATGCTTGAAGGGCAAGATGGCCAAGTTCCTAGCACCGAATTTTAGAGCGGCACACCTGCTACCAGGGTCTGCGGCCAAGAAGTTGATGCAGTCATTCAACGGGGGAACCCAAGGGCTACCCTGGAGTTCCTCCTGTTCATAGTAATGAATTGATACGGTCGTCACGTCGTATCGCTCGGGGTCCCATTCCAGTAGACTCAGTTTCGCATCTTTGAGCTGGACCAACAAAGCTTCGCCCCCCGAGCGTGTATTTTGTGTCTTTATTCTTGCCAGGCCCGTGACGGTGCCTGAAAGGCGAATCTCTGCGACGAGGACGAGCTTTGTATCGTACCAACGGTCGGCTTTCTGGAAAGCCGCATCGCCACCGAGGAAGGAGGACTCGAGTCCCTCGTCATCGTTGAGTCGACTGTCGTATTGCGTCGTCGCCTTGGTCGAGTGTAGGGGTGAGGATTGGGAGTTGTCGACCTCGGTAGTAACAGTCTTTGTCTCAAAGATCTGGAGGAGCGAGGACTTTGCAACAACAAGATTGTTGCTTTGCGCAGAAAGCAGAGGGAGGCTGATGGAATGGGTGACAGCCGTAGGAGGCGTCAGTTCTGAGTAGCACTGCATGATGCCGCCTGTTATCTGTTCATGTTATATCAGGTCCAGGGATTGACAGCATTGGGACCTAGATCAGCTGCCAATTGGTAGTATGTATTGAGTTGTGCTGGCTGGTCTTGGGTGTCGTTTTGGAAGTTTGTTGTTGTTGGCTCCCGATTGTGCTATCGGCCGTTCAAGGTGAAATGCGATTTCAGGTGCTCTCTGCTGTCGCACTAAGGCCAGAGCTGCCAACCCCCCCTGCACTAAGCAACCCGTAGGTAACTACCTAGGTACCTAGGTACCCCAGCTCCCCTGCCATCTACCCCATAAAATACCGACCTACCTAGGTAGGTACGTGGGTACCTACTTTATGGCTGCGAGTGTTGGACCCATACTGATGGCCCAAGCTCCTTGCTTCTGCCCGCAGGCAACCTGGAAGCTACGACGGTACATCCATGGGTACAAAGGTACAGTGTGACCACGGTGACGTCGGCATGACCTTGATCTTCCCTGATGAAGAAGGGCTTCCATACTTCATCTAATTACTGAAACAACCTTAGAACATTCCACTCTTACCTGCCTACATAAACCTAAACCTTGCTGCTTAGGTTTCCTCTCTCCTCTCCAAGGCTTCGTCTACCATCGCTGCAAGCAACTCAAACCTCGAACTGCAGCCCTGAAGAGAGAACTGATCAACTACCCAATATGGCTTCTGCAGGCTATCTGCAAGTAGGCCTGATTTGGGTCGCTTATGGAGTCGCAGTCGGATTTGCCCTAGTGGCTGCTATCATCACTACTCTGACCTGGCAGGCCCCTCGAGAACGGTCTGCTATTGTCTCCATCGTCGCAATCTTCAGTCTCACCGCTTTGCTTGCAACAGTCCTGCTGTTGCCAGTTGATATTGCATTGATCTCTGCAATAAACAGCTCGCTTGGAGCGAGGAAGGACTGGGCCACTCCCCGACGTGTCGAAAACATCCTCTTCACCCTAAAGGTGGTCTACTACTCGCTATACAGCCTCGACGCCCTACTATGTCTTGTAGTCATACCGTTCTCGTACTTCTGGTATGAGGAATACGACGAGGTTGAGGAAGATGAGGGTACGAGAAGCTTCGTCGCCAAACTGTGGGCCGCCTTCAAGTACACAATCGGCTTCATCCTGCTCGTGGTCACTCTCTTCCTCATCGGATTTTTCGTCCCAGCTGCCGGTAACAAGGCGGACAAACATCTGGATCTCGACTACTTCAAGCACCTACTGGCGGAGAACAATGGCGAGAAGGCCTTGACCTTTGGGCTTGGACTGTTGGTAACACTCGGCACTCTGCTGTACGTCTTGTACACCGGTGCTGGTCTGGCGCTGCTGCCCGTATCCCTCATCAAATCTGCCCCGTCTATCTCGGCGCCAGAGCTCTCGGCATCAATGGACTCGCAGCTGGAGAGCAACAGGGAACGCCAGAGACAGCTGGAGATGCGGAATGCAGGTCGTCCAGATGGAATGCCCACCAAAGATCAGCGCGAGATGGAGGTTCTTGCTCGGGAAGAGCAGACTTTGGTGAGACGGCAAAGACTTGCAGCTGAATCTCGCGGCGAAGGACATGGCGGCATTTACCGGGCATGGCTGAAGATCCAGGCTGTATTCCGACCTCTCAAGCTGGTCGGAGGGATTCTACTCATTTTATGTGCCGTTACAATCTGGCTCAGTATGCTATTAACTGGCATAGACAAAGCGGCAAACTCCATTTGCAAGGCGCACTGCGGCTATATCCTGGGACACATCAACGTCTTCCAGCCCATCAACTGGATATTCGTCCAGACGGCCAAGGCATTCCCGGTCGACTACGTCCTCATGGCACTTTTGATCCTCTTGTTCTTCACCAGCTCCATCAGCGGCATTGCGACCGTCGGCATTCGATTCCTCTGGATCCGCATCTTCCAGATAAAGCAGGGTCGAACAATGCCACAAGCTCTGCTCATCGCCACTGTTATGATGGCCCTGATGATCCTTGCTATCAACTACTCCATTTTTGCCATGGTCGCTCCTCAGTACTCCACCTACGGCACTCAGGTCTACTGCGACAACCCACCTCGTCACCCTGGCGACCAGCCCGACTGTCGCGGCCATAGAGAGTTGATCAAATCATGCACAGAGATCGAGGACAGCCAGGCCGCGGCAGCAGTGTGTACACCATCCGTCATGTCGACCTTCCTCAACCGGGTGTCTATCAACTGGCCTGTATTTGGTGCTGTGGACTTCTGGGCGCAGTTTGCCTTCCTCGGGGTCTTCTTGGTTGTCTTTATCACATGCTTATTCAGAAGCCCACGGCTTGATTTAGCTGAGATAGATGCAGAAGCCGAGGCGGACGAGGAGGAAGGCCTGCTGGCGAGCACCGGCAGACGCTTCGGTGCCACTTGGCAAGACATCACAGGCCGTGCGAAAGGACGCACCCCGGCGGCTAATTGAATCAGCGGCGGTGGTGGTTGTGGAACGAACTAGGATTGTTCCTGACAGGGTACATTGGTACCTGCGTGAAGTTTATTGATTGTTTGGGAAGGATATCAAATTGCATGACCACAAGCACACAAAATCCAAGCACACAAAATGCGATGGAGGGCGACTACTGGGACTAGGTAGCATACACACACAAGGTGGCATGAACATGGGTGGTGGTAACTTGAATTGCGTTTGATCATGAAGAGCTTCTTACTTTGGCGAGCGCGCTAGTAATGGATACGTTTAATGATTGCATGTCGGTATACCTCAAATTATTAGGGCTAATAGACACGATGTTTTGGCATTTGAACTAATTGTATCATCCCATCGTGGGCTTTCGTTCCCCCGTGATCTACATCTGCCTCCTGTCAAACTTCTCCCACTTGTGTCCCCTCTCATCGTAGCCCGCAGAAGGACCGACATGCATGCCCCTCCAGCACCGAGCGCAGTACACATCCCCGTCACACCCCAGGCACCGCACCGTGCCGTCCTCGAGGCACACGATGCACCAGGTCATCTGGTCCTCGTCCGTGTAGCCGGGCTTCTTGGCCACGCCCGGGATGGGCCGGTCCTGGGGCTGGAAGGTCGGCACGGAGGGGAGGCCGAAGGCGTCCGTCTGGACCGCCGCCGTGCCTTTCAGGGCGGCCAGGCGGGCTGCGATGGAGGACTCGAAGGTGTCGCCTGTCGGAGAGGTTGTGGGAGGGGCCGGGTCGACTAATCCTGTCGGGACGGTTGGGAGGGTCAGTCCTGTCTCGTCTTCTTCCTCTGGTGTTCTTGGTAGTGATACCGGTCCTTCGTGTTCGTTGTCGTGGTGGTCCCGCGGTACTGCTGGAAGCGCGGCACCGCTGTTGTCTTCGCCAAAACCGTCGTTGGGCGCCCCGTTGTCAGCCTTGATGCCCACGCCCGGCCCCTTATCCGCAGGTTTCGTTGGGCCATCAAGCTTCAGCTCGTCCATGGCCTGCGAGATGACATCCCCCACTTCTCGGGACATCTCTTCTCCCTCAGAGTCATCATCGTCGTGTTCCCCCGCGGGATCCTCTGTTTTCTCCTCCGGTATTTCCGGCGACTGTGCCCCAGGGTCGGGTTTCAACTTGGCCAGGAGTTCCTCCACCTTCTTCGAGTCCTCGTCGTCGGTCTCCGACAGATACCATCGGTCATCTTCCACGTCCAAGCCATCGAGGATCTCATCGAGTGCGCGGTCGTCCTCATCTATCTCCAGGCCGTTCGTGATACCTCGACCGTTCGTCGTGGGGTCGGGCCCCTCCCTGGGCGGAGTGGCGGATGAAGTAGGCGGTGGCTGTGCCGCTTCACGAGACGGGCTTCCCTTCGCCTGTTCCGTGTAAGGAGGTGGAGGGAGATGAAGACCCTGTGATCCTGCCTCCTCATCCCGCCGGTTTCGGAGAGTTTGGAGGCGTTTTGATAGAGCATCCTCCTTTGAGAGAGGCGCAGCCGGTTGGATGCCCGATGCGGATACGCCCAAGGCACTTCATGTCCGGATTAGCCAAAGTACCACCTGACTGGAACATGTTGGGAAAAGAGGAAACGCTGATTTACTTGTTCGATGTATCCAGGGTCACGGCTGATGGCTTCAAGGCATTGAGCCGTTGGAGAAGGCTTCTATCATCTGCCATTGGTCACGATACGGAGTGTCAGAGACTGAGCACTGTCCGCTTAGGGTAAGACCACAGTGTGGGATCTGCCGATGGATCCAAGTTTCTGGTTGTCTCAATCTTCTCTGGATCCTTCAGGAAGTAGCAAACATACCAAGTACGGGAGTACCCAGAATGTTTCACTGTCGATGTACGAATGAATGATTATGGGATCGGCGGCCTCGATGTTCAGGCAGACTGGCAGATGGTAGACCGACTTATCTGGTTATGCAGTTTGCAACAGCGGACCCAAATGGGTGGGAACTTCTAATCTTCGAGATGGGGTTTGAAGATTGCATAGCCTCAAAAGATAAATCTATTACTTCGCTCCCTGTTCCAGAAGGTCGCACGCAGGTCGTCGACATCAGCCTCAGCCTACATACAGCCTACCCACCTCGGTAGTATAGATAGGATAGGTGCGTGCCAACGGTGGGCCGGATCTGCGCCGCGTGCTTAGGTAAAGAGGGCAAAGAAGGTAAAGAAGGGGACGAGTGGTTGGAATATGCTTATTTAGTAAAACCGGGGTAGAATTGCATATGGCAGGCAACCCGTGGACCTCTTTTGGCAGATAGTATGCACATAACAAGGGTCATACCATTCCATTCCATTCCCTTCCCCTCCCCAGGTCGACGTCATCTCCTGATGTTTCCATGCCATTGACCAGAAATAAATCCAGGTTCTGCTGTGTCACCACAGTACAATGACGGTAGATTTTAGGGGGAAGTCGCGAACCAAATGCCCCCAAAGCAGGCCTTTTGTAAGGGCCGACCGGTTGGCGGGATGATGCAATTAGCAGCCTACAGTACCTGCTTAAGTATGTACCTAGTCTGCTAGTCACCTAGTCTAGGTACATCGGGCCACTCTCACTGATCGCTGACGGGCGCAGCACCCAACATCGAGCTACTGTGTAGAATAAGGTTAGCCTGGCAGCCTGGGCCTGTCACAGGCCTACCGCAGTAAGCTTCCTGCTAACCAGGCCGACCTGCTGCTCCTCGTTAGCTACCTGGCAGCATGGCTACGTACCTACCTAGGTAGGTAATTAAGTAGGTACTTACCGATAGGTCTGACGCTGACGCCACCTGACCGACCGCAAATGATGCGTTGATGTGTTGATGACTGTTTGACCTACTTCGGTATTTTCAACTTCAATCTTCACAAATAACCCCAAGCATCCTCCAGAACACTTCTTGGGCATTTCCTGGGCATTTTCCTGGGCAATCTTGAAACACTTGGCTCTCGTGTTATAGCCCATTTCTGCTGTTATCATCGCCGATACTTAACCCACTTGTACTATCTCTCTCCTCTTTCCACACACACACAAACAACATCTTCGAAGCCGCATTGAGCCGCTTCACATCAATCAATCTAATCAAATCTCATCAATCGTCCTCTTGCGACAACTCCACTTTCCCCGGATCAGATTACCCTGATACCACCCCCCAGAGCCATGAAGCTATTAAACCTCATAGCAGCCCTCGCGCTGTTCGAAGCGACAGTATCCGCCGTCGCGATACCCGAGATTTCCGACATCAGATCGACCCACCAGCCCGCCCAAGGCCACCAAGACCACCAACGCGACGAGTCACCCGCGTTCTCCTTCTTCTCCGACCTGTGGAAGCGCAGAGGCGGCGGCGCATCGGGCGGCAGGGGAGGGGGCAGTTCAGGCAGCAGCGGTTCGTCCTCTTCAGGGAGCAGCTCGTCGGGCTCCTCCAGCTCCGGCAGCAGCGGCTCCTCAGGCAAATCGGGTTCTTCGTCCTCCTCCTCGTCCGGCAGCTCCTCGTCCGGCGGCCGCGGCTCCTCCTCCTCCTCTACCGGCGGCAGGACCACCACCGGCTCCGGCGCCAGCGCCTCGTACGGCGGCGGCCGGTACTACGGCGGCGGCACGACCGTCCCGTACCGGTCGGGCTCGCGGTCCACCGGCGGCATAGTCCCGGGCCTCTTCATCGGCAGCGCCATCGCCTTCTGGCCGGGCCTCTGGTACCACCCCGTCTACCTCTACCCCTACACCAACTCCTGGACGTACTACAACCGGAGCGCGAGCCAGAACGAGACCAGGCCCGTCAAGTGCGGCTGCGACGCCTACCAGGTGTGCGGCTGCGACGACAACACGAACCAGACGTACATCGACAGCGTCATCGGGAACGGGAGCTACGCCTCGCTGAACAAGACCCTCATCACGCTCGGCGACGTCAACGGCACCGAGACGATCCTGATCAACGGCACGCTGCCCAACGGCACCACGGCCAGCGGCGGGACCGAGTCGGCCAGCGCCGCCGGCGCGGGCCTGCGGGGGCTGGCGCAGTTTGCTGGCTGGTGGCCCCTGGCGGCCACGGCGGCCGCCATGGTCGTCTTTGCCTGAGCTGGACAGGTCGGACAGGTGCCCCGAAGGAGGGGCCGGCTGACGATTTCCTCCATCACGCTGTCTTTTTTTCTGTCTTCTTTATTCTGGGTTGCGGTTGTTCTCCGTTCAATACTCTCGCTTTTTCCACGCGCGGTTGCGACAGGTTCTGTTTCTGGGTATCGCTCATGTCTATCCACGGAGACAGGCCGGTGTCAGGCGTTGTTTTTTTTCTTCCCTTCCTTCGTTTCGTTTCTGTTCGATATGGCGCTGATACCCTGGGATAGCCAGACGACACGATACCGTCTGCCACACCGGTTTTTTTTGTTAGTTTTTGGAGATTGTGTAGTACAAAATTGTTACTCCAGTGTATTTTATGTCAAATGGAGAGAGAATGGAAACCCGACGATGTTGCTACTGCATCTGTGAGGAGTGTCCAACTGCGCATGCACACATGTTCTCCCCATTTCAACCGGGCAATTGATTGCCTCCACCGCTATACGGTGGAGACCGTAGAGAATTATGGGCTGTCACTTGAACACTGGATTTCCCCGAGCAATACGGGGGATATCATCAATAGAAGCTATGTCCATCACAAGCGCGGCGCCAGCTCCCTGCCTGCTTGGATTCTATTCAAAAGGTCTACCGGCGACGGTCGCAGGCGTTCCCTGTCTCAGACCACTTCAGACATGGACTTGACGCATCAAGTATACTTCACACCGGACACGGTGCCTTTTTTTATATGCATTCGTATATGGGTATCGATCCGTATTGGTAGGTACAATTTACTCAATCCAAACAAAGCCAACACCAAAACCCAGGGCGAAACTTTTTCCTGGAGTCCGCCGTCGCCAGACTTGATTTGTTTTTTTCTCCGCCCCCCCCCCCGTTCCCTCCGGATTCCCAGCCCGCCCTAGAAAGCATCATCTTCTTTCCCTCACTCCAACACTCCCGCCCTCTCGCTGGAGCTCAGGTATAAGACCCTCCCAGTCCGCTAACGCCTATGTGTAGTGCCTCCTTCCAACTCCAAACAATGTGGTTTGTAATGACATGCCGTCGTGTATATCGTCTTCATATGTAGTGTGATTCTCCGCGTGCGTTTATCCCCCCCCTCCCTTATAAAGCCGCCATTATGTCCACAGGGCCCCGTCGATACGTGGCAGACAAGCGACTTGCACCCTCCCCGGTTTGCCTTGAGGGATGTGATTCATTTCAATCTGAACCCAAAATCCGGACGTTGGTCTGCCGGGGACGCCGGAGACATGGGTGAACGTGGCGTGTTTCCGGTAGGAGGGTCCATGAGAAGCTCTGTTATCTTGGGTGTCAGGTCATGAGCGCGGAATGGCTTGGACACAATGCCGTCCTATTGTAGGTCTAAATGTTAGCTCGGCTCCGCTCGGGGATTGCGTTGTCGCGTCAGACAGGGCCCCGGGGGTTTTGTTGGTTATACATACCATTCCAGAGTCCCTTGCTTCCCCGATCTGCTCGGCCCTCACGTACGCCGTGACAGCAATGATGGGGACTCTTGTCGTAAGCACGCCCAGGCTTTCTAGTTCTCGTATTTTCCGCGCACAGGTGAAGCCGTCCATGACCGGCATCTCCAGGTCCATCAGGATAATCGAGACGTTGATGGGTTCTTCGTCGTCGCCCATGACGATTGGATCGTAACCCACAGCCGCCGCGGCGGTGTGGTCCCAGTGTATCGACCGCTGAAGCTGCTCGATCGCCTCGCCACCATGGTTCGCCAGGTGCGCCTTGAAACCACATCTTCTCAACAGGCGACCCAGGACCTTCTGGTTGACCTCATTATCTTCGACCACGAGCACGTCTACAGTCGACGGGTCGATGGCAGGCTGGATCGACGAGATGTCGGTTCCGTCCTTGTGTATTGGCAGGCTGATTAACTGAGGTTCGGCGGCCTTGCGGCTCTTGATGTAGAAGGCAAAGGTGCTCCCAGCACCCGGAGTGGACAGGACGCCGATTTGTCCGCCCTGCAGTTCCGTGAGCATCCGCGAGATAAACAGACCTAGACCCGAGCCGCCGTACTCGACATGCGTTCGGGGCGAGGTCTGTCGGAAACGTTGGAAGAGCATTGCACGCTCCTCGTCAGTCAGGCCTGGCCCGGTGTCTGAAACGGAGAGGTGTAGGTTGAACTTTTCGCCATCGCCCCATCCCACCCTATCGGTGACGTCCTCTGTTGAAACCGTCTCATCCTGGAAGTACTCTATGCCAGCGACATGCGCTTGACCCACATCCTTGGACGCCCCAAGAGTGACGGTGATCGAGCGCTCTTCCCGTTTTTGGGTGAACTTGATCGCGTTGGTGAGCAGATTGATGAGAACTTGTTGCAGCCGGGCCGGGTCGATTATCGCCAATTGCACGCTCATATCCTCATACGACTTGTCGACGCGGAAGTCCGCCTTGATGTTGTTGGATGCCAACTCCGCCTCGAACATCTTGAGGCTCTTTTCGACAACCTCTACAGGCCTGACAATTGTTGGTGTCACCTCGACCATTCGAGAATCAAGTCTTGACAACGTCAATACGTCGTCGACGATCCTTTTCTGGTGATTCGCGCAGAGCGATATCGTATTGGCAGCTTCTAGACAAGTCTCCAGCATCGTGCTCAGACGTTCAGCCATGTCAGGTTCCGTCTTGCGGTACGCAATGACATTACCAATAATCTCGTCTGCGCACTGACACAATGCACTGAGTGGATTGCGCATCTCGTGACTTGTCATGTCGATGAAGTTCTCCTGCTGGCGCTTGAGCTCCAGTGCTTCCTCTCGTCGTTCCCTCTGGAAAGCCTCGGCCCATTTCTGCTGCGAAATATCGGTCTGGATGTCGTTAGCTTGACTGCGAGGCAGCAGAATTATGTGGATTGAGCACTCACAATGCACCCGAAAATCGCCTTGGTCGCCCCTTCGCTGTCCTTCTCGGGATACGCGCTCAGCAATGCCCAAGTCTCGATGGGGTGGCCATCTACTTCTTGGATCGTCTTGAAACGGAACTCTTGGACGACCGAGGCCATTTCGTCAATAAGCTTCTTCCAAGCTTGCTCGACTGCCGGCTGGTCCGCGGCTACGATGCTGTCTTTCCAAGTGTTGATCGACTTGTTCCGTGGATGCCTCGATATTTTCCACCACGATTCATTGCAGAAGTTGATTTCTCCTTGTGAGTTTGCAATGAATATACCGACAGGAGCAAATTCGGCCATGCGAGAGAACTTGTATTCACTCTCCACCGCCTCCTGCGTTCGAAGGCGCAACTGCAGCGAAAGCTGCTGGCGCTCCAGCGCAGCAAGCCGTGCTGCTGCTTGTCCGCGCTTGATTTCCTCCTCGAATAGAACAACAGATGCCATCGAAGTTGCCAATTGTCTGGACAAGAGATTGATAAATAGTTGATAATCCGTGTTGTATGGCCTCCGAGGGTTGATGCCCAAGACAACAAAGCCGACAACACTATCGCCGGTAGTGGGATGCACAGGGAACACCACAATCGTCCTGGAAGGATCACCAAAGCCTCGCCACTGAACTCCCTCGATGAGACTTTGGGGCAATGTGCCGTCGTCCTTGGAGAGCACTACAGGCGCCGTGGATTGTGCCATAGCTTGTCTCATGTATGACGCAAAACCCTCTTCGCTATTTCTCAGATCCATCGATGGGACTGCACATGGGTGTTCGGCAGTGACGCCCAACATTCCCTCAAGGGATACGTGAGGAGGGTTGACCAGACTTCCAGAATGCATCGATGAAATCTCGCTGTTCGTGTCCGAGTCTTCGGTGACGGAGTAGATCAGCGCGAAGGGGATGTCCCACTCATTATACTCCAACCCCCTTTGGACTTCTTTCCAGAACCCCTTTACGTTACGAGCGAGGGATGTCCTCTCGCCAACCTCACGCAGTGTGAGCATCCTCCGTTCGTTGACTTTTCGGCGTGTGTTCTCGAAAGCGGGGTTGTAAAGGCCAACCACAGAGCCGTCGCCACCGACCAGTGGTACGACTGACCAGTTGAAAAATGTCTCCTCCAGGAATCCCTCCCGAGATATAAAGAGTCGATCGTCATGCTTCATGGTCGCTTGTCCATGCAACCAGGCTGCGTCGAAGACTGGTTTCATCTCGTCCCAAATCTCTGCCCAGCCCTCAGTATAGCTCTGGCCCATCAACTTTGGGTGCTTGCTGCCTGCCAGGTCGATGTATGCTTCATTATAGATGGCGGTAAAGTCGGACCCCCAGTACATAGCAGCAGGATGCGGGCTACCCATGATCATATTCGACATCGCCCGCAGATCCGAGGACCATCCTTCAATCGGCCCAAGAGGTGTCAGCCCCCAATCATTCGATCGAGCCAGTCGCAAATGGGGTGTCATGTTGTCTATGTCAGCTATCCTCGTCCAGTCAAAGATTGTCCTCATGAAGCCTGTATTGGGCTTCTCGAACCCTTCCACCGACTGGATAACAGGGGTGTCCGGCCGCAGGTCACCCATGTCTCGAGGCTCTGAGTGTGCCCGACGGGTGGCATATAGGCTTTGGCCCGGTTGGGCATCGCCAAAGTAGTCAAGATCGCTGAGGGCTCTTTCTCGACCAGGGGTATGAGAATCTCGAAGAGCCGACGCGCCTCGGGAGCGCTGTTCGGGATCCAACGATGTCCGTGCGAGGGGAGCGGGCGAAGTTGGCGTGATGGAGACTGCGGCCGTGCTGCCGCTGACGAAGCGAAACCGATTTCGCAGAGTTGAACATGTCCAAGTGACTCCTCCATATGAAAGGGATGGCAAGCAAAGGTCCATTGACCTGTTATCCCTCACAAAGCTCACAACCCAGACCTTGAATCGAGAAAAGTCACTGCTATCCTCTGAGCTTTGCGAAATCAACCCATTGATCCCGGTAGACGCCATCAGCGATGCGTTTCTAAAAACCGGCTTCAGTGGCCCAGGACTAAAGTTGGATGGATCATTAAGGTCGATGACAAAGGTAGGCCGTTCATCCTGTTCCAACAACTCAATCACACCAAATCCTTGAAGCTCTCGCAGTTCCCCCGACACCTGGAAGTTCTCCGGGGTCTGGGTAGAATAGCTGTCTGCGGAACCACCGCTGCCAGGTGTTCCCAGGGAGTGCCCTCTCGGCGAAGTCGACGGGTGGAAATGGCCCCTGGGAAGCCTCACGGTCCGGACAGTATCGTCATCACCGTGGAGCCGGTTTACCATCGCAGACGTTGGCTCCGATGAGAAGCTTAGAGGCCGGTTAGGCATGGGCGTTTTTGACAAGTGAGAAAGGAACAGTGGTGATACGCCGCCAGGCAGATGAAGGCCTTCTGGGGTTATGGGTGAAGCAGGAGCTCCGAGGTCAAGGCTCCCTGGTGGGACCCGGCGCGGCTTCTTGGCTGGAGTGCGTACGGCACTGTTGAGATTTCCCTGGTCGGATGGTCGCTTCTCTGGACGTGGGTACGGGCTGAGAGGTGCAAAGCCTTCGTCTTCGGGGGTGTTCCCGGGGTGCGCCGGTCTCGGGGAACGAGTAGGTGTCAAGGTGTAGTGTGCTAGGGGGAGGCGGTTGGCAGAAGAGGAAACAACACCCACGCCGAAATGATCACGAACGGTGGAAACAGCTGTCAGACCATAGCGCCTGATATCAAAACCACGGCGTCTGCCGAGCTCGGTGGACAGCCTGATAGTCCCGTCCGAAGGAAGGCCGCTTCTACCGGGCCAAGACTGCTGGTGTGCAAATGGGCGTGAGGTTGCGGCCAAGGTGCGAGAGGCAGAACCAGAAGGTGAGGTAGAGAAAACCGGTGCGGAAAAGATGGAGCCAGTCGTGTGATTCTGCAGTGTAGTCGCAGGGGAAGGCCGAATCGCCTGGTCGCGGATACCCAAAGCAGAATTGCGTGGTGTCTGGGAGTCTCTTTCCAAATTCATGAAGGAAGGAGAAAGAATGGAGGACTGTCGACCCGACAAGCGTCAGTTCAACGGGGTCCTTCGAGTGCCGGCGATGAGTGGGCAATGAGCAAGGGGAAATGGGCCGTAATGTGAGCATAGATGGGCGTGTGTCCACAATAGAGCAACAGGAAGCAGGCAATATCTGGCAAGGCGTCGATCGCTTAGTGGGATCAAACACTGGGGAAGATCGATGGGGTCAGAGGCACTTCGGACGGAACTGGGGGGGGGGGGGCTGGGGCTGGCACTGGCACTGGCACTGGGGCTTGCGCAGCTCTCATACAGCACTCAAACGAGATGACATCAGGACCACGGCCGAACAAAATCAACATGTGTGTAGAGGAGGACAAAAGAGGACGAGATGGGCTGGGTTGAAGGATATAAAGCCCTTTTCCCTCCAGATGGTGATGGCTTGGCGGAATGAATCGATGACCAATACGAAAGGGGGTTGTGAGATGGGAGGGGAAAATCTTTGAACGCCTCGACGGCCCAGGAGACGGTCTTCAGCCAAATAAGCCTCCAGCGCAGAATGTGCCTAAGTACCGTACCTGGGTAGGTACTGTAGGGCCATTGTAGGTAATGTGACTGTGGCAGGGTTGGGTGACCAGTCCGCTGGGAATAAACTACAACGTTCCGTGGGTAGGTATTATGGTAGGGTCTGAACCGAGCTGGCGGGAACGAACGGATCTGTGCTGTGCTGTGCTGTGCTGTGTTGTGTTGTATTGTGTTGTGTTGTGCTGTGCGAGGCTGCGAGTCGGTCGACGTTTACACGAGATCTGTGAAGAACGAGCACCTACAAGGTACTGTACCTACTGTCGAGATGAATACCTTACCCGGTGGTAACCTACCTGGGTAGCTGGGTAGCAGGGTAGCAGGTAGCTGGGAAGCTGGCAAGGTACCTAAGTAATTAGATGATGCCTGTCTGGAGACCGTTGTAGGCTTGGCTCCCCAGGCTATCCGCATGAACGATGTCCGGTAGCTCGGTCTCCTGTCAGTGAGCACATGTCAGTGACCACGAATGCGAACGCCGTGGCTGCCGAGTGTAAGTGCAAAGGGCCATTCTGTTTCTGTATCTACCCCTTCTCGGTGACTGTGTCATGACTAGTTACCTAGGTAGGTACCTAGGTAGGTAGTAGTAATAATACGAATTACCTAGGTAGCGGTAGGGCGTTGTGGAGGGACAATGATCAAGGTAGAAAATTAGGGCAGTGGGTAGAGCCGGGAAGGGAAGAAGAAGGCACTAAAGCACATATTGGGCACCTGGGCAAATTGAAGGGTTCAGGTCATGGAAAGAGGATATGAAGACGGCAACCAAAGCAAAGGGGGTGTGGTGTTGCACACATGATGGAGAATCGAGACAAGACAGCTGCACTGTAAGGAATAGGGAGAGGCAGAGAGAGGGCATGCTGCACAGAAGAAGGCGATAGTTTTTAGAATATTGGACTCCCAGAGTCGCCTCGCCCTCGTCAAGTTGGTGGGCAGGTAGGCAGGTGGGCAGGTAGGTAGGTGGGTGGGCTGGTGGACTTCTGTGGGCGAAGCTGCAAGGCGACATGACAGGGGGCGTCTACTATTGGCAAGAGTCTACTGCAGTCTAGACCGGCGGGTTCTCGGTTGGGGTCGGGGCCGTTTAGGTGTTGTGGAGAGCTGTACGACGCTGGAACTTTGTCTGTCTTTTTTTGAGGTCCAACAAAGAACATTGAAAGCAACAGCAGCCGGTTCCAGCTCTGCGGTGGAGGTGCATAGGTACAGCTAGCTATCTACACAGTAGCGTAGGTAGTGCAACAGTACAGTACCTCCCTAGGTAAGTCTAATAAGTGGCCCACGAGTTCCAAAACGTTCCAAATTGTCTTATTTTTACCGGTTATACTTATCAGAAATGGGAAATGCTTGAGTGTTGATGACGAGGCCTTGTTGAATATTTGATGAAGCCGACTGGGGGAAGTACCTCGATACCTACCTAGGTACTTACTTACCTAGGTAGTCAACAATATATTAACACATGTTACCTGGGTAATTACATACCTAGGTACCGAACACCAGATGTCATACTTTTACAGGTGCCCTTGCTGTGGCCGGATATTCCAAGGTTGCTTATAACTGCCGAGACAACCAACACTAGAAAGTATCCCATATGTATTCACAGTAGATACAGGTACCCAGGCACATGTCCTGCTCCGGCGTTCCCTCAAGGACCTAGGTAGGTACTTAAGTACTCAAGTCGGCAGCATGAAAGCTGGTGAGGTGGCAGACCTGACATACAGGCAAACGGGCAGGAAGAAAGTGGGAGCGCTCCATACAGTAGACAGTAGTAGCGTCCTGGAATTCACAAATTTGAAAATGAAAGAATGGATCCTCTTATTTACCGACAGTGAAGATCACCAGCTACGGCTGCATGGCATGGCATTTGATCGGCTCTGTTAGCAATTCGGTTTTCTGGGCAAGCAGGCAAGCAAATGCGCATCACCTGGAGTCTAGACCGGTCTGTCCCGCCTCACGTCAGCGCTTGGGGATTGCCGTGAGGCTTGAAGAAAAAACAGTGGAGTGTGTACTGGGTATGTATTTTCCTCAAGCTTGTTCCTCTCCTGCTGCTGTGCTTCAAGGTGCTGCTCGCTTTTGACATTTGGCCGAAACCTGCCCAGGACAGGGATTGGAGCTCTCAGCTACCTAGGTATTGCTTCATAATCATGCTGTCCTCAATGTTGCTTTTCACTCTCGGCCGAGTCCAAGGCGCAACGTCTAGAGAGTAAGGGCCAACCTTGTCAGCCTAGACAGGCTAGAAAGCCTAGACAGTCTAGAAAGCTCCATGGCTATTACGGCTTGTTCGCCTAGGTAGCTTCGAGGTTGTTGTTTACCCTTAGGGGGGGCTCTGGTGTTAAGACTGGACCTTTTTGTGAGGCCTCGAGGATAACGTTGAAGAAGACAATATGGCTCACCCGAATAACAGCCCGAAAGGTCTTGTCTGCCCACCTGGGCATGCTGTCCGACTAATAACGATGATATGATTCAGTCTCTTACTGTCCACAGTCAAGTTAACAAGGCAAATCCAGGCGACAGCAACTTGGGCAGCAATGGCTCGGGGCACATGGGCAACGAAGCCGGGTTCCTCCCAGGGCGCCGCCATGGCGTTAAAAAGTCTATATCTTCCCAGGGTTGTCTAGGGGCAACAAAGTCAAGGACTGGACTTCCATGTGGATTACACATCACACCAAAGTACGCACCAACAGAGCAGAAATACATGCCACAGCGGATGGCTCGCTTGCTCATCGACTGTCATTGTCACTTGCGGATCCCTACAGTAGCAATTTCTCCAAAGACTCAGACTTCACTCGAAAGCAAACTATTTATTTCACTCCATTCCATACCTGGGTCGGGTTCTTCTAAGATGCCGGTGCAGACCTTTTTCATCACGACCCGGGCCTCCTGCCTCTTGGCGGCCCGGATACCGGCAGCGTCTGACCGCTCGGAAGAGAGGTTCCGGAGATGTCACCCGCATGGTGGCTGAAGCCTTTCCTGTGGTTTTTGTGGTGCTTTCTTTTTCCATCGATATCGAAAGTCCCGTATTACTGCCGAATCAATGGTGATGGCTCTCCAGTATGTTTCAAGCGGAACATGTCATTTCAGACACTGGCTGGCACTCAGCTGTCAGTCCGCATACTTGAGTAGGTAGGACCGCCCGGGCCCGGACTTTGCCAGAAACCAACAACCCGCCTAACAACCCTAGCGGGAACGACAACATTACTACTTTGATGTCCAGTGCCATATGCCGCCCTCATGAGCATCGTCTTGCCAATTTCCTAGTCACAAGAACATATCGGTTGCTGGCTCAAATATACCAAGAACTGTACGGGGCCAGGGTATAGAAAGAAGGCTTCGTATCAGCTCGACAGCTTCAACGCTTTCCCGCACAGCTGCCTCCGGTCTACCAAGGCGAGTCCGCATCTTGTCGTGACCCCAAGCGTCAGCTTGCCTGAGCAGCCATGGTTAAGGGGAGAGGCTTAGATCAACAACCAGCTCAGGCCTTTGTTCGCGACCATTTGACCTCGGGTGTATTCTCGAAGCTGGCAATTATCGGAATAGGCATGCTGCCGTTGCGAAACGGCAGCACTGGGGAACGGCCCAGGAAGAAGTACGACCACGCCCAGAAGACTTGGCAGAAGGAGATTAATATTATGAAGAACACCTCGCACGTAAGCAGATTAATTACCACTTCTGTCTGCCCGGAAGCGTACACTGACATCTTACCAGGGCCACATTGTTCGCCTTTCTTTCTGGGGCATGAGGCCGCGTCCTCTGTTGTATTCTGAAATACACGCCGCTCAGACACATGGAGGATCATTACAGGGTTGCCCATTTCTTACGCGAAATGTGCTGCGCCGTATTGCACCAAAGCCTGTCGACTGTAGTGTACCTTCACGGTTAGCCACAGCCAATTGCGCATCGAGATATCAAGCCGGAATACATACTAGCCAAGTACCGCGATCGCTGCAACTCCAGCCATCTATACAGCAAGACCGATGGCTTTGGTCTATCCAAGTCTGGCAGCTTGAAGACATGTTTTGTTACGGAGACCTACCTGCCCACAGGGGACGAGATGATCATCACTCATACGAAAGCCGGAGGATGTTCGATCGCTCGGTGATCATGTCACGGGTTGCGTACAATCTTCCATGTTACAAAATCGGCCGGTCTTCAGCAAAGCCTTCCTCGGGACGACAGTGATGTTTCTGGTGCTGATCTCGATCGGACAAGACCTTCCTTAGACGACGATCTGGACGCCTTCCCGAGAACTGGGGATGCAGGGTGTCTCAATGAGTGAGTGGGTTGAGTGAACAGATGAAGGGCGCTGAGGAGCGAATGTTTTGATATCTCAGCAAGGCGCCTTGGTATTAAGGGTACCTAGGTAGTAATGATTTGGTATGAAAGGTGCATGAACCTGGGGTGGGGTCCGCGCAGCCCCCAGTGTCCAGAGGCCCAAAAATGGCACCCCTTGTGTATCGCCCCTGGGATTGGCTGGACAGCAGCCAATGGCCTCCAACAACCACATCCTGCCCGGCGGCTAACACAGTCGTGCTCGCTCCTCTCATTGGACGGGCTCCGCCAATCCCACCCTGGAAGCTGTGATTTCTGATTTCTCCCCCTGGTCGCACATGCACGTTCGTCGCTCTCCTCGGCGGCATTGGCTGCTCGGGTGCTGAGACGGGCGGCTTCTTGGGTTGTGCCCCGTACGATAATGTATGTGCCCTTTATCTTTAAATGATTATGGTCCCCCTTCTTCCTCGCTGATGTTTTCCCCTTGTATGTAAGTTCTTGAAGTTGAACAAGTTTTGATGAGTGAGCGTATTGGGCGGATAAGTGTCGCTCTTCCACAACCTCTAAACTCTCACCGTCGTCGAGGATCCCCGTGCCCTGGAGGATTCAACCTTTCCCCGCGACGACTTATACCACGCCCATCCCGATTACAGTCTGGGAATTCCGATGTGAAGGGTCCTTGCAGCAGCTGCCAGTCAGCAACGACATAAAACACACCACCAACATCATACAGGAAGTGAAGTCCTAGATTAGATTGAGAGGCTGGAATACCAAAAGTGTGGAAGTTGTCCAATTCATCCAAAACACCTCCACGGAAACATACTTCCGCCATACACACACACTCACAGACACACACACACAACCGTCACGATGCAAGGACGACTCAGGATGTGGAATCCAGAGCAGAACTGGACCTACAAGGTCTTCCAACGAGAATGGCGAAAGCGATCGCCCATGTTCCTCATCATGCCCCCCGAGCTGGCCGGCACCGTGGCCCTCCTGGTCCTCTTCGCCATCGCCCAGCCGGACCTGTTCCGGACGCAGCTCTGGCGCGTCGGCTACGAACGGGGCTTCAACTCGAACCCCAACATCCTCCTCTACGCCAAGGCGAACCACGTCGCCGCCCCGCACGTGCCCTTCGTCTGGTCCCTCGCCCTCACCAACTACAACGTCGGCATCTCCGTCCTCTCCCTCTTCGTCCTGCTCGCCAAGCTCGTCGCCTTCATCATGAGGGTCTGGACCCCCGTCGTCGGCGTCTTCTTCAGCACCGCCATGACCGTCATGTACGCCGTCAGCGTCTACGGCCAGATGGGCCCGGACCACTACGACCCCAGGCACCCCAGCCCCATCGCCTGGTACATCCGCTACGGGTGCGGGCCGGCCAAGGGGTTCCCCCATGATGCTGTGGGGAGCTGCAGGATGGCCCAGGGGACGTTCGCCGCCACGGTCTATATGCTGTAAGTACTTGTCCTCTTGCCTCCTCTTCCCTGGTGGGAGATCAGCCGTGGAAAAAGAAAAAGGAAGGAAAGAAAGGAAGAGGAAGAAGCATCACAGGTGGCTCTCATGCTGATAAACCGTGTTATTAGTGCTCTGTATCTCGCCTGCCTCGGCTACGCAATTTACAACATGATCCCAACCAAGGAGGAAAAGGAAGAGATGAAGTACCGGAGGACGATGAAGAAGGGCGGTGATGAGGAATCCTCCGAAATCGGCTCGCATGTCCACAAGGTCTACGAGATGCACTCGTCGAAGATGCAGCATGACCACCAGACGCCCTTCACCCCTCGGACACAGGCTTTCCATGCCCTGGACCGGACGCTGCCTCTCCGTGGTCAATAGAGGAAACGGCTGGATGGTCATTCACGGTTCTTGAATGATGGCTAGGAGTACGGGATCGGCCAGTGCCTTTGGTCTGCCTGATACAGGCGAGCAGGGGCGATATTTCCTGGCATTTGTCGGTCTGTTGATATATAATACGGTTTCATCGTTATGGAATCTTCTCTTTTTACCGGTTTTTAGGGATACCAGGAGGCGTTTCGGAGGCTAACAGCGACAATCTTTGCAAGCGTTATCCGCAATATCACAATTTCACTACAAATACGCGACCGAGCCATACTTCGTTGATAGATTGCTCGTTGTAACCAGGTCACCACTCTTTTGTCAGCAGGGAAGTTCAGCCTGTGGCTTTGGCCAATGATTACGCTACCAAATGGAGCCTGTCTTCGTTCATTACCAGGCCTGCCTGAGAGCGTCCACTCGGCCACCCAAATCACCCACGCCCCAATAGCATACACCAATCTCCGCCCCCAGAGCCCCGGATTAGCACCCCCACAGGAACTCAGCCGACCGAGCCCCGCCTCGAACCCCCTCCGACATGAGCCCGGCCCGTGAGCGCCGCCGCCGTGCCGTTGCCCCCGCCAGCAGTCCCGTCGCCCGCGAAGCTCAGCATCGCGGCGCTCGAGTCGGGCACGCTGACGTCCACGGTCAGGTCCTCGCCGACCGTCGCGTACTCCCCGACCGTCACGTTGCCCAGCCTCACGGGCACGCCCAGGCCCAGCTCGTAGTTGTAGCTCCAGCCGTCCCAGGTGATGCCCGTGATGGCGTCGCTGCCGTTGGCGAGCAGCCTCTGCACGGCGACCCGGTCGCCCGCGCCCGCGCCCGCGCCCGCCACGTCGAACGTGTAGGTGCGCGCGGGGCGCGCCGCCGGCGGGGTGTCGTCCGCCGGCGGCGGCGACGCCGTGCCGAGGCCGGTCCCGCCCGCCGTGGTGTTGTACCCGTTCATGTTGACGACCATGAGACGCAGCAGGGCGCCCGAGCCGCCGGCGCCGGCCTCGGAGGCGGCGTACGCGGCCTCGCTTTCGCCCGGGAGCGGGATGCCGGCGACGGCCACGGGCGCGGCGGCGGTGTCGCCCAGGAAGGCGGCGACGGCGATGCTGCCGTAGTAGGGGGGCTTGGTGCCGACGGAGGCGTCGGGCGTCTCGACGGGCTGCCAGGCCCCGTAGCGGTAGTTGGTGCCCATGTGCATGTGCACGCGCTTGACGCCGACCGAGGCGCTGTACAGGTTGAAGTCGATCCCCCACAGGGCGGCGCCGAAGGCGTTGGACAGGCCCGGCGCGCCCTGGTTGTAGAGCGAGTTGCACTCGCCAAAGATGAGGGGCACGCCGTCGCCGTCGGGGAAGACCGAGTTGTACTCGGCGATGTGTTCGTCCACGGACTGCATCGTCCTGGAGTGGTTCATGAGTGTCCCCTGGAGGGTGACTCCGGGCGTCTTCGCGCCGCTGATGTAGTTGTGCTTGGAGTACAGCTTGATGTCCGCGTCCTGGTCGAGGCCGGCGGCCCATGTGCCCACAGAGTGCAGTGCGCGGTTTGCCCCGCTGAACGAAGGTGCCATGTAGCCATACAGGCTCGGGTCTAACAACTCTGGACAGGCCTCCTCGAGACGGGCCAAGATCTCATGCGTCCCGTTGATCCACTGGCTCACGTACGTGGTATCGTTCCACGGCTGCGGACGAACAGGTCCCTGTGACGAGGAGGCGTACAGGTCCGGCTCATTGCCGTACTCCCACGTGTAGAGCTTATCGGGCCCCAGGGCCGCGCACGCCAGGGGCACGGTGTCGAAAAGGGACTGCCAGCCCTCTGAGTTGTTCGCACCGAGGCCCAGGTTCAGGCCGTGTGAGAACTTGACGTTGGGCCATTGGTTGTAGGACTCAAAAAACGAGGGTCCGATGTAGATGGTGGTGGGGTAATCAGGCGACCTGGCGTAGTCGTACGTGCCGTTCAGAGCATAGGGTAGGGAGGCGTTGTAGAGAGCATAGTCTTGGGTGTTGCCTCCTACCCTGATATATGGCTTGGTGCCTTGGAGATCACCGAGATTGTTTAGGAGATTATCCGAAAATATATTAGGGCTCGAGTTGTTTCCTGTGTGCAGTTCAGTATACGATCCTGGTTGTCAGGGGACATTCTGGAGGATGTTCTCACCAGCAAAGTCGGGGAAGGACGAGAACTCAATGGAGTAGCTGACGAAGGCCTCACTGAAGGGCTGGTTAGCATTAGCGAGAGCATCGGCTACACTGTACTGCGCGGCCTCAACGGCCGTCGCCGCAGCAGCGAAAACAAAGGCTTGAAATCTCATCATGATCAACTTCATTGCCACGTCACTTGCCGTTGAGGTCGAGGGCCATTCAGCCACAGAAAGTCCAGATCTGGAGCACCCCTGGTCATATATATATACCTAGGTATATATACAAACACAAAGTTCACAAGAAGGTGCCCAGGTGGTAGCAGTCACTGACCGCAAGTACGGGACTTCCGGGACAAGAGATTGTCCAACCAACGTCGTGTAATTCACCGGATGCAGGGCCGAAGACTATTGACTGAGGTCGACCAGTCACAACGTAACTGTGCGCTGCCCAGGTGCATCTGTTTGCCAGAGCATCGGAGATTTGGGGAAGTAGTTATCGCGAGCCAGGGGCGAGGCCTGGCACGTGCCCGGAAGGCTTTCAGAGTATGATCAGAATGATCACGCGTCTAAGCCATGAAGGAGGAAATGGTGTTCGACCCGGATGAGAGAGGCCTGGATGAGGACCTCGACTAGGGGCAAGCTTCCCCGCTCAGGTTTCTAGTACGTACGCAGGCAATTTAATGCAAGCACTTCAGTGTGATTGAAGTTGTTGTTCGCCGCAGCTAGTTGTTCTTAGCATTCTTGGGTTGCGTTGTGGAACGGAGGCTTGCAGCACATGGCATAGACCAATATGCGGACGCACTCACACCTGGCTGTCATGATGGATGATCCCAGTCTGCCCGGCCATGTTTGACACGTGAAGGTGCATTTTGTTCCCATTCCCGAGACATGATGGCGCATATCACAGGGCTTGATCTGGTACTAGTCTGCGAATCTTGGTTCGTCTCTGGCCCTTTCGAGATCGTGGCTGTCCTGACGTGACCCAAGTTTTCCACTAAGTGTCCATGATGGTCAACGGCCGAGAGACGTCCTAGGCTAAGACGTTCCTGATCTGGTTGTTCTGATCGGGCCGAATTGCAGTCTATGGGCTGCAAGAAAGTCAACCGGTGGGCGGTATGTGAAGCTACCTAGATACCCTAGGGTATCTGAAGTTGAACCGCAGGAGCGGTGACGAATGGCAGTGTTTCAAACGGGTGAAGAAAGATAAAGATGTCTTGGTTGTATACCTTAGGGTATCTCTGGCTGGAGCCCAAGTATTACCACAGTAGAGCAGTACAGATCGTCCAACGGTGAGACAGGTCTGAGATGACAATACCTCACTAGGCATGTAGGTATGCACTTCCGGTCTACTATAAATATGTTTTTATGAGCGTAGTAGAGTAGGTATGCGGTAGTGAGTGTGTACTTAAGGTTTTTGCATACCTCGAAACAAAACAAACCCCCACCATCCAAAGGGCACTCACTACTACTGTAAGTATGTAATATCAGCCAATCCTGACCAAAGCAGTATACTTACAGTACTTGATAAGTAGGAATAGGACCAGATAGAATATCAAGTACCTACGCTACCGGTAAGACGTATGACTTCTCAGGATCAGGTCTATCTTGACCTTTGACTACAATTATTAGGTGAAATAGGTGAAGAAATGACTGTTGGCAAAGGTGAAGGTCTCCTTTAGGAAGGTACATGCGGCCGCCGACCCCATAACGGTTTCATGGTGGGGCCGCTCCGAAATGTGGCCATAGCTTCATCTCGAATTGACGCCGCCTACGGAGTAGATTCACTATCTCACCAGGTCTTGCTGAAGTGCAGGAGCCAGTTATGGCCATGCATATTTGCTGGTGGTGATTCATCTTTACTGTCAGAACTATGCCCAAGTACTGAATTTATATTCATCAAGCTGTTCAAGACTCTGCAATGGAGGGTATTGGAGGGTATTGCAAGGTATGGAAGGGCTTGGAGAGTATTACAGGGTATTACAGGGTATAAACTACAGTATTTCGTACTGCAGCAACCCCGCATTCGGCCGCCAGGGTCCTCCTTCAGTGAACGAATGCAGCCCGCCCTGGAGAACGTCATCTTGAGATCGCCATCCGCCCGTTCCTCGTCCATCCCAACCTGTGCCACCTCGCCGTCTCTCTCTGAAGTCTCTCTCCTGCATTACACAGTACACAACCCATCTTGACCCCCAGCAGGAAAGAAAAAGACATACCCACCATCACAATTGCACTGATCTTGTCCCCAGCCTGTGCTCAATCACCAGTTTGACAACCTTATCCCCCCCGGAAGCTCTAATCCCAATCCCCAAGACACAGCTCCACTCCCAAGCCCGGAGTTCGGGACAGAATCGTGAGCTACCTCAAGAGGTTCCCCTCCCAGCTACTATAGTGGACTATAGTTTGTACGTATTAGGTGATTGATTCATGACAACACCGGCCCGGTTACATATCATTTTCTCATAGCCTATCACTCTTTTCGATACATAACATTGCCAATTGGGCCCCTCCTCCTCCTTCCTGTTGCATGTTAGAAGAATAAGAAGGCGCCATGTTCCTCCTTTCTAGAACTCTGCCCTCGTCTGCCACACGACTTGCTCCCAGAATCGCCCGCTTCCAGACAAATACCCTCCCTACAGTAGCCCTATCTTCTTACCGTCTAGCTTCAACCATGGTGCCCAAGGTATGTCTTGTCGCGCTGCTTCCCTGACTGACCTAGAGACCAGCTGCTAAGACACATGCGCGCGTCCAGCTCAGGGACCCGTCCCTCCTCAAGACCGATGTCTGCTACGTCAATGGCGAATGGGTCAAGGCCGCCTCTGGCAAGACCTTCGAGGTCCACGACCCAGCCACCGGGGAGCTGATCGGCACCTGCCCCGAGTTCGACGCCCAAGACACAAAGAAGGCTATCGACGCCGCCCACACTGCCCTCGCCTCTTTCCGCACACAAACCGGTCGCCAGCGCTCAAAGCTGCTTAGGAAATGGTACGAACTCATGGTTGAGAACGCAGAGGACCTGGCCACCCTCATCACGTGGGAGAACGGCAAGCCTCTTGCCGATGCCAAGGGCGAAGTCACGTACGCCGCCAACTTCTTCGAGTGGTTCAGCGAGGAGGCGCCCAGGATATACGGAGAGACTATTCCCGCCTCCGTGCCCGGAAACCGCGTTATGACTGTCAAGGAGCCCGTGGGAGTCTGTGGCCTGATCACACCTTGGAACTTCCCAGCGGCCATGATTACGCGCAAGGTCGGCCCGGCACTGGCTGTTGGCTGCACAACTGTCACAAAGGCCCCTGGCGAGACGCCCTTCACGGCCCTGGCTCTGTGTGAGCTGGCTCACCGCGCCGGTGTACCAAAGGGCGTGGTCAACGTCGTCACTACCCTGAACAACACACCAGAGGTCGGCGAGGAGCTGACGACCAACCCCATCGTCCGAAAGGTGTCATTCACCGGATCCACGGGTGTTGGAAAGCTTCTGATGAAGCAGGCCTCGAGCACACTGAAGAAACTATCCTTCGAGCTTGGCGGAAACGCACCCTTTATTGTCTTCGACGATGCCGATATCGATGTTGCCGTCACCGGTGCCATCAATTCCAAATTTCGCTCCTCCGGACAAACCTGCGTCTGTGCCAACCGCATCTTTGTGCAAAAGGGAATCTACGACCAGTTCGCTCAGGCCTTCGCCGCCAAGGTGAAGGAGTTCAAGGTCGGCAACGGCTTTGCCAATGGCAACACTCACGGCCCTCTTATCCACGGCCGCGCCGTCGACAAGGTCGATGGACACGTCCGTGACGCGGAGAAGAAGGGCGGAAAGGTGATCATCGGTGGCCAGAAGCTGCCAGATCTTGGACCCAACTTCTATCAGCCAACGATCATTACCGGTCTCACACAGGAGATGGCCATTGCAACGGAGGAGACGTTTGGTCCCGTGGCCGGCCTGTTCCCCTTCAGCACCGAGGAGGAGGTTGTTAAGATTGCGAACGACACGCCAGTGGGCTTGGCTGGTTACTTCTTCTCAAGGGATCTCCAGAGGGTCTACAGGGTTGCTGAGGCGCTGGACGTCGGTATGGTTGGTGTCAACACTGGCTTGATTTCTGACCCAGCGGCGCCTTTCGGAGGAGTCAAGGAATCCGGATTTGGCAGGGAGGGCTCGAGCTACGGATGTGCTGAGTATCTGGTAAGTCATATTCCGTCTCGTTGTATCTTGATTACAAATATTGACTCTTATTCTCCCACAGGTCACGAAGATGATCACCTTCGGTGGAATGAGCCAACCTTTGCAGAACTAAAGGACACAGGAAAACCAAGTGGAAGATTAGGAATATGCACAGGAAAGTCGAAACCAAGTTGCAAAGTGGAGGCGTAAGAACCTTAGTCAGAGAAGTCTGTATATATGATATCCAAGGGCGCATCTGCAAGACATTGACAGCGGAAGCTCACCTTCGTGGGCTTGAACCATCTAAGTCTTGCCAAAGTGAGAGCTCACACGAATCCATCTGAATCAGGCATGAAAAGTGACGTTGCAATCTCGCCATTCTCTGGCACCAACGGACTTGGGGAACATAAGAATAAGTCTGTAGTGACATTCCAGCCTTGCCTCGGGTGGCCCGACATCATAATGCGGCTTACGGATGAAGCTATCAGATTGGTGGCTATCCAACTCTACATCGTGTGTAGTCTAATATTTCTACACAGTCTGAGATTGCTCAAAACACCATGGCAATCAACTGGTACCAGTTGCCATGTCTCCACGTGGTAATTAATGCATACAGGTGGGTGTCAAGTTGCTGTCGCGCATCCCGGGGCTGCGCACTTGCGCGTGGCGCCGCCCGGCTCTGCAAGGGCCGAAGATCGTTTAAAAAGTCTCGGTCGACCATCCTCACTAATGGGGCCTCTCCTTCACCCCTCACATGCGCACACAACTACACCCAAGACAGAACGTCCCCAACGGTGCTCATATTCAAAACCCACAGCTTTTTTTTTGTCCCCTCCCTCCCCCCATCCCACTTGACACATACGCACGCCCCGGGGGAACGCCGCAGCACAATGGGAAGCACGGCGGCACCACCACCACCACCACCACCACCATCACCACCGGCAGCACCACCGCCGGCACCGGCACCGGCACCCACCACCGCGGCCCCGTTCCGGATCCGCAAGGCCCGCCCGTCCGACGCCGCGGCCGTGGCGTCGCTCGGCGCGGCCGTCTTCGCGTCGACGTTCGAGGACTCGGGCTGCACGCCGGAGCAGCTGCGGCGGTTCCTGTCCGAGGCCTACACGCCCGAGGCCATCGGCAGGGACATGGCCGACCCGAACAAGGAGTACCTCGTCGCGGTGGCCCCGGCCCCGGCCCCGGACCCGGACACCTCGGGCCCGCAGGACGGCGGGGCGGCGGCGGTGGTGGTGGGGTTCGTCCTGATGACGCGCGGCAGCCACGCGGACGAGCCGTGCGTGCGGCACGTGGAGGCGCCGGTCGAGCTGCAGCGGCTGTACGTCGGGGCGGGCCAGCAGGGGAGGGGGGTGGGGAGGGCGCTGGCCGGGGAGGCGATGGGGACGGCGGCGGGGGAGGGGTTCAGGCACGTGTGGCTGGGGGTGTGGGAGGGGAACCACAGGGCGCGGAGGATCTACGGCGAGATGGGGTTCGCGCGGGTCGGGGAGCACGCCTTTGACGTCGGGGGCGACCTGCAGACGGACGAGATCATGCTGAAGGTGCTCTAGTACCTAGGGCCCGCTGCGTGTCTGCCGGTGTCTCTTTTGGCAGGGGGCGGTGGCGAGCAGCGTTGGGCAGGTGTGGGCTGGGTGTGGCAGTGGATGAGCTGGTCTGTTCAAAGGAGTCTCAATAGGCCCGTGTATATGGCTTATTATGTCCGCCCAGGGCGATGGTGCTTTTGATTCAGGAGCAGCTACGGAGTTGGGAATAGGGATAGGGGCGTCTTCGTCCTGTTTTCGTTTCATTTGCATTTGCCACACATAGAAGCAACATAGATTATAGAACTCTGGTATACATTAATGTAGACAACCTCAGGACCAAAAATACATGTTGGATGGTGGGCACAACTTCACGAGTGATGATGCAGGTATTATGCGTTGATAAGTCAAATATCAAGTGACACTCCTCCTGCCTTTGTACCAGTAGACTGTTTTCTTGCCACGAAGAAGGGCTCGCGTCCATAGAAATACGACCTTCAAATATTGGGGACCTATATGGACAGGTTTGGTTTTCGTCTCGTCAGAAACCGTCACCTGGCAGCGCTACATCGACAGGTTTAAAGCACAGTGACCAGGCCACCGAGAGACTACACTGATATATCCCATGCCTCTCGAGTATTGTCCCCAGGTGCCCTTTGTGCGACTTCTCAGTATGCCCTCAGACTTGGGCCTGCTTCTCGGCCAAAGCCTTCTCCCTGTCGGCTTCAGCCTGAGCGTCCAGCACTTTCCATTTCGCCTCCGCATCCTTCCCCTTCTTGTTCTTGTCCTCCTTCGCTTTGTCCGCCTCCTCCGTCTTCTTCCTTGACGCCTCCAACATATTATATGTCTTGAGCAGGCGGTCCCTTTCCTGATATGCCTTGTCGCAGGCCTCGGCTGTGCAGAGCGGGCCAGTCGCCGCAGAACTGGCACAACAAGTCCCGGGCGCGCAGATGCTCGACACCCTCCATTCGTTCCAGTCGTCGCTCTTGGACTCGACTATGCCTGGTGGCTTGCAACGGAATTGGAACACCGCCATCCACCATGTTGGGTACGCCCCAGCGAAGTTCATTGCGGTGAGGATGAACGACAAGTGGATTATCTTGTGTAGAAAGAGCATGGTTTCTGGGTAAAAATGACGAGGACGATGATGAAAGGTTCGGAATAGACTGTTCAGAGCAATGAGCGGTTTGTTTCGCGATTATGAGTGGTAGAAAGCTCATGGGATTCGTCAATGGTCCGGCTGTGCTCTCATCAGGTTCTAACCAAGGGTAGGAATAACAGCGTTTCGACCACCAGCATAAGATCCTCCCGAGTTCATCCCACCATTCTTGATAACAAATAGGAGTTGACGGACGTCAAGTGCCCAAGCAAGGATACGTTTGTCTGTGTTGGCAGGAGAAAAAGTAAGGGCACGATGTCTGAATTATCAAAAGAGTAACAGGGAACACACCGCCGATCTGTTCAATAATATCACATAGTCGGAACATTGAACGCTGGCGAGGGGGATGTATATCAGCTGAACGGAAGTCACGGCAGGATCCTGGGGCATATAACGTCGCACATTTCCTTGTATCACCTCAGATCAGCAATACTAGCAAATGTCGGTAAAGCCCACAATTATTCGCAAGTACACGTGTGTTGCTGCCCTCCTGTTGGCTTGTTGGCTGGTTGAAACCAGGTATACGTCACCCTCTTCGTAAGACTTCACTACAACGCCCACCGGGAAGTTCTAATGGTTCGAAGTGAACGGTCTGAACACCACCGACCGCACCGCCGAGGCCCGGAGGTTTGCCGCATCTGGCCTGGACGTCAACGAGCTCGTCCGCATCACCATCGACAACACGGCGGGGGCGGCGCGATCAGAGGAAGCGGTGTATGGGGGCGGGGGGGCTTCAAGTAGCTTCGATCGGAGCAAGAGGGTGGGAAGGGGGAGGAAGAGCAACAGAACGCCGCGTTTAGACAAGGTGGTTTTCAGAGAATATTTTTGATTTCCTTTCGCATCGGACTGAGACGATCGTGTTTCACTGGCCTTGACACTTTTCGTGCGTACATGGCATGTAGATACTCCCCTTGCTAAGCCGAAGCGCTCAGAAACACCGTGAAGAGTAGCGTGGTATCCCAAAACACAACCCCGCCCCCCCTCCCCCAATATTTGATATCATGACCCCTTCCCATACCCCGAAACCTGGTAAATAACATAGATCCCCTTCCCTGATAACTCCACTAGATGATAAACTCCGACGCTGATATTCCACCGCGAGCACGGTGGCCTGGTTCGCCCAGAGGCGACCGACGGCCGTGTCGAGGCAATCCAAGAAAATATAAAATGCATCAATAGCTGAAGTCGACGTGCCCCATCTGCGGTATTACTTTGTTTTCGTCGCCATTTGCGGAATTCACAACCGTCACCGAGATGCTCGTGCCCGTGTCGGACTGGTGCGTCGTCGTCGGCTCGAGCTCCTGCCCCTGCCCCTGCCCCTGCTCGTGCGCCTGCACGCCGCTGTCGCTGTAGCCCAGGTCCCGCATCTGCTGGAAGCTCCAGCTCGGCTCGAAGTGCGCGCTGTTCCATGCGAACGTCACCCGCTCGTACATCTCGTCGATCTGCTCGAGGCTGATCTTGCTCGTCTCGTATACCAGGCACCAGACGAAAAAGGCGGCGACGGCGCAGAACGCGCCCCAGACAAAGAACACGCGGGTGCCCAGGTCTGCGTAACCTGCCCCCTCCTCGACCATGTACGGCGTGCCGTAGGATATGCCGAAGTTCAGGAGCCAGTTCGACGCTGTCGATATCGACATGGACTTCGCTCTCACTTTGAGGGGGTAGATCTCGGAGGTGATGACCCATACCACCGGACCCCACGAAGCAGCATAGAAGAAGATGTCGATGGAGAGGAAGATTATGATGATCTGATTCGCCGTAGAATGCATCGTGTTTCCGACGGCGGCAGTGAAACTTGCTATGAGCAGTTGGCAGATGGCCATGGCGATGGCGCCGTACATTAGTACCCTTCGACGACCCCACGACTCAATGATAAACAATGCCGGGAAGGTGGAAACCATGTTGATGATGCTGATGATCAAAGAGATCAGAAAAGCGTTTTGAATGCCGGCACCGTCGAAGAATGTGGTTCCGTAGTACATGATAAAGTTGACGCCGGTTAATTGTTGCAGCATTTGTAGTCCGCAACCCGTCAACGTCCGTCGTCCCAGATGAGGTGAGCCGAAGATGATATCCTTGTAAGTATCAGGCCCCAAGGCCATTTCGTATTCGTGGTTGGCCTCGATCTCGGCCAGTTCCTCGAGCAGCGCCGGATGCAGCTGGTCCAGGCGTCGTAGTCGACTTAGAGAAACGGCAGCGGCCTCCTTCAGCCCACGTTTGATGAGATATCGAGGTGTTTCGGGTAACATGAGGAGGCCCAAGGACAGCACGCAGGCCCACGTGAATTGAAGGCCCAGGGGGATGCGGAAAGCTGCAGAGCCGTTCATCTCGGATGTAAGCATATTGACGATAGATGCAGTGAGGAGGCCAACAGTGATGGACACTTGGTAAAAGCAGACCAGGGTTCCCCGAATCCACTTTGGAGCCATCTCAGCCTGGTAAATAGGGACAAGGACGGATACGGTTCCGACTCCAACGCCGGCGAAAAACCTACGGACCCATGTTAGCAATGCGCCACGCACGTTGACGTGCTCCCTAGGATCGTTCCGGCCTACCTTCCGACCAACAGCATTGGTATAGCCTGTGCACAGACCTGGAATATGACGCCAAAGTTGAAGACTGTAACGGCAGCGATCAGAGACAAGCGACGACCAAAGTAGTCACCAATAGGCGCAGCGAGCAAGGCACCCAAGACGGTGCCGGCACTGAGGATAGCAACGATGATGGCAGTTTGACTCGGCGAAATGGCAAGATGACCGGTGGCGTCCCTGTATCCGGTCGAGAAGGTGTCCTTGAACGAGCCCATGGCGAGGATCCCGTTGATTGTCCTATAGACGACGCATCACGTCAGCATGTGAGCTACGATCAACCATTCCGCGGTGCATCCCAGGTACGGTCGGTCGGTTGTCCTCACCCCGTATCATATCCGAACAATAGACCCCCCGAAGCGACGAAGATGCCAATCATGATGGCCGGGGCAGAAGAGCCGGCGACATTGTCTGGCTTGCGCCAGCCCATGGCAAGCGCCATGGTGAGAGGAGTGAGGCCTTCAAACCAGGTTCGGGTTCGGATTCGATGTGGTGGTGTCGTCGAGAATGTCGAGTCGAGGGGAGGGTCGACGGCGAGTTTCGTGGTCGAGCATTTGAGGGAGTTATGGGCAGGGTGAGGCAAAGGGAAAGGAAGGCAAGGCAAGGCAAGGCAAGGCAAGGCAGAGCAAGTAAAATCAAGGCAAGCCAATACAGAGAGTAAGGGGCGGGCTGGCGGTGGGAGTGGCCGAAGCGAGGCGGCCCGGCAGAGAAGAGGTTCCTTTGTCAAAGGGTGGGTGAGATTGAGGGTGAGGTTGATATTTGAAGAGTGGAGGGTGTGAGAGTGGGCGTGGATATTATGGGCGTGGGCGTAGGGTGAGGTCGCATCCAAGGGTCGCAGTCGCAAGTCGCAAGTCGCCGTTGCAGTTGCAGTTGCAGTTGCAGTTGCAGGAAAATGCGTGCGTGCTGGGGAACGCGGAGGGAGACGGAGATGGAGAGGCGGAGACGAGGATTTGGGATGACAGTACTAAAGTAACATTGATAGAACGCTGGATGGGAAAAAGGCGGGCAGCGGGTTCAAAACATGGGGCAGTTTGGGGGAGGATCAGCTGCCCAAAGGTAGGACCGTCTGGGGGGAGCGCACTGTGATTGGCTTCCATGCGGGGAGGGAGGGGGCCTAGCGGAATGGGGAAATACACTAGAGAGAGTCCAGGTTTAGTGGCATTTTCAGGTCTGGGCAGGGCGTGGTAGGCTGGCAGCAGCACCTGGGGGACTGTCTGGACTGTCTCTCTGCAGGGCTGTATGTTACTGTACTTACTGCTTTCCAGGAGTTCCAAGGTTGGCTGGCTGGCTGGTTAACAGGCTGGCCACTCACACGCTGAACTTGACCCTCTCTCTTGATTATCACCACCAAAAGGCTGGACCACCAAGCCTCTTCACTTCAAATAACGCCCCCCCCCCCCCTATTAGCCTACATATTTGATCTTCCGAGATGGCAGCCGTGTCAATCTAACGATGATTTGCATGGCGCTGCATTACACACCGAGACATAGAAAGTAAACTGTGAACTGTGAACTGTTAACTGTGTAGTTGCCAGCGGAATCACTTCCGGTCGTATAGAGAGAATCGGACTGCCTAGGTAGGTACCTATAGCGCTGTCTGTTGTATAAACGACCTATCGGCACTGGTACTAGTAGTGTACTGAGAATACATATGTCTCGGTCTCGGTTTGTGCCGGATCTTTACACACTTACAGAAGGAGGGAAAAAAGGGGGAGGGGAAGGCGAAAGAAGAAAGCCGAAAAAAGAAAAAAGGAAACAAATACTTTCAAGTCAATGGTGACATCGGTCGGCCTGCAGGTACACTACAACTTCGTCTCATGAAGGATCCGGGTACGATTCTTCTGTCCATCCCTTGCGCCGAGAAGTACACCTAGGTACCTCTGGATTCGAATTATGGAACATGGACCCTGGATTCTGATCCTTTCGATCGAGAACTCGATAGTCAACGCGTCATGGTCTGGGTAGTGGGTTTTCTGCTCGTTTACGGACTTCGAAGTTGATATTTTGACATACTCAGGTACATACCTAGGTTATGGTACTATGGTATAAGTAATATCGTGTGGTACCGATGGACAACCTTGAGAGCCGAGGTCAATAAAGGTACATACATACCTAGGTACTCACTGTAGTATTGTTGGTACCTATATTGCATCGCTGACCCATCAAAAACGCCAACATTGAATCTGGGAGCGGACCCGACTTTGCGGGGATGGGGTTCCAACGCTGCTACGTACAGATGGGTATACTTGTGCCACCGCCGGGTTTACAAGCTTATCTAGGTACCTATTCAAGTACTAATGCTGCCCAGTACACTACTGGGTACACTACCGATTTACACCACCTAGGTACTCCAGAACCCCCAAAACCCCGGGTGGTGCCGGCATCATGACTGTGTTTTACAGTGCGTCATTGGCCTATAAGTCCGTCCCCACTCGCAAGGGCCCCCGTCTCCACACTCCTTCTACCCCGGAGTCGGCCTCCGACTTCACGGTGAAGTTGGGAGACATCGGCACCTTCGGCCTCCATGCAACAAGGCGAGGGCCTCTTTTTTCATCACAAACCCCGCCTGACAGGCGACCTATTCAGGAATGCACGCATGCACGCATGCACGCACAATGTTGACCGGCTGATCCTACCGATATAAAGTTGTTTCCACTCGACCTTTGTCACGATCCTAATTTCTTTCAGCCTTTCAGGCATCCTTCTTTGCCTGCCGTGATCGTGATCTTACCTACGAGGGATGGGACGCTTGCGCGCTCCCGTCACACTGCCCGCCACGAACCTGCAGAGACAATCTCCAGGGGGGAACGTTCCGTGCCATACGAGTATGAGTAAGAGTGACACCTGATAGGAACAAGAGAGACACACATGCAGACCGCGCAAACGCAGGCACACGATGGGGTGTGTCCTTGTCAAGTGCTTGCTGTAGTGGCTGTTTCCCATCACACAAGGCGGGCAGACCGGAATCCTTCGCTTCATTCTTACCCCCTCACGGAGCTCATGCTCTCAACCACTCGACGAGCTCCAACCAGCTCATCACGCCTGCATCGGGATCATATCTTCCTGGGCTGAGCTGAGCTGAGCGACCGGGGTGGACCCCACTGGATCATGTCTGTCTTCGGCCAGCTTCCTCCTTCTCCTTCCTGTGGGCCTGAGGTTGGGCGGGTTGCAATGGAGGCGGGAGTGACAAGAGCATGGTGCTCAGAAGTTTCAATGCAGCCAGTGAGAGAGAGAGAGAAGGTTATACGATCAAGAGTATTGATCGGAAGAAGCTGGGATATCCCCTTTGCGAAAGGCTGAGTACGAAAAATGATATTGTTTCCGGCCGTGGCACCAGCGTGCTGCCCTCCCTCTTTTCGTCGGCTAACATCGTCGCCGCCTCATGGCTGCATACCCGCCGCAATTACCGAGGACCTAGTCGAACCTGCTCCTCATTTACCAACGAGCTGTACTCCGTACTACGGTCGACTTACCCGAATCTGGCTTACAACAAAGAGAGTGGCCGCGGCTCCACCCACCGTCTCGGAATACTCAGCCAGCAATGGCTCTGGCATGTCACTGGCCACATACACCTCGACGAATCTGACAAATATCAGGCATGCCCAATCACCAATCAATTGGTCGGGCGGGCTCCTGGCAAGGTTTCCTGGCTCGTGCTTGGGGGCTAAATATAATAAGGTGTCGGCTGGCCTATGCCACTCAACTCAGCTCTCACATGCGGGACTCTCAACCTGACGGACGAATAGCTATCCTGTGTTTCGGGTCGATGACGGTAGGAGGTTGAGCCCCCACGACTACAATGCAGCAACAGACAAAAGTTCCATGGGTTAACCCGACAAAAAAAAAGCAATACCCTCAAAGGGCAAAAACTCGAACGTTTCTGCCTGAACCTGCATGCATGCATATACGGCTTGCAGAGCAGAAGCAAACGGATGAATCTCCAACGAAGCGGTAGGCACAGCCTGCAGAAGCCATCCCGTGGATTGCGGCGATCTGCCGCAATATATTGTGTAACTCGACTACTGGATTACAGCGGGTGGGCGAACGAAGAACAGAGATAGTACTTTGTTTATCTGACAGCCGATGCTGACTGACCAACGGACTTTCGCACCCACGCTGTTGGTTACACCCGACTGACGGCTTCAAGCCCGCCAGAATACAGATCGAGTAAGAGCTTGCGACTGCCACACACCGACATATGATCTCAATGGGCTTTCCCGAGGGTATTGGGGTGTGCGAGAGGTGGGGTGGCGTCTCCTTTCGTCCTTTTGTTTTTGGAGAAGGACAAAGTCGAGAGGCGGCTCTCATTCGACTAGGCGGATCTTACCTACATACATACATGCAAATCTTACCCCTTCCCTTCAGCCCAGTGACGGGGTCCGCATGATGCATGCTGCAAGCTGCAAGCGTGGTCTGATTCATCGGCATCCCATAATTGGAACAAAAGACACATCTGTGTGTGTGTGTACGCCCGCGCACTTCACATCTAATCAGCATCCCATCTCCGTTTGGGGCTGGCTTGGCTGCGATCGGGTGCGGCCACTTTGACGACAGCGGCTGACTACACGTAGCCAGTATCAAAGAGGAAGGAAGATAGAAACTTGAGGACCCAATATTGTCTATAGTAGCATGGTGCCCGATGATCCATTTTTGACACAGATGTGCCGTAACTTGCAGGCTCGACACCCGGCTCTACGATCCACGGATGTCGATCCAAGGTGCGTCGTACAAGATGCTCCGGCCCTGTGATGGTTGGTTGATATGCAGCCCGGACAGGTTTTTCCCAAAGGAAGTCGTACGGATCTGACCCACTGCCTTCGGGGTGACATATCCCGCGAATGGTAAATGGAAATGCCCCAAGAGCCCCATGCTGTTGCTTGGATGTGATGAGCCGGCTTTTGCCACGTCAGTCCATCATTCTTTGGGTTGATGTTTTTTTTTTTCTTCTTCTTTTTTTCTTTTCAGGAGGCGATGGAACCGAGCCAATGTCGCCGTCTCCGGGGCCAAGAGTCTCGTGGGGGGGGGGGGGGAACTGGTGGGAGGGGGGAGGCCCTGCGACGGATGTTCTGCATTGTCTAGCTTCGACCAGGCAGCCAGGGCTACCAGGATAGGAGGACGGGGAGGGAGGGTGTGGTTGTAGGCTTGCGGGCAGAGCTTTGCTTCAGCCGCAGATGTCACACCCACGCGCGCAATCTAATTACGACCTGTCAAGTCGGGTACTGTACACCGTCAATTCCCCGTACGAAACTTTGTCAGATAACAAGTATATCAGACTGATGGACAGAGAGCATGGCAGAGGAGACGGGTCAAGTCCCTTTCCTCCTCAGCAGCCGGAACAAACGACGATAATGATGCGATCGCAAAGAACACGAGACCCAAGGCAAGAATTGGAACCAAGAGTAGATAGCATATTGTGCTTGAATAATACAAGTAGAAAACACCCGCTTCCTTCGAACGTAAATGAGAAACTTATCGTGTCCGTTGCCGTAACGCAATCATTCCTCGTCATCGACACGCGGGCTAACAGCCGGTGTCGTGATAACCCAAAAATACCTCTTTGCATGGCGTCCTGTATACCGCTCCACATCTGTTGTGTCTACATACCGGCATACGTACATGGAGTCCACATATCATCTGTCACTTCGCACTTCCTCTAGTCAGGCTGGACAATGCCACCACTAAGCGCCAACCAACCCCCCATCATCACCAGATATGACTCGTTTTTCTTTTACAGCTCCAGGCTTGGCGTCTGCCCCTGGACCCTGCCGATGACCTGCTGTGGCGCATACTTTGGTATGACCTCGTCATCGTGCAGCATCTCAAACTCCTCCGTGGCGTCCCGTCCCATGAAGTTCATGATGGCCTGGGGACCACCCGGGTGCTCGTCCAGCCAGTTGGTCAGGTCCAGCACGACACCCTTCACGACGACCCACAGGTCGCCCTTTTGGTTGTGCTTGGCCACCTCTTCCATGCTAAACTCCTTCTCAGGGACCTTGAACTCCTTGGGGTTGTTCGGCTTGGAAGCGGCCTTGCCCGAGTCCGTCGCGGGTGAAGGACCCGTGCTGGAGGTGCTGGGTTGAGATGTTACGCCAGACGAGGAGGAAGACGCGCCACCAGAGCCCCAGTCCAGAGTAACCTTGCCGGCTGCAGGGTCCAAGTGCAGAGAGATCTGGCCCAGACGGGCGGCGGGACCAGCGGCGGCGGTCTTGAGGGCCTGTTGGAAGAGGTAGTTGCTGGAAGTATCACCAGCCACGCGACCGTAGACGACACAGCCGAGGAGAGAAGAGCCACCCAGACGGTTGGCACCGTGCACGCCACCAGCCAGCTCACCACAGGCGAAGAGGCCGTCGAACGGCTTCTGCTCGCTGTTGAGAACCTGGGCCTTGTCGTTGATCTCGATGCCGCCCATGGTGAAGTGCAGGACGGGCTCCATCACCGAGACGTGGAAGTCATCATCTATGTCCAGTGGCATGTTGTGGAAGAACTTCTTGCCCCAGGGGTCCTTCTGCTTGCCCTCGGCGATGGCGTTGTAGGTCTTGAAGGTCTTCTGGAGGTGGTCGGGGGTACAGCCGATCTCCTTTGCGAGCTCCTTGCCCGTCATCTTCTTCATGAGGCCGCGGCCGGAGTAATGGCGGGTGTGGAAGTCCAGGGTGTTGGAGGCTTTGGAGTTGAGTATCAGGCGGACGGGGAACTTGCCATTCTCCTTCTCCTTCCACATCATGCCGGAGACGTAATCTCTGTGACCCAATTCGTCACAGAACCGGTCACCGTCGCCGTTCAGGAGGAGACCGCCCTCGCCTCGAAGGGCCTCGGCCGCCAGGAACTTCCACTTGGAGCCAGGGTCCTTGGGGTCGACAAGTCCGGTGGGGTGCACTTGAACCTTGTCCATGTCAATCCCGTTTCCGCCAATGGCCATGACCATCTTTTGGCCGTCACCAGTGGCATGAGAGCCGTTGGTTGTGGCAAGACCATAAGTGTCTGGCCTGTGCTTCTTCAGCAGCGATGTGTCGCTGAAGTCGGCAGCATAACCACCGGTGGCGAGCACGACAGGGCCATCCAGAGAGAGCTCCTCACCGTTGGACTCGTATTTGACACCGGTGACTTGGTTTCCATCCTTGCTCAAGCTCGTCACACGGGCCTTTTTAATAATCTCTACCCTGTCGGGCTCGGTCTCGGCAAGCTCCTCGAGTCTCTGCATGAGAGCGTATGTGATGGCCATGCCGGGGAACTTGGCATCGTGCCCTCGGTGGGTTCGAGGCTGGGAGTGACCACTGGAAAGAGGGAGGTCAGTCATGCGCGAATCTATCGGGCTAAAGGGGGAAGCGTTATATACCCTAACCGGGAAACCAGGGTCAAGTCCAGGTTGAAGACGTCCTGCAGCCACTCAACAGCGGCGGCGGATTTGTAGGTCAGGACCTTGATGAGGTCTGGCCTTGCCTTGTCTCTGGCGGATTTGAGAGTGTCATCGTAGAACTGCTTGACGCTATCCTGGATTTTGTTGTCGACCTGTGTCCTGGTCAAGGCACCGTTGATGCCGGAAGTGGCCTTGGTAGAGTTGCCCCCAAAGAAGCCTGGAGACAGAACACACAGCAACAGGTCAGATGATACCGTTCTTCTTCGGCTTTCAGGGCCATGAGATCAGCTCACCTTGCTTGTCGAGAACGACAACATTCCCGCCAGCCAGATAGATGGTATGCGCAGCGCTCAGCCCGGACACTATGACAGGTTGTCAACATGAGTTGTTGGCACATAACGGTAACGTTGGTGGCATGTGATAGATTGAACCCCGGATTCGTCACGAGTCAGCGGGCGAAGGGAAGGACTTACAACCGCCACCTACGACGATGACTCTGGGTGCCATTGTGGACGATGCTCTTAGTTGAGGGGTTGAATGGTAAGGGGAAGCAGCAAAAGTGAAGCAGATGGCGGGTGGGAGTATGTCACAGAAGGAAAGAAGAAGATCTAGAGGAGAAGTGTTTGAAGAAGAGGGATTGGAATGCGCAAGGCAGGTTTGAGTTGGAGATGCATGATATGCGCCGTGGTCAGGTCAACTGGTGTGTCTGGGGTTCGCTCGGTGCCGGCTACTGCTTGTTACTACCCCAGACTTGGCAACAGGGGAGCAATAAGCCGATTTGGTGTTACTCTGATTCGTGAGCCGAGGTTCAAACTTGTGGTCAACTGCAAGGGTGCTTGACCCAGTCCTTTTGAATCCGGAGTCGAGGACATCATAACCACCAGCCAGAAAGAAGGAGGGGGTCTTGAGACAGCCTCACAAGTCCTTTCTCATGTTGTTATTATTCCTGATGCTCATCTCGTCATCCTATAAGATGGACGAGTCTCTCAATCTCATCAAGCCCAGTACAATGCACAGTCTCACGATGCAACCGATGCAATGCCAAAAAAGTACACACTAGGTAATCCGCGGCGAACTTGACCGACATGGACGAATGGTCTACTGCGGACGGATCCGTAGTGTACATCTAACCTGCTAACGTCGGCCCATGCTCCACTTGTTACTTCGGGTCGGGGTATTTCTGCCGAGGCAGCAATCCATGTCTGCCCTGTCAGCCTGTGAGCCAGTCTTGCACCTGCTATTACACAGTACCTGGCAGGCCTGGCAGGCCTGAACAGTTCTCCAGACCCCCCCGGGTCTTGTCCGAGTGTGGGGAAACAGGCACGGAAAGGTCGACACAGCACTTGAGCTCCACAATCATACGGACCCTTTTCTTAGATGTCATAGCTGTTTGATCGTACGAGTCGAGGAGGGAGTGCAAGGTGAGACGAACCTTGTAATGCTTCTTGCGAAAACGTTCCCAACGACATCAAAACTCGAGCCTTCTTTGTGGCAACTCGGCTCCAAGCTCTTAATACCTAGGTAATTCTGAGGTGAATGCCTGGGCCGACGGTGTCCCGCGTATGTGGTCACGAGTGACGGTCCCCTTTCACATGTGAGAGCCGACCTCTTTCTCCAATACTGGCTTGCTCGGGCATTAGCACGCGCCGGCATTGAACAAGCACCAAACTGAGTTGCAGTCATCTGACACACAGAAATGTACGACGTGGGAAAAGCATACCGCAGCGCTACAGAACCGCTGGGGTGTCCGTCCTCCTTGGCATGTGAAAGGTCTTCGACATTGAAGGCGTTGTGAGTGAGTACGGACGGAGGATCAAGCCGAGACTACAACTGCCATATAGCCGACCCTAAAGTACTCGGTCAGCCATGTTAAGTCATATATCGAGCGTCGCGAACGACAGATAATCGTTGATATTGGGCCTTTCCAGCCATTTACGTTGTATCTGAGCTTCGTTACAGGCTTCCCAGTGCTTTAACTACCTTGCTGTGCGTCAGCGTAGTCCAGTACCTGTATGACAACCTAAGGCCGATGCTCTCGCAGGTAGGTTTAGTAATGGGGGGGGGGTAGCGCATTCCAAGGTTCTCTGGAAGGGTTCGGGTTCCAGAGACGTCTACGCTTATCGGCTGGGCTACGTCATACCATCTGCTTATCAGTCTGCGGACGAAGGCTGCGTGTTTCAACGGTATTCGTCCTACAACACCTGACAACTATTATCCTTGATTTCGGTTGTCGCTGGCTACCGAATAGTATTCCTATTAACCCTCCCGAACATGAGGCCAGCTCACCTTACCCTACTGCTGTCGTCCGCTTACCTTGCCCACTCCCTCATGCCCATTTCCATGCCCCTCCACAAAGGCAGAGGCGGCAAAGCAATCCCACCACCTCTACGCGCCGACGCAGCCCAACTACCCATCATGGACGGTCCCGGCCCAGCGTTGCCTCCAGGCGACAGCTCGAACCCCCCAGGGGATCCTCCCGCCGGTGGCCCAGGGACGGTTATATTGTCAGACGTCATGGGAAAAGACAGAAGCATAAACGTCTTCGCCAGCCTGGCTCGAGACGTCGAATCCGTGTCGCTAAGGCTAGACGACTCGTCGCAGAACTCGACGGTCCTCGCGCCGCTGAACTCGGCCATGGACAAGATGCCCCGCAAGCCGTGGGAGGACCCTGAGGACTACAACAAGCTGGGCGCGGACGCGTATGAGGGAGATGACGGGTGGCAGCGAGCGCAGAGGAACCTGAGGAGGTTTGTGGAGGCACATGTCGTTCCCAAAAACCCGTGGCCGCAAGGGGAGAAGGTCAAGGCCCTCGGCGATGATACCACCGAGGTATGGTGGGAAGAGAAGGATGGCGTAAAGGTGGTACAACCGGGCAACATCGAGGTCGCCAACATAGCAAGTTCGGTTCAAAATGGTCAAGTTGTAAGTGTCACTTGCTTTCCTCGAACCCCTTTGCATGTTACTAACCGCACCTCCATGCAGTGGATCTTGAAGAGCGTTCGTAACTACTCGTGATATATACAGATATTCCAGGTGGAGAATACATCCAAATACCCCGACCAACGACGATGACCCGAGGCGAGATTGACGTAGTTCGAGAGTTGGATGCTCCGCTGCTGCTTTTTTTGTGGAGATCCGTGTCACGAAGCCGATTGTATTCTTAGCCACATTGAAGTGCCTCGGTGAACAGAGTCGAGCCCGGAGCTTATTGTGTGGACAAACCCCCAGTTCCTTGAGTAGAGCAATACAATGTTACATTATGATACCTCGTTTGAAGCTGTCGTGCTTCCCACCCAGCTTTCTGGTCGAGGGCCACATCCCTGTCAAGCGAGAGTAAATTTTCTCCATTTTCGGCAGGTCTTGACTCCTGAGACACTGTTTCTGGAGTGCATTTTCGAGTTTGAAACCTGTTTTTAAAGTGCATCTCGAGTGTGATACATGTTTTTGGAGTGCATCTTCGAGTTTAAGACAGTTTCTAGAGTGCATCTTCGAGTCTGGTACATATATCGTAAGTTTTACGAGTCCAGCCCTCGACCTTCGAATCTAATCGTAGCTATCTCTGTCACCTTCGACCTTCGAATCTGATCGTGGCTATCTCTATCGCCTTCGACCGTCGCCTTCGAGTCTGATCGTGGCTATCTGTCTCTATATCGCCCTCGACCCTCGACCCCTAGCCTTCGAGTCTAATCGTCTAGCTTCCGCTACGGCTTCCGCTACGCCTTCTATCACGCCCTCGAGCCCTAGCCAATGGTCCTTTGTTTATTTAACCGTAGCCGTGTAGGTGGTGTTTTTAGTACCTCTTACGGTCGGTCCGCTCCGGAAGATCTACGTACGATACCTTTTATAGTCGGTCCGCTATAGAACACGTGACGTATAGCTACGATGCCCCTGATAGTCGGTCCGCCCCGGAAGATCTACGATAGCTACGATACCTTTTATAGTCGGTCCGCTACGGAATATGTAACATATAGCTACGATGCCTCTTACGGTCGGTCCGCTACGGAACTGACTGTTTAGGTGATGGCTACGATGTCTTTTACGGTCGGTTCGCTACGGAACACGTGACGTATAGCCACGATGCCTCTTACGGTCGGTCTACTACGGAACTGACTGCCTAGGTGATAGCTACGATGCCTTTTACGGTCGGTCTGCTACGGAACACGTAACGTATAGCTACGATGCCTCTTACGGTCGGTCCGCCCCGGAAGATCTACGATAGCTACGATGCCTTTTACGGTCGGTCCGCTACGGAACACGTGACTGCCTATATGATAACCTTGCTTTTGCGCCTATTAGGCCCTTTATAACTGACCTTCTAGCTACGATTCCCATGTCGCCTATATCTTATTCTATAGCTGTCTAAAGCACTAAAGTAGCTATCTGAGAACTTAGGTAATTTCGAGCATTTTAACTAACCTCGAGTTAGTACTATTTAGTACTAACTACCTTAATACTAGATATTATATATACGGAAAAGGAGTAAGAGATATTAAATACTTAAAGAGGGCGTATATACCGGCGTAATATTTAATTTATAATTTTACCTCGAAGGGCGTATACGCCGGCGTAAACTGTAAATAAATAAATAAAAAGCCTTATAAGGCGTGTACGTTAACGTAAAACTAAACATTTAAACTAAACTAAAAACCTTATACGAAAGCGTTTTACTAGACTAAGTCTAAAAGCGAGTTTATAAAAGTATACCTAGCTATATATAGCTAAGTATAACCCTTACCTACTAAAGCGCTTACCTTATTAAGGGCAGACTTTAATATAAGATCTTTAAAGACTTTATAGACGAAACTATAAAATACTTTAACTTATTAAGCTTTAGCTCTGCCGGCTAAAGCGTTTACGAAAATATAATAAGCCGGCTTTACCGGGCCGGTAATAGCAGTATAGGTATAGCTACTTCGAGTATAGCGAACGTAATACGTTCTTATATTTAAAGAACTACTTTCGAAAACGTTAAAATACTATCCTATACTCCGACTAGCTAAAGCCGACTTTATATAACTAATATATAAGTCGGCGTATAAGCTGCCTTCGAGTATCTTAGGCTTAAAGAAGTCTTTTTTAGCCTTACTACTAGCTTTACTTTTAGCTTTTTAAAGACAGGTAGACTAACGGCGAACGACGGCGGCTATAAGTAAGCCGGGGTTATTATCGTTATTATCTTCGTTATTATTATCGTTATTGTCGAAAAGGGAAAGGGAAAGGAAAGGCTCGGCTAAACAGCTGTATATATAGGCAGCTATATACTAGTTAGTAATATAAGCGATAATACTCGAGATAAGTAAGAATATAAAAGGTAGTAATAATATTCGAGATAAGTAAGGAATATAAAGAGTAGTAATAATACTCGAGTAAGTAAGGATTATAAAAGGTAATAATAATATTCGAATAAGTAAAAAACGCGAAAGGTAATTTATATAAATAATAAATAATAAAAAGCGTAACTTATATAAGAAGGGGCTTAAGCCGCCGATTTTACTCTTATAAGTAGGCTTCGAAGCCGTGTTTTCTAATTATAAAAGTTAGTAATTACTTTCGAATAGTAATAACTAAAATAAATAAAGTAAGTTAATATATATATACTCTTAATACCGCCGGCGTAGCTCTTTTTCTTACTTAGTAAGTCGTTAATATAAAGGTTATAATCGAGCTAAAGAGTATATATACCGGCCTTTATAGCCCGGGCGGCTGTAAGCAACTTAGCAGGGAAGGTAAGAGGTATCTTATCTGTATATAGTAGTTAGTTTTATAATTACTTTAATCGAGCTATAAACAGAAAACGTAATACGAACTGTTATTATTATTATTATTATTATTATTATTATTATTATTAATAGTAGTAGTAATAGTTATAGTAATAGTAATAGTAGTAATAGTAGTAATAAAGATATTTTTTAAGCTTAACTTTAAAAACATGTTTAAAAGTACTTAAGTATATACTTATATTAAAATAATAGAAAGCGAAAATATACTAATAATAAGAAGTAATTTAATTATACGTTATATAAAGTAATTAAGCTTCTAAAGGAAGCTCCGGCCTTAAAAGTAATAAGGCCGGTATAAACGCTAGTATACCTAGTATATTAAGTATATAAATACGTACTTTACCTTATTAGAAATAAGCACGGTAGCTTGAAATAAGTACAGTAGCTCGAAATAAGTATAGTATAGCTTCCGAGCCCTTTAAATAAAGGAGCTTATCTATACTATGTTACGTAATTATATACTTTTAATAGCCCCTTTTATACCTTAAGTACTAACTACTTAAAAACTTACCTTAAGTATCCTAAGTTACCTTAAGCACCTTAACTCGCTTTAAGTATACTAACTACCTTAAGTACCTTAACTCGCTTTAAGTATATTAACTACTTTAAGTATTGTAACTCGCTTTAAGTATCTTAACTTACTTTAAGTATCTTAACTTTACTTTAAGTATACTAACTCGTTTTAAGTATCTTAACTCGCCTTAAATATCTTAACTCGCCTTAAGCATCTTAACCTACCTTAAGTATACTAACTCGCTTTAAGTATATTAACCTACTTTAAGTATACTAACTCGCTTTAAGCATTTTAACTCGCTTTAAGCATCTTAACTCTACCTTAAGCGTATTAACTTGCTTTAAGCACTTTAACTCGCCTTAAGCACCTTAACTCGCCTTAAATATCGTAACTCGCTTTAAGTATACTAACTCGCCTTAAGTATACTAACTTGCCTTAAGTATGCTAACTCGCCTTAAATATACTAACTTACTTTAAGCATTTTAGTTAATAATAAGTAACCTAGTCGCTTAAGGTTAGTTAAGATATATAAGATATAGTTAAAAGGCTTGAAACTAGTTTATAGTTAGTATTAAAAGATGTTAACTTAAGGGTAGCTAAGATGTTTAAGAAGTAGTTAAAAGACTCGAAACTAATATTAAAAAGTATTAACTCGAAGGTAGCTAAAATGTTTAAAAAGTAATTAAAAAGCTCGATACTAGTACTAAAAGGTGTTAACTCGAGGGTAGCTAAGATGCTTAAGGAGTAGTTAAAAGGCTCGATACTAGTATTAAAAGGTGCTAACTTAAAGGTAGCTAAGATGTTTAAAGAGTAGTTAAAAGGCTTAAAACTAGTACTAAAAGGTACTAACTCGAAGGTAGCTAAAATACTTAAGGAGTAGTTAAAAGGCTTGAAACTAGTTTATAATTAGTATTAAAGGGTGTGAACTTATAGTTAATAACTACGAGTTTATACCTTTTAGTACTAATTACGAAACTTATTTAAAGTTAACGCCTTTTAATACTAGACTTTAATACTTAAAAGTAAAAGAGATATAATATATAGTATTATAAATAATAAAGAACGACTAAATATATATCTTTACTCGATATCTTAATTTTCGCTATTACCTTTATTACTATTAAAATCGTCGTTACTTTCGAAACCGTCGTTACCTTCGTTTATAATATCGTTTAACGTTACCTTTTATATTAACGGCGATATACTACTACTTAATAGCTAAAGGGCGGCTAGCTATATTAAGCGCCGATATATAGTAGTCCCGATTTCGGTACTTAATTCTATATCCGGAAACTAACGCTTTAAAGATCGTTTTAAGGTATACTAATTATCGTTAAAAATCCGACGTTTTAAAGTTAGCTTTATAATACTCGAAACCGGCTATTATTTAATAGCGATACCCTTAGTAATACCTTTAGTAAAAATACCTTTAGTAATAACACCTTTAATAATAATACCTTTAATAAAAATACCTTTAGCAGTAATACCTTTAACAGTTACTATACCCCTTATAGCGATAACCGCTTTACTTTTCTTAAAAGCTTTACCTTAAAGTAATAGCTATAAAGTCTAACTATCGCTTCCGGTAAAAGGTTAACTTTCTCTTTTAAAATATACTTATACTTTAACGTAAACGATCGAAAAGTTATCGTCGATTAGCTTAAAAGTATCTCGGTTTATATAGTAGCTACTTATTAAACGATATTTTCGAAAGTCTTTTAGCTACTAAAAACTACCGAGGTATTTAAGATATATATATTCTTTTAAATCGGTAAAAATACTATCGTTACTTAAAAGGATATTTCGAAGCTTTTTAAAAAAGTTTTTAACCTTTTTTACGAAGTCTAACGGCTCGATTTTAAGTACTAAATAACACTCTACGGTATACTTCTTCGACCGGTAAAAAATATTCGTCTCGAAGTCGTAAAGCTAATAATAATACCTTTATAGTAACGGGATAAAAGTAAAATCTTAGAATTTATATTCTATAGATTTAAAATGTCTATTATAATAACTTATATATTAAAAGCCTAGTCTATAAGCTTAACACGTAAAAGGTTATTTCTATTATTCGTCGCTTTAGCCCCTTTTTTATAAATTACGATCTTATATAGCTTTATAGTTATTTTAAGAATCTTAAAGTATCTGCGATAAAAAAAGCTTTTAAACGGCCTTTTACGTTTAAACAGTAGCCTTATCGATAATATCTATCTTACTTTTAAAATAAAGGTTAAAGTAAAAGATAACCTTTTTATAGTTCTTTAAGTTTTTATATCTCTGCTAATATTATTATATACAGGTTTCGAAATAATAAACCGAGTATTAAAATGTTTTCGATAGCTTTTAGTTAAGCTTACCGCGGTCGTTTATATATTATTAGTAGAATTTAAAGGCTTAATACTTACTAAAAAATCTTATTTCACTTACTTAGAAAAAGCCGTATTCGTAAACTATCGTTAAAAGCGATCGTTCTTTTAAAGGTATATAACTTTAACGGTATCGATCGAGGTAATATTTTATACTAAATCTCTTTTACTTCCCGGTATAGTCGATATAGTTATAATAAAGATATTTTTAAAAGAACTTATAAGCTTAATCGAAAACCCTTTTTATATCGAAATAAAAGTTAATATCCTAATAAGCTTTTAAAGCTTTTTAATTCGAAAATAACCTTTAGTAATTATTATACCTATACCTTTACTCGCTATAAAAGCGGTTAAAGTAATACTAAAATTAGCCGGCGTTAAAGTTATCGGTATTATAATTAAAATACCGGAAAGAAAGAAGCTAGTTTTAACTATTTATAAATTAAGTATATAAAAGGTTTAGCAGGTTAAAGTTTAGAAACAATAAATCGAGAGCTTTTATTTTTAAACGTTCTCTTAAAGCTTATCGCTCTTTACTAAGTTTAAAGTCGAGCTTTTAAAATAGTTTACTTATCGAGATCTATAATAAGTAAGTAAACTAGGCTAGCTAAAATAAAGGATTGTAAAAGCCTATAATCTTATTAGTAACGTTACTATCTTAAGAAACTTTATAAAACTTATTTTAAAAGCTTTTTACCGGATCGAATAAGTCCGGGTATATAACAGGTCTAACTACCGGTAATAAAGGACTTTAATACCTCGAAAATATTATTAAGTTCGGAGGTCTTTATATAGTAGTAATATACCGGAAAAGGCTATTTTCGAATAAGACGATCGGAAAGCCTTAATAGTTTATAATCGACTACTAAACCTTAAGTATAAAGTTTAACGAGTAGCGGTCTTTACTTAACTGCCGGTTACTAACTTTTTAAACGGTTTAGACGACTTATTATAAAACGTTATAAATAATTTAAAAAAGGAATCGCTTTTAATAAACACCTAGTTTAAGCTTATAAAGGTCGGAGCATGTTATAGCTTTATTATATTATATATAAAAATTTAACGAAATTAGTATAGTATATAAAGTGTCGATTATATAGCTAAAGGAGCGTAGCTAGCTATAGTAAAAGATATAGAAGGGATAAATTATGTTATTAAGAAGTATATAGGTTTTAAATTCCGATTCGCTAAAGCTATAGCTTTTAAAAATAGTTAAGTAGCTTTATTAGATCCGGGATATTTTTTAAATCGATACGTTATTAAGAGATTTTTTTTTTCCGATATAAAGTATAAGAGGCGGACGTTTAGCTTTTACGAGCTTTTCCTTTATAATTCGTGTTTTTTTCTTTATCGAAATAGTTTAAAGTACTATCTTAAGGTTTTTATTCGTCTACTTAGCCTATTACTTATACCGAGCCTAATATATTTCGAAGAACTTTAGTAAACGTCGAGCTACTATTAAGTTCTTTATAGCTATAGTAAGCTATTAAAAAACGGGAAAGCGTTAAGCTTAAGAAGTTTCGAAATCTTATAAAACTCTTTATTAAGATACGTCGATTATAAGGTCGAGGAGAAACTAATTCTAGCCCTTTACTTAGTTTAAAAAGCCTATTATAACTACTATATTAGCCTTTATATAATAGTATAAAGCCCCTTAACGACGAGTAAACGGTATAAAAGCCTTTAAGAATAGTATAAATAATAAAGCCGGGAAAAGGGTATTTTAGTTAGTTAAAAAGTCGAAAGCTTATAGGTTTAAGATATCGTCGGCTTTTATAGATATAATTTTAGCTAACGGAATTAAATAAAAGTTATACCGGAAGCTATTTACGATATCTTTAAGGCGTTTATTATACTTTTTTTTAAAAAGGCCGGGTATAAGTTTATCGTTTCGAATATTCCTCCGAAATATATAGTCTTTTAATTTAAACGTAAGAATATCTTTAAAAGTAACTAAAAATACTTTATCGTTAGCCTTTTAGTTAGAAACTGTTTTAGCGATAATTATATACTTATTTTAAACGTAAAGCTTAAATAATCCCTTAAGCTTATCCTTATCTTTAATATTACTAAGCTTTTAAATAATCGCGGCCTTTTATAGCTCGATAACCTTTTCGATACTTTCGCCTTAACTTATAACCGCCGTTAGATTACCTTTATAAACGATTTTACGTTATATCTCTATAATAAAAAGTCTATACTTCTACCCGCTTAGTTATTAAAGCACGTCGACGATTATAATAGGTAGGAAATAAGTATCGATACCGGTTAAAGTTAAAACAGGTATAAAGAGTTTTTAAGTACGAGGAGTAAATATATATTACGAAGCCGATATATCGAAGTATAAGAGCTTACCTTTATACGCGACGATTAAAGCTTAATATAAGCTACCTTTTTCTTTTAACGGATCTATAATCGCTATATATATAGAAGCCGACTTAATATAGTTTTAGACTTTTTATTAAAAATCGGCGGTTATATTTACTGTATATATACCTTTTATATTTACTTTTAATAAAACTATCTTAACGAGGAAAAACCTTAAACTACCTCTTTACTAAGCGAGTTAAACTAACCTATCTAGTTCGCTATCGCTAATTTAAGCCCGTCGGTCTATAGTCTTAAGGGCGTTATTAAGGAAGTATATTTAGTTTAGCTATATAGATACCTTAAATCTATCCTTTATCCCCTACTAAGACCGTAGAAGGCCGTCGGCTAGCTTATCGTTTTCTTAAATATAGAAAAACTGTTTAGCGATAGCGGTAGTAGTAGCGGTAGTAGTAGCGGTAGTAGTAACGGCTTACTTTTATACGTCGACTTTTTATAGATTTAGTTAATATAGAAGTAAGGACTAAGATATCTAAAGAGTTTAAACTTACTATTAATATTACTTTATTATAAATATAGAGATCGTTAATAGTTTGCTAACCTTTTATAGCTTTTAAGGTAGCGGCAGAAGTAGCCTTCGAAAACGATATCTTATCCTTTAAATTATCTATATTAGTAATAAAATAGGAAACAGTATATAATATCGAGCTTACCTTACCTATAGTGTCCGGTTTTTACTATCTTATAAACGTAGCTAGGAATTAAGGTTTAAGGGATAAGGTTTGTAGAGATAAGGTTAAGCAGATAAGGTTTATAGAGATATAGTCTAGTAGATATAGTCTAGCAGAAGAGGTATAGCAGATAAGGTCTGTAGAGATAAGGTCTGTAGGATAATTAATAGTTGTAGGATAAGGTCTAGCAGATAAGGTCTAGCAGATAAGGTCTAGCAGATAAGGTCTGGCGGATGAGGTCTGTAGAGATAAGGTCTGTAGGATGATTGATAGTTATAGGATAAGGTCTGGTAGATAAGGTCTAGCAGATAAGGTTTAGCGGATAAGGTTTATAGAGATAAGGTTAAGTAGATAAGGTCTGTAGAGATAAGAAAATTCTAAGAAAGTTCGTATAAAGGAGGTAAGCATTTAAATCTATATATCTAAGTTACCTACTTAGCGGCTGTTTAAGGCTATTAACATAGCTTTAAATAATCTTAAAGTATATCGGTAGCTTTTAAAAATAACTCCGAAATCCTAAACCGGTCTCCTTTATACTTTAAAATATTAGAAGGCTATAGTAAACTCTTAAAAGTCCTAAACCGCTCTCCTTTATACTTTAATAATATCGGTAGCTTATAGAAATAACTTTAAAACTATAGACCGGTCTCTTTTATACTTTAAAATATCGGAAAGCTATAATAAGCTTTTAAAAGTTTTAAACCGCTCTCTTTTATACCTTAAAATATCGGAAGGCTATAAAGTAACTTAGCTAATAATAAAGCTAATAAAAATAAAAGGGATAATATTAAAACAGCTTTAAGTAATCGATAAAAAGCTAAAGGTTATTAATAAAAAGGCGTTAAGTAATAGCTTTAAGCTAAAGAAAATCGCTATAACGGCCTTAAGCCCGAGTTTTAAGCCCTTTAATCGTTACTACCTACTTAAGCTATATATATCGCCTTCGAGACTATTAAATCTTAGCCTCGAAACACTATATACTTTACCTTTTATAAATACGATAAACTCGGCAGATAATATATAGCTAACTTTATTATAACGCGTTCTTTTATAGTAGACTGTTTAAACGGATTACAGATCTGTATTAAGTAACGGTTTATAAAATAACCTTAAAGACTAAGCTAAAGAGCAGGCTATCCCGATCGAGGACTAAAAAGGATAGAAAGAGCTTATAATCCTTTTTACGCTTTAAGAATTTAAGCTATCGTAAAACGACTTACTCGGGCCGAAGCTACTCCCCCTTATAAATATAACTAAATACGAGATTTAAAAGTAAACAGATAAGTAAAATCTTATCTTAACTAAAGTAAATCTTATCGAAATATATATCTAAGTCTATCTTTAATATCTAAGTCTTAAAAGGCACGTTATTAACTATTACCTAAAGTAAACTCTTCCGACGTTATATAATAGCTTAATAGCTAGCTTTAGAATAGCTAGGTTAGGAAACCTTATAATAACCTATTAAGTAACTCTTGCTATAGTAAATATAGCAGATATAGTAGCCGTAGCAGATATAGTAGCCGTAGTAGCTATAGCAGCTACCCGATAAGCCGAACTAGTTTAAAATAATAGCTATAAAGCTCTATAGTAAACTTACTAATCGACGTATCCTTTAGGTTTATAACGAGTAGAGGATATAGTAATAAGGACTGCTAATTGCCTACTTAGTAATTATAAACGTCGTAGCCGACGCCGTAACCGATAACAGCTTATAACAGAATCTAAGTATATATAAGATAATATTATATAAGGTCTTAAACGTAGCCGGGATAAAACACTAAAATATAAAAATTTATACTCGGAGTAAGAATATTTAAAGCTTATATTTAAGGCGGTAAAGTCTCGCTAAGCTTATTATACGTAATATCGGCGTAAAGCTATCGCTTCTCCGGCTTATTTTACTACCCCTTACTAAATAGAAAAAAACCTTTAAAGATATATATAAACCCGATATACCTTAAGCTCTTATCGGCTTAAATATAGCTTAGCTAAGCAGGTAGCCGGCTGCCTTACGCCGGCGGACTTTTTTATAGAAAAAAGACTAAATAATAGCTAAACAAGCTAAGCGATAAACGATAGTAAGTACTAGTCTAGTCTATATTAATATATTAATAGGCATTTAATTATAGATATAACAGAATATAATATTTAGTAAGGTATTTAAATTAAAGAATAAAGTTAATAATACTAGTTAATATATTATTTATAGAGATAACAGAGTATAATGTTTAGTAGGGTGTTTAGATTAAGGAATAGAGTTAGTAATACTAGTTAATATATTGTTTATAGAGATAACAGAGTGTAATGTTTAGTAAGGTGTTTAGATTAAAGAATAGAGTTAGTAATACTAGTTAATATATTATTTATAGAGATGACAGAGTATAATGTTTAGTAGAGTGTTTAGATTTAAAGAAGGGAGTTAGTAATACTAGTTTAGTAATAAGACTATACGATATATTAAGGTAGTATTTATTTTATAAATATAACAGGATATATAACGTTAAGTAAGGTGTTTAGATTAAAAAATAAGTTAATAATACCTAAGTACTTAAGTAGTCTTTAAGTAATAAAACTAAACAGTAGCCCGATTTATAAAGTATCGAACATAAGCCTTAAGAATATTATAAGGCTAGTTAGTACTAAAAGGTACTAAAACGTTTAATTAATTAGGTTTAAAGTTAGCACTTATAAGTACTAACTCGGGTACTAGTTACGCTCTTTTTTTAGTAGGTATATAGGTAGTAAATAAATATTATATATATTATAATTAGTATTTAATTAAAGTAAATTATAGTAACAGAAATTATTTAAATAGTATTATTTTAGTACTAAATAGTACTAACTTTATATAAAAAGATATATCTTCTACGCCTTATTAAAGTCTTAACCTTAAGCTCTTCTTCTACCGCCTTTAACGTAATAGCTACCTTTTTCTCGAGAGATTTAACCTTAACGTCCTTTAGGTATAAAGCCTTATTTAAGCTCGAAATAAGACGTCGTTCTTTATATACGTTAATACGCTTAGCCGTATTATTATCCGAGGTTATAATAGAAATACTATATCTGTAAAGCGATCGGAAAAAAGGTCGGGAAAAAGGTCGAAAGTTAAAAGTCCGCTTAAAGCGTAGATCGGTTAATATAGCAGGTAAATAACGTTTAAAGATATTAATTAATAAAATCGTAATATCGGTAAGTCTAAGCCGAAAGGGATATTAATTAATTAATTAATCGAGTTACCGAGTAGCCGAGTAGCTAAAAAGGAGCGGGGTCTAGTAGCCGAGTATCGAGTAAATAAAGTACGGCTTTTATATTAATTAATTCTAGCTTACTAACTATTCGCTGTAATAATACTAAGAATAATAGTAATCGACCTAAAAGACTTATTTACTTAAGAAGAAAGTCTCGAAAAATAAAAGTACGCTAAAGGTAAGTTTTACTTCCCTTAAATAAAGCCTATTAAAAACACTATAACGTCGACGAGTCTTTAAAGCTTTTTAACGATCTTAGCCCTCTATAAACGCGATTCTATAAGTACTAACCTATAGAACTTAAGGTTATTTAAGTTATCTTAAATAAAAAATACAGATAAACTACTATACTATAAATTAATATCGATAATTCCGAGGAACCTAAAAAGTCTTATATAATCCTTATTCTTTTATTATTAATAATTTAAACTATAGCCTTATTACTTAGTAAAATATCGTAAGAATTATTATCTATTAATACTCTTTAAGAGCAACAGCTAATTAATAATAAAAATAAATTATAGTATAAATATATATTTCTAAACGTTCTTTAACCTGTCTTTTTATAAGCCGGCCTAAGTAAAACAATCTCGATCTAAATATAGTAAAAGCATTATCCTATAATAAAGCCTACGGTAATAAATCTAACAGGATAATAAAATAATAGCACAGCCTACGGTAACAGATCTAGAGGATATATTTAAAGGACAGATCTAAGGGACAGATCTAGGGGATAGATCTAAGGGACAGATCTAAGGGACAGATCTAGAGGACAGATCTAGAGAACAGATCTAGAAGACAGATCTAAAGGACAGATCTAGTAAGAGGACAGAACCTACAGTAACAGGACACGGCAACACCCTTAATCAGGCAATAAACATTATTTAATAAGGCGACAGATCTAGTAAGGCAACAGATCTAATAAGGCGACAAATCTAACAGGGTAACAGATTTAGTAAAGTAACAGATCTAGTAAAGTAACAGATCTAACGAGGTAATAAATCTAGCAGGAGAACAGATCTAATAAGGTAACAGATCTAACGAAGTAATAGATCTAGCAGGGTAATAATCTATTAAAAGAACAGATCTAGTAAAGGAATATATTTAACGAGGTAACAGATCCAGTAAGAGAATAGATTAAAGAGGGAACAGATCTAGCAGGGGAATAGATCTAGTAAGGTAATAATCTATTAGTAACAGCTTATAATAATAAAGTCTATAGCAACCTTTAGTATAAGAACTAAGCTGCCCGGGCCTTTATCGCCGCCTTAGTCTTATACTTATAAACAGCTATATTATTATAAACTTATACTAAACCTATAATTAATAAAAATATCCTTAATAAATACTTTTATAATAAGTAGTACTTATACGGTTTAATAGATATTACTCTTAACGTATAAGTCTTTATACCTCCGAATATCTTTAAAATAATTATAAATTCAGAAGATAATAAAACTATATATTAAAATAATAGTTTATAAGTCTTTGCTTTAAAAGCAAAAGGTACGATATACTAATATAAGCGTATAAGCAGGAAAAGTTTATAAGGTTAATTAATACAGTATATATCTTAATCTCTAGCTTAAATTAAAGAACGATCTACATTATAAGTTCCTCGAGTACTCGCTTTTAAGTCTACACTTAATTTCTATATAAACTTAAATTAAAGAATAATCCGTTATTATAAGTTCTTCGAAATTACTTTACGCTATAATATTATTTAGCTAGATAAGGCGTAGAACCTATAATCCTATAAAAGGTTTTTAAAAGACTAGTAAGCTATAATAAATTTAATAAATAAGCTAAACTCCTCCGGCCGAAAACCTTATTTTAGATTTAAAGTAAAAAGCCGTTATAAAAAACAGAATTACTACTTATAAGCTTACTAGCTATCCCTATCCGTATCCGCGTTACCGTTAAAGTTCTATATCTAAGTCTAATAGTAGCTATCGATATAGTATAGTCCCTTTAAACGGTCTTATTAATATACCTTACTATAAGGTCGTATTACCCTTAGCGCCCTCTTTTACGTCGTATATTCTGTTAACGTATACCTTATTAATTAAACCTATAGCTACAGAAAATATCCTTAATATAAGCTTTCGTTATAGTAAAAGCTTATACGGTATAGATTCTACTCTTAACGTATAAGCCCTTATACCTTTAAATATCTTTAAATATAACTATAGATTCGATTAATTTTAGCTCCCTTAATATTAAAACGGCTATAACACTTTAAGTATAGCTATTTAGCGTTCCTTAAAAGCAGGTATTACCTATTACTTATCCGAAGAAAAGCCTATACTAATATAACTAACGCTTCTTATTAATATAAGTCGCTAAAGTAGCCGCGCTTATAAAGTTAAAACCTGCTATAAATCCTTTATAACCGAAACTTTTAGTTTACTAAGCTATTTAAAAAACTACGTAATAGAAACTGTATAAGATAAAAGACCTGTTAGTAACTCTTATAGCTAAAAGGCCGTACGTTAAAACGCCGTCTCGGAATCTTTTAAAAAACTAGCTTAATAAATAACTATAATATTCTGTAAATAAAGTTTTTAAAAAGCTATTATACGCTTAAAAGCTTAAAACCTAAATTATTATTAAAACTACGTTATTAACCTGCTTAAGTTCTTATTACTATTATAATTACGTACTTAGAAAGCACTACTATTTAAGCTATAACTAAAATAAAAAGGGATAAGCTATACCCGCGTAATATACCTAGGTAATACTACTTAAAAGATAGTATAGACTTACTATAACTTACTTTAACGAATTAGGCTTATACTACGTACAGATAGTCTTTTACTTAAAAATAAGCCTACGTCTTATATAAAAGGTTTAAAAACGAACTTTTAAAGCTTAAAGATAAACTATAAGCTTTAACTAGCTACTATTATATACCGCTTAAGGTTTTATTACTACTGTAATTATATATTCGGAAAGTATTACTAGTTAAGCTAGAAGGAGATAAGCTACTATTATATAAAATATCTACTTAAGTATATACGCTACTTAAGAAGAGGTACGTTTTATAGAAAGTTATATTTAAGAACGGGGTATTTAGTAAGCTAAATAGCCTCGTTTAAATTATTACTTTTAATTCTATCTTTAGTATCCTTCCTTTAATTCGAACGCCCTTTTACAGTCCTTCCGATATAGGTTTATAATATAGCACGCTACGGTAGGCTCGAATATATACTTTTCTATCGCCGATAAATTATTTTATATAAAGATTATAAAAAATCGACTTATATACACTAAACTTATCTCTTAGCACATACGTACTAAAAGAAGATAGTTATTCTCGTAAGTCTATAGTTATTTACTTAACTATTTACTTATATTTAATTTATAGATAGCTTTATAAACTACTAATATCCTTACAGCAAAACTATATAATACAGTTCTCGCCTTAGTTAATACTAAAAAGTACGAATAAACTAATTAATAGTACTATATAGTACTACTAATTAATCTATTAGCGTCATTTAGTACTAACTGCCTACTACTTACTACCTACTGCCCACTACCTACTGCCTACTGCCTACTACTTATAGCTTCACCTATAGGTCATTACCTACTATATACTACTAGGAATTATCACTAATATTATTACCGTTAGTTAATTTAGCCGACTAAACCCCTTATAACATAAGTATTAAAGCCCTTAAGTGTTATATACCGTTATTCGAGTCTGCTTTCCTATCGGCCCCCTTATAGTCTCTCCGATATATATTTACCTCGATATATACTACAGTAGGCTCTAGTATACGTTTATATAGGCCGACTAATTAATTTATATAGTAAACGTAATAAATCGACTTACAGCTACTAAACTTATCTTCTAACGTAGGCGTACGTACCTTAAGACGTTTAAGGTAAGTAAACTCTGTAGGTTTAAGGTAAGTATTTAAGGTAAATATACTTTTAAACCTACAGTACGATCTATTCGCGCCTTTTAGTACTAACTACTACTAAAATCTATAGTTAAGTAAAGGTATCTTTAATAAGATTACAAAGATTAGAAAGTATATATTAAATAACCTATACTTATACACACTCTACTTTTATATATAAAAACGACCGGCTAAACAGATTAATTCGTACTATCTCTATATAATTAATATATAGCTAATTAACGGTAAAAAAGTAAATAGTAAGGCTATTTATAATACAGCTGTCTTCGGCTACAGGTTACTAAATAATTAAAGCTCAGTAGCTATCCCTATAGCCTTATAAAGCCGTATATAAAGTATATAATAAGGAACTAACTCGCCTTAATCTTTAAGCCCGCCTCTTACTAAATTAGGTAGAATTAAGCTTACCGAGCGGGATTTATAGGCCGGAACCTATATTACCCTATCGCGATCTTACGTAAATAAAGCTAACTTTATAAGTATATAGTATATATTTACTAGATATCGTAGTATTTTAGTGTTTTAGTAATTATATTAGTAATAACGGCTAGTAATTAACAGCTAACACTTAGCTATAGCTAATATTAGCTAGCAGTCGAGATTAGTAATTAGTAATTAGTAATTTTACTAGTAATTAAAAAACTTTAAATACAGTATTAAATTCGCTTAAGTAGCCTAATTAATAGTAAGTAAGATATCGAATAAAGGTCTATCTTAATAAATAGGCTTAGCTAAAGTGCTATACGTATACAGCTAAATCGCGTGTTATCTCTTATATAAAGGCTAATTAACAGCTAGGATAATAGAAGCTATAACTGCTAACTACTAACTGTTAACTTTTAACTATTAGCTATTAGCTTTTAACTAATAGTAGTTAGCAGTTAGCACTAAAAAATACATTTAATCGACCTATAAACTATCAGCACCTTTTAATACTAACTAAGATAAAAGATACTAACTTTCGCACTATACTAAATTAGCCTACTAGTTTATATTAGTTTTTAAAAATAATTAAATCTGTCTTAAGTATTTAAGTATCTAGGTATATACTTTCTATTCGTACTATACTATTTATACTACCTTAATTCTTTAGTCTTTTTAAATCCTAAATAAAGCGAAACGCTATATAACGTTAACCTAATATAACGAAGAGTTTAAAACGCCTAAGACAACGTACCTTAGTTATACTCGCCTTAACTCTAAAAAGGGGTAATTTCATTCCTCTATATCCTAATAGAATCCGGGAGGTTAACAGGCTAAAGAACGTAGCTATAAACCTAAAGAAGCTTTTTCTCTTCGGAAACTAAGCTAAACTAGTTTCTAAAAAACCACGTCTTAAGCTTATACTCGATACTTTAAACATTCTTATAAGGTATAAGTATAAAGCTAATAAGGTTTTCGCCGTTAAACGTTATAATGCTTAGTAAGAAAGGGTTTTAAAACTACCTTATAAACCCCTACTACTTAATATAAAAGATCGCGTCTATAAAATACAGTAGTCTATTATCTACTTCGAAGCTTATATATATATCGAAGTAAGGCTTTATAAGGTATACTAATACTACCTCCTTTAAGTTTAATAGACTTTTAAGTATAGTAGACTAGTTAGATAATTTTATAAGTTTATATAAGACGATTTTAATAATAGCCGCTATATTTTAAAGGACTAACGTAAAGGTATTACTTTAATATAAGTACTCGTTCGTATCGATAAAGAGTATATTATACTCGGTTAGCTAACACAGGTTTATTATATTTACTATAAAATTATTAGTTTATAAAAGATACGTTATTTAGTATTTATATACCTTACTACCCGTCTTTTTTATAAGTTATCGTCTTCGTCGAAGAAGCGTACCCGGCCTTTTATATATAAGCTTACCGGAAAAAGCTACTCGTTTAAGTAAAGGGTAAAAAAAAGAACTATTCCTTTAAGTATATATCGAAGAACCTGCTCGAAATAAACATCTCGGCAATCTCTTCGATAATCTTATATAAAAGGTAAACGCTTATAAATAGTTAACTATCCGGTACTATCTAAAGGCTATAAAGGCTGTTACTAAAGAGGTTTTCGGTCTTAGTATAAAGGCTATTACTAAGGAGGTCCTCGGTCTTAATATAAAGGCTGTTATTAAAGAGGTCCTTAGTCTTAGTATAAAGGCTATTACTAGGGAGGTTTTTAGTCTTAGTATAGTAGCTGTTACTAAGGAGGTCCTCGGTCTTAGTGTAGAGGCTGTTACTAAGGAGGTCTTTAGTCTTAGTATAGAGGCTGTTATTAAGGAGGTCCTTAGTCTCGGTATAGTAGCTGTTACTAAGAAGGTCCTTAGTCTCGGTATAGTAGCTGTTACTAAAGAGGTCCTTAGTTTCGGTGTAGTAGCTATTACTAAAGAGGTCTTTAGTTTTAATATAGTAGCTGTTACTAAGAAGGTCTTTAGTCTCGGTATAGTAGCTATAAAAAAAGAGATTAAAAGTAGTCTTTAAGCTTAATAATATAAGGTAGTTCTCTTTCTTTTAAGCTATAAGGTATTTAACGTAAAAGCTATATATAATATAGAAGATATAATTTATAATATAATTAACCGTATTATAAGGAAGTATTAAAAACGACTATAGTAAATATCGGGGCTTTCCTTTCCCTTTCTATATTTAAAGAAAAGCTAGTATTTAATAACAGGTCCTTTATAGAAAGCTAGCAGATAGTTATAAGGTCGTTTAACAGACTTTTACTATACATCGGCAATAGTAAACAACTATAAGAATTAAGGTTTAATTTCGGGTAGCTACGTTATTTATATTTAATAGTAAATATAAGAAAAGACTATATTACGTTTAATATAGTCTTTAACCGCGTTAATATAACGCTTATTTAGAATTTAACAGGTATAATTAATAATTTTAAAGACTATAATAACAAACTTTAAAAACAGATTAGAATTACTAGTTAACAGCTAGCAGCAGTTAGTATTAAAAGGTACTAATAGTCTATATACTAATTTCGTTTATACCTTTTAATACTAACTAAAATAAAAGCTCCCCTTTAAAAGCTAAACGACTAAAAAGCGGAGATACGAATTATAAAAAGCTTTTATCTTTATACTGTTAAAGTAAGGTAACCTACTTAGATAATATTATAGAAAAAGAGAGATAAAAAAGGCTATAAGTATATTTATTAAATACTAAAGTAGTAGCTAAAGAAGCGATATCTAATAAAGAAGACTAAGTTTACTACTAATATCTTTTAAAGCTTAATTTAAACAGATTATAGTAGTATAAGATATACTATTTAGGTATATATCCGAGATAAGTATATAGCCCCCCCGACCTATCGGATATAAGGTTAAGATTATCTGTTAGAAGTAGTAATTATTTATATAAACGCGAAATCTTAGCTTAAAAGTATAGAACTACCTTTTTATTAAACCGTTAATATTAATATTACTATTACCGTAGCCGTAGTATAAAAACGAACCCGAGCTAATACCGATACTATTACTATTACCGTTACCTTATATATATATATTACCTTATATATATATATTACTACTTAACGTTAACTAAAAACTAAACGCTTATAAGCCGAAAACCGAATAAATAAATAATATAAAAAGCTATCCTGCCTATTATTTATAACGCCTATATATACTAACTTAGGTTTTAGCTAGTAACGTTTATATACCGCTATCTCGAGTATACCTATTCTCGGCCCGATATATTTTTTAGCTAAAAATATATTATACTACCCTTGATAAAGGCTTACCTTAACTACTAAAACCTCTTCGACCTATATTTATACTATAAGAAACGTATACTCCTAAAGCCCGGAACTAGCTAAAATAAGTAAACTAAAAAAGAGCTACTACTATATACCGCTATATATAATATAAGGATACCGCGTAGCCTTTTTAAAACGGTATACGAAAACGTAGGTAAGGCCTTAAAGATAAACGTAAAGCTTATATATATGTATAAAAGAGAAAAGTACGGCCTATAGCTTAATAATAACACTATTAAGGTATAAGTCTTTTAAAGTATTATCCTTAAGATTATTAAACGTTAGTTAAATACTATCGCCGAGACCTAGCTATAAAAGAAAGACGATACCTTTACCTTCTATAACACCGGTATTTTTACTTTTAATAAGCTAACTACTACGTTACCGGGCCTTTTATTTATATACTAGAATTCGTATTAAAAATAGGTAAGCGAGCTTATATTATCCCTACTAGTATCGGATATAAGAGATATTTCTATATAGTTTATATCGTCGGTCTTTAGTTATAACTTTACCCCGAAGCGTACTATCCTTAACCTCGTAGGTAAGATTATATAAGGCTTTATACAGCCTTAAAGGCCTTAAAGGCGAGATAAAGCACTCGCTACCCTTATAGACTTTATTATAGAAAACCCGGGCTAAGCTTAAAACCTTTTAATCGACTTCGCTAAAGTAATCGAAGAAAAGTACTTCGAGGTTACCTCGATCTTAAAAAGTAATAGAGAAAACTAAAACGTAAAAAAGGTTATACGTATATTCTTCAAGGCTATCGCAAAAGTTAACAGATAAACGGCTTAAATTAAAAATAAAGCCGAGGTAACGTTTAATACCGTTTAAAAAACGGCCCGGTAGTAGTTTAATATTATTATATATAACACCGACCGGATATATAATACTATAAATAAAATAGCCGACTAAATAAAACGTCTCGGTCTTAATACCTTACGTAAAGGCACGGCCTTTAATAACGGGAACAGATAAGGCCGTAACGTTAAAAAACTATAGTAATATATTAGCTGCCTTTATTATTAAATAGATTTTATTTAGTTAAAATAGAATAGATTATAATAACGTCGGTTACTTTATCTTTAAAATAACTAAACACTTTCTATAGTAGTTTATAAAGATAAGTTTAATAACAGTAAGTCGATTTTTTAATCGCTTATATAAAATAAATTTATCGGGATTATAATTTATATAATAAAGCTTACCGTAGTATACTATAAAGTAAACTAAGGTCGGAAGGACTATAAGGAAGGTAATTAAGACACGCACTTAAATAGTATAGTATACTTTTAGGTCGATAGTAATTACTACTCGGCAGTAGCAGTAGTAGTAGATAACGCTATTAGGTAACGGTAACGGCAGGTAATTAACTAATAGCGACGGTAACGGCGACGGCGATAGCGTAAGCAGTAGGCAGTAGGCAGTAAGCAGTAGGCAGTAGGCAGTAGGCAGTAGATAGTAGACAGTAGACCGGGTATTAAACAACAATTAGGCAACGGTAATAGCAGGCGATTGACTAATAGCGATAACGATAGTGATAGCGATAGCGTAGGTAGTAGGCAGTAGGCAGTAGGTAGTAGGCAGTAGGTGTAGGCGTGGGCGTAGGCGTAGGCGTAGGCAGTAGATAGTGGCGTAGGTAGTAGCGTAGGCAGCAGGCAGATAGTAGCGGCGTACTAACTTAAAAGGTACTGTTTAATAAAAAGGGTCTTATTAATACTTAAACAAAATACTCTAGACGATACGATAACACTTAATTAATTAAATCCTCGAAACGTTATATTTCGAAACCTCGGCTACTTAAGTACCTATAGCCCCTACTTCTTTAAACGCTACGCCTTTACGTAACGCTACTAAAACCTCGGCTATAAAGCCTATCGGACCTTCCTTATTATTAGCTTATTTAAAAATAGCTTAAGCTACGCCTTAAAGTACGCCTACTAGCTAGCCGCCGAACGTTAGACTTTTAATAGCCGGCCGGCCTCCGGCTACTTAACGTAACGGAAGAGCAGGTGCTTTTAATAAACTACGACCTACGTAAAGGACCTAACCGTAGGGTAAAAAGGGTAAATAAGCTAAAGCCGATTAACCTTCGTATACACTTTAGCCCGGCAGATATAATATAGGTCTAGCGTAACGGCGAAGCCTTTATAGAATTAAAAAGATAGCGTAGCCTCGAATATAAAAAAAGTATATTACTATAGGCGTTTAAGGGTAAAACCTTTTAATAGCCTACAGACGTCCTTAAATACCTAAATTTAAAACGAGACGTGTTTAAGTGTTATAAAGAATATATACTATTATATTAGCTAAGGCTTATAATATATAGACAGGTACAAGACTTACCTAAAGGAGATAAAGTAAGCTATATTTTAAATACTTTACCGGGATAAGAAGACCGCTCTAGTAAAAGATAAAGGTATAGTTATAGTATTTTATCTTAAATTAGTTAATATCGTATAGCTTTTATATAATATAGTTCGGGTTAATATATAGCGAGTTATAGTATATATAGCTCTCGTTATATTTAATAAACAGCTTATATTCGATAAAGTTATTAAACTAAATACTATTATAAAGCTAAGTCGAAAACTAAGCTTACGCTTTAAACAAAAGCGTAATATAGTTACCTTCTTTATAAATAACGTATAACGACGAGATCTTAATATACGCTGCCGGCTTAAACTTCTATATTAAAACCTCGGGCGGTACGATAGCTTAGTTTAAGGTTAAGAGTATATAAGTACTAACGTAGTAGTCCGCTACGTTTTATAAGCTTATAAGCTTTATAGTATACCGGTTTAGCCGCTATTTAACCTTATATATAAGCTAAGCGATACCTTTTTACTAATAAGCCTTTTTAAAGATCTTAATGTTATACGTAAGTAAAGTATTATAGTAGTTACTATAGCAGTTTTAATAGCGCCTTAAAAGGTCCGGGTTAAGAGGTTAAGCTAGCCGGTTAAGTAAGCTACTAATTAAAATATAAAGTAGCGTTTAAGGTAGAAGGCGAAGTAATATAAAAGGCGAGGGATAAGGTATAAGGGTATAAAGTAATATAATAAGCGATAAGGTAATCCGGCGCGATACTTTAAGCCCGACGATAATAAAAGTATAACTAACGGCCTTCAGCTATCTTTAATATTATATATATATATAACGGTAAAGATTCTATTACTATATAAACGTTCTCTTATAAGTAATACCGTTTACTAGCCTTTTATAGTAGTAACGTATAATACTGTAGTTGTTATCTATATTACTTTATTAAACTAGTTAAGCCGAGCGGTTAGTATAATAAGAGCGTAGGCAGAGGTATTAATCGTACTATAGTTTTAAAAGACTTAAAAGATATTTATATTAATATAAAGGTCGACGGCTATCCCGGAAATAGAATTAAACTCTAGTAAAATTTACTAGTTTTATATAAGCCTCTCTTTAAAAGTAAAGTTCTTTATATATCTACTACTGTCTTATAAAGGTTATATATTATTTAGCCTATATAATCTTCGTTTTATATAAATAAGTTATAAAACTAGCTCTTTTACTTATCTTAGTTAGCTTTATTCTACCGGCAGAGCTTTATAGCTTATTATCTTTATCCTTATCCTCGTCTCCGTCCTTATCCTTATCCTCGTCCTCCTCCTCTTCCTTATCCTCTTTATCCTTTTCCTTATCCTTATCTTTAATATTATTTTATACCTATAAAAACTTACTATTCTTTTACGTAATATTATCCGAAAGGTAGTCGATATCTATTAAATCTCCGGGGTTTATAACGTTAAAGATTTACTTAAGCTTAAGCGTTAAGCCTCTTTTTATAATTCGAAAGAACTTATAAACTATCTGCCGGCGGTTTTCTACCTACTTTTTAAAGTAGTAAATCGTTATAACGTTATCGATAGTACCGAGCTAAATAAAGGTTAAGTAGGTAAGGATATCGATACTAGTAGTCTTTATCGCGTCGGCGACCTTAAAATAGTAAAACTAGCCGATAATTAGCTTACTTTTTTAAAGTCTGTTATAAAGTAAGTTATTAAGGTAGTCGAGGCCGAAGGTATCGAGAAAGCGGTTAACGGCCTTTTCGGTATTATCTTTTAAAAGGCCGACGTATTCTTCGGCTGTTTATAACTTTTTATAGTACGGTAAGGTATAAAAAGTTAAAAACCTTTAATAAAAGATTTCGGGCTAAAAACATAAAAGCTTTTTAATACGGTAGTCGACGAATATCTTAGTAATATCTATAACTGCTTAGTAAATAAAAGGGAATTAATAGTATAATAGTAGCGGTATAAAGTATAAGGATTTATAAAACTATATTTAAATATTTAGCTTAGTATTTAGCTAAATGTTTTATATAAGAAGCTACGTTTAGTTTAATACTAAGAGTAAAGTATATTACCTACTTTAGGCACCTTATTAAGGTATTAAGTCTAGCTACCTCTTTTAAGCCTTTATTAAAAGAGCTACTTAAAAGGCTAACCTTAAGTAGCTCTTTTAATAAAGGCCTTAAGTATTTTAAATAGTTTTAATTATAAATATACCGCCGGAATAATAATAATAACCTATACTATCTCCGTCTTTATCTGCCTTAAAACTGCTTTTAAATATACTATTTCGTATTATAGAAACCCGGTACTAAAGTATTAAAGGCGGCTAACCTTTTAATATCTATATATTAAGTACCTATATACTAAAATACTATTACTAATAAAACCTGCCGCTGTTAAAGATATACGTTAAAGACTGTATAGCTCTTATTACGCTCTACCTTTCTTTTCTATCCGTACTCTTTTATAGAACTCCTTATAATCTTAGTAATTACTATAAAACCTATAAAGAAGTTTTAAGTAGCTAACCTTAAAACCCCTTATAAAGTATTAGTTACTACCTATTTCGTTAATACCTTTGCCTTTTAGATTATTATAATATTTTATCTTAATATAGTAATCGCTAGGCGTAATACGGTTTTATTACTTATCTTAAGCTAAAGATATAGATCTTTAAACTTTATAAGAGAAATAGGTTTTAGTTTTTAAAAGTAATACTAAGTAGCGGCTTAAACGGTTACTTATCTTTAACGGTATAATAATACCGGGTTAAATAGTTATAATAATAGTGTTTCTTTTTATAGTTTTTATTTTATAGTTTTTATTTTATAGTTTTATAATAGTTTTTTTTTTAGTTTAAAGGTTAGTTTTAAATAGTTTTTTAGTTTTTATTTTAGTTTTAAATAGCTTTTTTATTTTTATTTTTATTTTATTTTAAAAAATAATACTTTTCGGCTAAGAGTAGTAATATAGCTGTTAGTCTTTAAATAAGAAGAGTAGTAGTTTAGTTCTTATAGTTATTTTATTATACTATTATACTTATAAACGACTTTATCTTCTTTAACGTTTAAATTATAAAGGAGTTATCTTTAAGTTTATAACGTCTCGTTTTTATTTTTTAAGGTCTAAGTATTATTAATATAACGTATTAGCTAAATAAAAGAGTATAGTATAACTTTATTAACTGTAACTTATATCCGTTTCCGACTATAATAGTTTACTATAGATAAAGCCTTTAAGCGGTAAGCCTATTCCTTTAAAAACGAGTATAGCGGTAAACCTATCTCTTTATTACTTTAAACTAAGCTACTACTATTTAAAATATTCTATAATACTTTAGTATACCGCTAGTTATATATTTACCGAAAAATTTAAGCTTTTTATTATCGGCCGTATATTAACTTTTTACCGACACCTTACCTTTTATAATAAACACTCTTACCTTACCCCTTTTAAGCTATTACTATAATTATTAGTTTAAGTCTTTTTATAGTTTTAAAGAAAAGAATAAAGCGTATAACCTCCCTTTTATTACCGGTAGCTATAAATACAACCGCTTCGATAACGTTATTTACTAGGCTATATATAACTTAAGCGTTTTTAAAAGCCGCTTTAATAATACCTTTACCTTTATCCGCCTTACCGCTAGCCTTTAAAAAAGCCGTATAGTCGACTACGCTTATAATCGTTTCGGCGTTAATATACCTAATACTAAAAAGAAAAATATTCTCTCGGCTATAATTTATACTACTTCCCGGCTTTCGACTATAGTTAGTAAGGTTAAAATTACTTTATAAGCTAGCCTTTTCGATATAAAGCTTCGGCGTCTGTTTACTATTAATAAAAGATAGTTAGCAGGTATAAACCTTTTTATAAACGACTTTATCGATATCTTTAAAGTTCCCGGTATTAAAGCGCGGTTCGATATAGTAAGTCTTTCTTATAATTAAATATTCCGATACTAATAAGATTAAACGCCGGTATATTAAATATAAAAACTTAATACCGCTACTAAACCGGCTAAAGGCAGTATACTAAAAAGGTAGACTATAATAGACTGTAGGCCTTTTAAAGCTATTAAAAAGATAACGGCTAAGCTCGATCCGGCTAACTTAAAACGTTTAGTTAACTCGGTAAAGTTAATAAGTATCTTACTTTATAAACTAATAAACGTTACTATTAATATAATAACGGTATATTAAATACTTTGTAATAAAGAGATAATCGCTAATATTTATTAAGGTAATAATAGTAATAACAGTATTAATAGTAATAATAAATATAATAAAAAGGAGTAATAAGTTATTTAAATATCCCGAAGGCTTATTTCTTTATAGCGATTAATCTTATACTATTTATTATCTAAGTAGTAATATAAGTAGTAATATTATCTATCCTGCCTTATACTCTATAAAATATTACCTTTTAGTTTAAGTTTTAAGTTTTTTCTACCGGTAAACGTTTACCTTTTTATACCGTAATTTAATAAGCCTTTAGTTAGGTTAATAAAGGGGTATAGTTACCTTTAATTTATAGCTTCTGTATTTTTTAAAATATTAACTAAATTTTTTATAGCTTTTTAGACTTACTAAATCCCCGTTTTACCTTTTAAAATAGCCTACTCGGTAATACCTATATCCTGCTTAGCTTAAACGCTCGAAAACTCGACCTTTATAAAGGCTTAAAAGATAGATTATATATATTCGTTTATACGTTACTTTTAACTCTCGACTTATACCTCTTAGTCTTAAATATACTACTTACTTTTCTATATACTAACGTCCTTATCTTCGAGCTAATAGTCCGAAACCTTTATAAGCCTTTCTTTTTTATTCGTTAGGCGCTCTTACTCCGAAACGCTCTACTCCCTTTCCGTTACTCGAACCTCGAAAACTAAAATATAATATTCTCTTTTATTAAGCTTAAGGTCTGTTAAGGCGTATATAAGGCTGCTAAGCCTAAGATATATATCCTATATAATATATATAAACTAGACTAAGATATTTTCGACGTTATTTAGTTTACTATAGAAATAGTTTCGAAAGGTACGGGCTTTAGTATTATTAGTTAAGACTAACTTAGCCGGCCTATCTTTATATACTTTTTATACTATAAAGGTTTCGGTAAATACTATATTATAAACTATAGTAACGAAAAAAAGGGGTAATATAAGTCGGCTAGCTATCGTAAGTAGTAATATCTCGATTACTAGCTCGATAGCTAAAGTCGTATAGGTTATATTATTTTATAGTTATATAAACGTAATTATTTACTTAATTAGTATACTTTAAAATAGTAATTATAAAGATCTAAAGACTTATCTTTAATAAGTTATAAATAATAAGTTAATACTAATAAGTATAAGAGAGTAGTAAATAATAGTATTAATAAGTATTAATTAATTAGGAAAACGTTCCGGGAAAGTAGGTTATTTATTAAGTAAAGCTTAAATATAAGAGACTATCGAGTTTTTAAGCCTTTACCTTTAACTATCTGTTTAGTTATTTTATAAAGTATAAGGTCCGGTTTACTTAACCTAATCGTATCTCTACCTGTATCTTATTAAGGTTAGATACCCGAACTTTTAAACTTCCTTAAACTTATCGGCCTTTTCGGACTTATCGGCCTCTTTAGCTTCTTTAGCCTTCTTAGCCTCTTTTCGCTTCCGCCGCTTAGCCGTAGGGCTATTACTATCGAGGATCTGCTTTAACGCCGATGCCTTCCTTTTCTTTATACTACCGAAGGTCGTATCGGCTATCTCTTTCTATATATTATTTACTTAGCTTACGGTTTCGTTAGCCTTATCGACCGTTATAGCTAAAAGCTCGGTTATAACCTTTTAGCTAAGATTATAATTAAGGTTACTACTAGTAAGCTACGTTTTAAAAAAGGTATTTAGCTTATCGTCGAGCTTCTTTAAAAAGTCTTACTCGAAAGGTTCTTTTTTTAAAGTACTTAATAGTAGCAGCTCGAGCTACTTATAGAACTCGGTAATATCGTAAGTAACTACCGAGTTAAAGTCCTCGATAACTTTAAAGTAGTAAATATCTTAAACGTAACGGTTAAAAGGCTAACTTTAAATAACATATAACACTTTATATATTATAAGGGTCTTAAGCTTAATATACTTTTCTAACTAATTAAGGAATATAAGCTTAACGATAAGTATTTATACCTCTTTTATATATACCTTATACTCGAGGTAGTTGTAAACGATATTGTTAACCTGTAGTATAACTTATATTACCTTTATATATTAGTTAACCCGGATAAGACGTTTAAAAGACTATATAATAATACCGAAGTTTTAAGGATACTAAACTTAAATACTATAATAATAATAATAGTAAAGGTTTAAGCCGGCGGATTTATACCGCTAGTTTAGTATTAAAACGTTAATATTAAATATACTATCGTTAAACTTAAAAATATATACAGCTTTCTTTAATAAGGTTATACCGGCGTAAATCGATAAAACCGATAGAAAAGCCTTTTCTAAAATAGTAACTAAAAAGCTATTAAATAGTTAGCTTATAATATAAAAGTTATTAGTACTAAATAGTACGAATAAGAGAAGGACCGTTAGTACTAAATAATACGAATAAGATTAAAGGTTATCGGTACTAAATAATACTAACGAGAAAGAGACTTATACTTATAGTTACTTTTAAGGAGTAATAACTATAATTAAGGTCTTTTCCTGCTTAACAGCTTACTTAATAACTAGCTCTAATATATAGCAGTTAATTAACGACTTATAGATAATACGGCTAAAAACGGCTTTCCGTTTAATAAAGATAAAGTTATATAAGTTAAATCCGTATATAAAAAGCTAGAAGTATAATAGGCTTAAATCCCCGGTACTATAAAGGATAGCGTTCGTATACTCCGCGTTAAAGGAGATCGGGCCGTCGCTTTAGTTAGCTATCTCTTTAACGGCTTATCGAGTACTTTTTTTCTTCCTTTTACCGCCTTTTACCTAGACTAACTAAATTCCGGACTCGATAAAGTCGTTTATAATAACCTTTTCCGATATATTCCTTATAACGTCCTTACTTAGTATAACGTTATAACTAAGTATATTTATCGATACGATTATTAATATATAAAGGATACCGGCGTTTAAGTAAAACGCCGCCTTTTTACCGTTATCGACGGCTACCTCGACTTAGCTTTTTTTTAAAAGTAGCTCGATCTTATTTTTAACTACGCCGGCGTTATTATCGCTTAACGTAAGGTCTTAAAAGTAATTATTTATATAATCGTTTATAAAGTACTTATTAATTCTATATTTTAACTTATATATCTTTACTATATATAAAAAGATACTATTATAAAGGCAGACTAACTAAAGCTTATTATTAACGTATTTAAAGAGGCGAGTAATCGTATTTATCCCCCGGCGTATTCCGATATACTAAAGTATCGCCTTTATAATATCTCGGCCGTTATAGTTTTTACCGGTATTCTGTATATCTTATAGGCCGAAAGATAACGCCTACTACTATTAACTATAATACGTATATATATAAGTAAGCGCCGCCTTCTATTTTTAAAATATAGCCTCCGATAAGAACTTTAAGACGTCGTCCTTAATATCTATTATAAGCTCCTTTTTAAAAAAGACTATATTATCTAAGTTTATATTCTACTAAAATAAAAAAGTAAAACCGCGGTAGTTTATAATTTTATTAATAGTAAGCGTAACGGATACTATAACTAAAAAAGCTAAGCTAGTCTTTTTATTCTTACGGTTTAACTAATAAGCTATACGGATTACTATACGTATAAGCCGGAACTATCCGGTATAAAAGTTCTATACTATTTAATACTCGTTAAAAATAATATATTAAAAATAAAACCCGGGTAAAAACTATATTATTTAATAATAGTTAAAAAACTTAGATATTATAGGTTTATCCTTTTTCGTTTTTTTATTTATAAATATTAAAGGCTTACCGGTATCTATTTATATAGAAAGTAGTTTATTATAGATATTAATAAAGATTCCGAGCTTTTCGCCGAATAAACTAACTCGATATCTAGTTTTTATACTATTATCGTTAACCTAGTCGTTTTACTCGAATAGCTTATCGTTAATATTATTACTAATACAGTCGGCGTTATAAGCCTCCCGGTTTTTTAAAATATAAAACTTAAAGTCTGTTTTTTTTTTATTAGAAAGTAAGTTTAGCTTTTATACTATATCCGCCTTACGTTAAAAGGACTTATTCTTATATACGTCCGATACTATCTTATAAATATAAGCTATCTTCTTTTTATTAAACTTTCGGACTAAGTCTTATATATTATATTCTTATAAGCTATAGTCGAATAGTAAATTACCTTTTTTTTTAATAAAGCTAAAGCCTTAAGTCTTTTTTAATATCCGGAATACTAAGGTAAAGTAAAAGAAAAGCTAAATCTTATATATATTTTATTTTATATTTAACTATTAATAGTTAACTAAAGTAGTTAGTATTAAATAATACTAATAAAAAAGAAGATATTAATACTATTTAATACTAACCTTAAAGCTTAAATCTTACCTTTAAAGTATTTTTCTTTTAAATAGTAAGCTCTATCTCGGTATAAAGCTAGTCGGTTATTATTATAGTCTGTTAAAGACCGAGGTTATAGCTAATATTACTTTTCGAACTATAGTAAAACCGGATATAAAAGGTTTTTAATAAAAAGAACCGGTAAATCTTATCGAAGTACTACTCGATAATAACGGTAAGTAATATAAGTATTATAAGTATATATAACTTTATACGCTTTTCGGTATCTTTATCCTCGGTAAAGTCTAACTCGACTAAAACGGCTAAACGGTTATTAATAGCTACTTTACGTTTTATTAAAAAAACGAAAGTTTTACTTATACTAACCTCGTTAATAAATAAAGCGCTACGTATCGCGCTATCTACTATAAGTTATAAGCAGTATATATTTAGTTAGTTAGTTAGTATATAGACTATATTAAAGTAGGTTAATACTAAAAGGTATAAAAAGCGTTAATATTAGTACTAATAAATATTAACTAAGAAATAAGGCTTACCGATAACCTAAAACTCTTTAAGTTTAATACCGTATAGGTTTAAAAACTTCTTATCTTTACTATTTCGTTAGTTTACGTAAAGGTTTTAATATTTAACGTCGCCTTTAGCCTTTTTATCGTATATATTTAGTTTATCGAATACGGTTATAAAATCGATATTAATCGAAAGTCGAAAAGGTAAAAGACCTAATACTATATAGTATTATTTTAGTTTGTTTTAATACTCGCCTTATATAAAAGCGCCGCTACCGTTCCCGTCGACCTCTTTATCGTCTTCTTTAATACTTATAGTAAGTATAACGGCGTTTATATCGAAGCCGGCGATATACTACTCGATACTAAAGGTTTCGAGTAGTAAGATTCTAAAGTTTTAAAAAATATCTTTATTCCGGATAGATATAACGTATAGCTTTTTTAAGAAACCTCGGGTATAAATCTTTTCGACTATAGCTAATACCGTCTAATAGTCTATAAAGGGAATATTAGCTATAGCGTCGAAAACCTTAGCCTTATAATCCCGCTAATAGCTCTTTGTACGGCCGCGGTTTAGCCGGCTATACTAAAACGCTTTAGCTAAAAATCTTATATAACGTTAAAGGTTTTAGTAAACGCTTTTTAAAGCTTTAATAAAAACATCCTTTATCTCGTCGTATAGTTAGCAGAATACTATAGATATATTTATAACCGACTAAAAGGCTATATTATCCGGAATACTTTCGGTGTTATCGCTTATAAATCGTTTATATTATATAGCAGTAATATATATATAGGTTTAAATAGTGTTCTTACTACCGAAAGACTTCTTATTCGAGTTTAACCTGCCGGACTTCTTAATAATAGTAAACTTAAAAGTATACTACTATCGGATATATACTAAATACAATATAAAGCCGCGAAATAAGTTATTATATAAAAAGTTTTATAGAAATTCCTTACTCGATTTATAATATTTATACTATTTAGTACCTTTTATATTTAAATAAATACCTATAAAGTAATAGGCAAAGTACTATAAAATCGCTATATTTATAGTCGCGTTTATATTAATCTTCTTAAATTAAAGTATCTTAACGTTGCTATTTTTAATTAAACGAACCGGCTATTTTAAGTCGTTAAGTATCGACTTATAAATCCGCTTTAAGCTAAAGTTTTAAAACCTCTTAACTAGTTCGATATATTATTTATATACGTCTGCTAAAGTATATAGGTATAACTAGAACTTATATAGTTTAGCTTTAATTAAAAGGCTGTAAAACGTATACGCTATAAGGTTATTAGTATTATTTATAGGTAGTTAGTACTAAATAGTACGAAAATTATTAAGGTCTGTTAATACTAAATAGTACTAAGTTTATTAAAGTCTATTAGTACTAAATAGTACTAAGTTTATTTAAGTCTTATTAGCACTAAATGATGCTAAGTTATTTAAATCGTTAACACTAAATAGTATAAGATTATCGAGGTCTGTTAATACTAAATAGTATAAGATTATCGAGGTCCGTTAATATTAAATAATACTAAAATTATTAAGGTCCGTCGGCACTATTTAGTACTAACCGGATATAAAAGAAAGAGGTCGTTTACTTACCGATATAAGTTTAATATATATATATATATTTTACTTTATTAAAGCTAAGGATTTCGCCGATAATTTCTATACTCTTTTTAATAACTATAAATAAGTAGAATAATATAACCTTATTATACTTATAGCCGATAAAGTTAAGATTATTCTTTATTTTATCTTTAAAAAAGCTTCGAAGCTACTTTTCCCGGAAAATAAAAGTATCCGGTACCGGGTTCTACTAATCTAAAACTAAGTAGTTGCTTTTATTCTTTTTAATATAAATCTTATATATAGATAAGAATCCGAAATTTATAAAAAGCCTATACTTTTATAATATACTCGAAGTGTTAGCGATAGCTTTAAACGTCGCTTTATCGATAACCTTTAAGAATTATCTTAAGTTTAAGAGAGTAAGTAGTATCTCCGGGTTCCGGTTTAGTTTAAAATAGTCTTATAAAAACTAGATTATAATAATATTAGCGTTTCCGGTCTTTTAAGCCTTATACGTATTACTAAATACGATACTAATAGGCGTATTAAGTCCGGGCTGCTTATTATCGCTACTTAAAGCGGTAGTACTACTTAGCCTTTTTTTACTTAAGCGGCGGGATAAGGTAGAAAGCTCGGCTAAAGCCTTTAACTTAGCCGGGGCCTTTAACTTAACTAAGGCCTTTAGCTTTACCTTAGCCTTCCCCTTTTTAGGCGGTATTTTCGATTTAACTCTTAAATCTACTTTATAGTTTTAACCTTTAATTTTAAGTTAATACCTATTAGTACGAGTTAATAGCTAAGAAGTTAAGAAAGTTAGTTATAAGAAAGAAGAATAAAATTAAAGACGAAGAGGTAAGGAAGTAAGTTTATATAGCTAAAGGTTCGGTATAAGTACGCCGCCCGGCAGAACCCCGGAACAGGCCTAACTACCGAGGCAGGCGCTAAGGCTATATAGGCTATAGAACCCCTAACCCTGATAGGAGGGAAGGAAGGGGCTAATAAAGGGTCTTGCCTCGAACTCGAGTTGTATATACTCTAGAAACCTGATCTAGATGTCGAAATTGCTCTAGAATCAGGTCTTAACCTCGAGATACACTCTAGAAATATATATTATACTCGAAAATGCACTCTAGAAACATATATAAGATAATGTCTTAAGAGCCGAGACCTGCTAAAATCGGAAATTATCGCCTTACGTTATCGAGGTGCAGATACAAGAAAGCGAGTGAAATCCGAGTGGAACAGTGCAGCCCCTGAATATACAAAGCAGGGACTAATTGGGTTGGATTTGGCAGGCAAGCGGAACATTCACTCAGCCGGGTGCCGATTAGTCAGTGGGGTTAGTTATAAGCCGGGTCACTGACTAACAGCTTGTCTACTGATATATGTCACGATGCCACTGTCAATACCACTGACTGCTGTTAGCTGCTATGACCTGACACTAACACTCTTATCTCCATGTGACTTGTTAGATTGATAACATACTCGGCCGCTGTCGCACTCTGTGATCACTGATGACCTTGTCTGAATGACAATCCTAGCTTGTCGCCGGCCCAAAGCAGGTCCTCCGGAATTCATCTGGTCTTCTCCCATTGCCATTCAATACTTGCAAATCATTTTGCAACAACCAACACAACAACTCCAACCTTGTCCACCTGATTTCTTTCCTTCTCAAGCCTTTAAAGTGTCTGACAGATGCATTGTTATTTATCCGGAGTATCTCCTTGTGTGACTGACAGCGAGGAAGTAGTAAGTCTCCACCTCACCGAGCCCCTGCAGCATGTTCTTCACAGCCCTCGAGATCCCGGATCCAAGCTTTATAGCACGCAACTGGCACAATTTTCGGCATCTTCTGCCCTCTTAGATTGGCTATGTAGTGAATAGTCAAGCTCAAGAGCTAATGCTGACATCCTGTAGCCGCTTTGAGGTATAGGGATTGAGCCGGGACCCCCAGCATTTGCCCCGACAGTTTCCACTGAACAAAAGCCCCAACCGTCATGGAGGAGCAACGGCACCGTGCCGCTCTCCTTGAGCAAGAAGAGAGGATCAGGGAGAGGGAGAGGGAACAGAGGGACCGTGAAAGCGAGCGTACGAACCGCGAGTCTTACCAATCCAACGCGCCTCATCACAGCAACGCCGGGTCCATCCCCATCCACCAGCCCGTCGCAAACCGATTTCCGGGCACAATACATAGTCCTGGTGGCTTGCTGGCAAACCACGGAGCAAGCACGTCCAACATACCACTTGGCGCGCCTTCTGGGCCAGGCGGCGGTCCTGTAGGACCCATACATGGCGAGTCCAACAGACAGATGCCACACGGCGGCCAGAACGGAGCTCCGCCATCGCAACACCAGATGTTCGCGCCCGTGCAGCATGCATCTATGCCCCCGAACGGCTCGATTAGCACGTCTAGCGGTTCAGCGGCAGTATTTGGTCCTCCATTGCAGCCCGAAGGAGGTAGAGGTGCCGGCCAGCCAATGCCCTTCGGTGCCAGTATGGCCACCGGCCATGCTATGGCGCCCGCTCCGGGTGGCATGAACCAGGGACAGCAGCCCATCCTCAATGTGAGACATGACCGCAGTTTTGATGATAGTGAAACCCAGGCTCATGAGAAGCTGCTTCCTCGGGGTACCAATGCTGATGCCCATCTCAAACAGGACGCACTGAGCTATCTTGACCAGGTCAAAGTCCAGTTTTCGGAACAGCCCGACGTATACAACAGATTCCTCGATATTATGAAGGACTTCAAGAGCCAGACGTAAGTCACAAAAGCTTTGGTCGTGACGGAATAAAGGTAGCTGACGATGGGTAGTATTGATACTCCGGGAGTCATCAACCGTGTCTCTGAGCTGTTTGCTGGCCACCCCAACCTGATCCAAGGGTTCAACACGTTTTTGCCTCCTGGTTACCGGATCGAGTGCGGCCTTGAGAACAACCCCAACAGCATTCGAGTGACGACACCGTCCGGAACAACCCTCCACTCCATCGGTCCCGGTAGATCGGTGAATGTCGAATCTGGTCCAGCTCCTTCGTCTGCGCCAAGCCAGCGGTTTGTGGAACAGCAACGTGCAGCAAATTGGCAAGGTCCTGTTCAGCACAGCATCGAGAGCCCAGAAGTACGGTTCAGCACGCCTGCTCAAAGTGGCCAGGGTGCCATGGCACACGGATCTGGTCAGAGTGCGCCATTCGATAACCACAGCCCCGCGCAACAACGAGGACAGCCTCCGGTGCAGAACAACTCGGCGACATCCCACCCTCCAGTCCCCCGGAACGCCCACACCCCTACTCCAGCCGCTGCGCAAGCACTGAACGGGAGCTCTGCCCAGGCGCAGGCAAATTTGGAAAAGAGAGGCCCCGTTGAATTCAACCATGCGATCAGCTATGTCAACAAGATCAAGGTAAGCAGCTCACCTATAGCTTTGATTGGGAAGCATTGTTTTCAAAGTTTTCGCTGTAGTAAATAGTGGGGTTGTGCTTTGCTTATTCCAGTATTGTTGCCCTCCAAATTTTGCTTCAAGTCTGGGTGCCTAGCTAACTTTCGGTCGCAGAACCGTTTCCAGGACAAACCCGAGATCTACAAGCAATTTCTGGAGATCCTCCAAACGTACCAACGCGAACAGAAACCCATCCAGGACGTTTACGCCCAAGTCACAACGCTGTTCAATGCCGCTCCCGATCTACTCGAGGACTTCAAGCAGTTTCTCCCAGAGTCGGCCGCGCAAACAAGAGGAGGAGCTGCGCAACGCCCCGACGAATTCAACGCCATGGCTGCTGCTGCGCAGGCACCACAGCTGGCCCACACGCCACGCGATGGGCAGAAGGGCCCTCCCATGGGAAACTTTGCTCCCCCACCGAGTGCAATCAAGGAAACCAAAAAGCGCGCCCGCCCAGAGAAGCAGCAGCCAGGTCCTGCGCCGCCTATTACAGAGCCTCTCCCCTCGAATGTGCGAGGAGCGCCTGCGGCCGGCGGCAACAAGAGGCTGAAGACGAGCCACTCCAAGCCTGGTGCCGCAGACAGTGTCCTTGTTGAGCCTACCTTGACGCCGGTTATGCCAGAGCCTCTTGCACCTGCGACTCCCGCAGTCTCCGCTTCCGATGAGATTGGCTTCTTTGACAAGGTCAAGAAGCACATCAACAACAAGACGGCGTTCTCTGAATTCCTCAAGCTTTGCAACATGTTCACCCAGGAACTCATTGATAAGGACCTTTTTGTTTCTCGAGCATGTCAATTCATCGGAGGCCATACCGAGTTGTACAGCTGGCTCAAGGAGTTCATCACATACAGTGGCGATGACGTCGTCGTCGAGAACCGTCCCGAACCCCCAACTGGACGTGTGTCGCTGAGCAACTGCCGTGGCTACGGCCCCAGCTACCGTCTTCTGCCAAAGAGAGAGCGCCTCAAGCCCTGCAGTGGTCGAGATGATCTATGCAATTCTGTCTTGAACGACGAGTGGGCATCTCACCCCACATGGGCCTCGGAGGACTCTGGTTTTGTTGCTCATAGGAAGAACGCATTTGAGGAAGGCCTTCATCGAATCGAAGAAGAGCGTCATGACTACGACTTCTACATCGAGCTCAACCAGAAGTGCATTCAACTTCTAGAGCCGATTGCGCAGCAGATGCTGACACTGCCACCCCAAGAACGCGCCAATTTCAGGATGCCTACTGGTCTAGGCGGTCACAGCCAGTCTATCTACAAGCGGGTCCTCAAGAAGGTCTACGGCCCTGAACATGGCCCGTTGGCTGTCAACGACATGTTCTCCAACCCCTTCAGCGTTGTCCCCGTTGTCTTGGCCCGGCTCAAGCAGAAAGACGAGGAATGGAGATTCTCTCAGCGCGAGTGGGAGAGAGTGTGGCAGCAGCAGACTGAGACCCTATATCTTAAGTCACTGGACCACATGGGACTTTCGATCAAGACCAACGACAAGCGCAACCTCTCAGCCAAACATCTCGTCGACCTCATCAAGACGAAACATGAAGAACAGAAGCGGTCACGGGCGGCCAAGAACAAGGTCCCTCGCCATCAATTCATGTGGGCCTTCGATGACAAGGATGTCATCCTTGACCTCCTGAGGTTCATGATCATGTACGCTATGAACAGCGGCCAGCATGGAGCTACAGAGAAGGAACGCATCCTGGATTTCTTCGAGACATTCGTGCCACAATTCTTCGATCTCCCCGAGGACAAGGTACAGGAAAGGATTGCCAACATCGATCGAGATTCCGGCGATGAAGACGCCGAGGAGCTCCCCCCTGCTGAGCTTGTCAACGGAAGATCAGGACGCCGCAATGGCAGAAAGTCCGATCTTCTTCGCGGGGTCCTTGATCCAGGTCGCAACGGCAGCAAGTCGCGTAACCACAAGGAGGGCAGCGCTGCGTCAGGAAGTAAGGAGACCACCCCTGATGTCGTGTCAGGCAACGAGGAAGAAATGCCCGATGCCCCTGAAGATTCATCGATGCCTGAAACTGGGCCCAATGACAGGTGGTTGGCCACTGCCCCGGTGCCCACAGTTGTTTCTGGCGATAATCCTTTGCTTGACGAGGATGGTGACCTGAAGGCTGATACCTACTTCCGTCGCCCATGGTACAACTTCTTCTGCAACCAGACTATCTACGTCTTCTTCAGCGTTCTGCACACTTTGTACAAGCGTCTCAAGAGTGTCAAGGACAACAAGGAAGGCGTCCTCAAGGAGATTAATCGTGAGCACATGGAGAAGCCGGCCAAGGTCCTGGGCCTCGTCGCGGAGGACCTCAAGTTCTTTGAAAACCTCTCCGAGGACCAATTCTGGGGTCGAACCGTCGAACTGGTCGAGGAGTACATCAACGGCGACATCGACGAGAATCGCTACCAGGATGTCCTGAGGCACTACTATCTCAGCAACGGCTGGACGCTTTACACAATCCAGGACCTGCTCAAAACTCTTTGTCGCCTTGCTCTGGTCTGCAACAACAATGACAACAAGGAGAAGACGCCAGATCTGATTAAGCAATATATGTCCAGTCGCCATCACGAGGAAACAAGCTACCAGGTTGAGATCAGCCACCGCAAATTTGCGGAAAAGTGTATCAAGGATGGCGAGATGTTTGTCGTTTCCTGGGTAAGTTTTCTCCCTCCGATACTTGTCCACTGTTCGAGGCTGACCTTTTCTTAGTTCCCTGGCAAAGAGGAAGCAACAGTCCGCTGGCTCCGCAAGGAAGACACGACCTTCCACGTGGATGAGATGGAGCTGCGCGACCACTGGCAATACTACATCTCCTCCTGGACTCGTACGGAGCCGACTGAGGGCGTCCCCCGTTCCCACATGCAAAAGGTGGTGTTGACGCGCAATCTCCCCTCCGGAGACGCCGACTCGGATAGCGATTATCAACCCAAGCCCATCTTCTACAGTGAAGGCTTGGTCCTGAAGATCTGTCTCAACACATACAAGATCAGCTACGACAAGAACACCTCGAACTACTTCATCTATAACATTGCTGGTGGTTCGTCGGAGGATAGGGCTCTCCAAGAGAAACGATCGCTAGCCGGAAGGGAGGCGCGCAACCAGAAGTTCAAGGAAAAGATGGCCATGAACAGCCCTTGGATGAAGGACCTGAGCCAGGAGGAGGTCCAGCAAGCCAAGGAGGCATTTGAGAAGTGGAAGACTGAGGGTATCCCCCCACAGAAGGAAGACGATGACGATCTAATGGTTGATATCCCGCGTCGCCGTGATTAGGACCTGACCGATCATGGCGCTCTGTTTTAACCATCTGAATTGGGATGTGCCAACTCACGTGGATGGATGGACTGACGTCTTGGCAATCTTGTATGGCTGAACCGGGACGCTACGGTGGCCATCGGGGAAGGACGCGTGGACGTCGACATCGGGGTTTAGGCTGGCTCGGAAAGGATGGGCTTTTGGTGTCTTGATTGTTTCTTTTTCTTTGTATCCAAGAGCGTTTCGATGATTCCCTCTGCACAAGGGCAAGCTGCGACTCGGTTCGAAGTTTTTAATCTTGGCCCCTGCGCAATCGCAGTTTTAGGAGTTTGAGGGGAGGAAGACGGGCTCGGCAAACCAACTGGGCTTACATCTATCTGGATTCGAGAGGTGGGGGTAGTACTTGAAGCCCCTACTGAGCCAATACATATGTATTCTATTTCAGGCACGTGCCCATTGATGTTACTATGCGGTGGTGGTGGTTGACAAGGGTGATGTCGCGCTGCTGCTGTGTTCCCCTGCCTACATTACATGTATAATGTAATAACGTAAATGTAATGTGTGTTTGTTGGTCCCAGTTACCTTTCACCGAGTCGATGGCTGTCAGATGTAGATTTGATATGGACGACTACATTCGACTACTTGAAATTAAACAATACCTCCTGACTGTAGAGTACGAACTATATATTGAGGTTTACGCTCGGAAGTATTGCCCACAACACCAATGATAATAAATGGATGGCATCTACCGACATACCTACATAGTGATCTTATGAACGTCTTTGTTACTCTCGATCATTTTCTTCCCCTTTATCATCCATTCTTACCCTATACGACTGCTCTGATGATCGGCTGCTGGAAGCTGCCCACCACGCAGCTCAAGAATGAGACGACTGTAGCTATTGCGCAGTGGCTGGATCCTGACGAGATGAGATGGATTGGATCTTGTCACATAGGGCAAGAGTGCAGCGCTATACCAGGCCATCAATAATGCGCTCCCAGTGTAGTTTGCTCTAGATGAAATTGTCCCCGAGCGATCGCAGCTAAGGAGACCACCTATTCAGTAATTAGGTAGGGAGTCTGAATACAGGTTGGCATAAGAAAGAAGGGGAGGGGGGATATTATAAGCATATTGAGATATTGAAGGTAAGACTCTGGGACTGAGAAGTGTCTGAAGTCAATACAACTCAAGTGCTACAAGTGTAGTAATTGCTGAGCTCCGTGCCTTCAACTTGAGCGAAGATTATGGTCCTACTATTGCGCACGTCGCGTCGCGTCGCATCCATTCATGAGTGGAAGCAAGTGCCATAGATGGCAAAGACGCAACCTTCAAGTTCGCATCGTCTAAGTGTTGGCTCCCACCAGTACACCAACTTCAACTTCATACCTTTCTTCAATTCCTCTCTCATCAAAAAAACGAAAAAAGAAAAACCCGAGGGAAGGTGACTACCTGAGGAAACTAATCGCCATCATCTCAACAAACCGTTTCCCTTTCTTTGACCTCCCACACGTGGTCTTACACCCCTCTACACTCATATCTGCACACTCAACAATGGAGTTCACCCACGCCCACGCGCTCTACAAGCGACAGGACGACCAGGACCCGTCGGGGATGGCCTATAATACTACCGTCGTCGTCTTTGGGATCTTCGCAATCTGCCTCGTCGTGACGGCCCCTATGGTGTGGATGCTGATCTGGATGAGGAACGACAACAACCGTGAGTCGAGAAAAGAAAAGCCCCCACCCGCCGAGACGGAGAAGAAAAAGCGAGCGCCAGCTGAGACGTGACCGAAACCCATAACAGCTGACCATCCCACCCGCCGACAACCCCGCCGCCGCGGAGACCTCCCTGCCGCCGGGCGGCCCGCCCGAGAAGAGAGGCCGCGGGACCGCCTCCCCCTCGCGGACAGGGCGCGGCGGGCCGCGTCGAGCCTGCGCGGGCGCGCGTCCGCCGCGGGCCACGCCATCGCCTCGCGCTCCCGGAAGGCCTGCGCTCGGCTCCGGGAGCGCCTCGCCGCGCTCTCCCCCACTTCTCTCCGGCGCCGCACTGCCATGTTCAAAGCTGATGAGCACGCCTACGGTAATGCCTGCCTGCCTGCCCTCTTCCCTCATAAGGAGCTCCGTGGGCTTGGGTCCTACTCTCTCTTTCTCTTTCTCTTTCCACCAAAACTCACTCGACAAAGACTCTTCGCTGACCTTGTGTGACAGACCTCCCCATCATGCGGAAGCCAGCCTGGCAGAGACTCGCCGAATCGGGGAAGGACGTGGTCGGGGGGAAATCCGGAGACGGCGGAGGCGGCGGTGACGCCAAGGCGGAGGACAAGGCGGGAATTTCGGGGCCGAGGGGCGGTAGCGGCAGCGGCGGCGGCGGCAGTGAGGTTGAAGTTGTTGTCGACGGCCAGGAGCCGAAAGCGGTCGTGGCCGTGGGGATGGGCGGCGTGATGACGGCCTGAGTGAGGGTTTGACATGGGGCCTGCGAGGGGTTTTGGGGACGAGGGCTTGGTGTATGGATGGAAGTGTACGTACAAGACTGGGCCCGCGGCAGTTTTCACGACGGGAGATGTTGAATCCTCTGCTGGTAGATCGAAGGCCCAGGGCCGCCGGGTGACAGAAAGAGCAAGTACTGCACAGCACAGACTGTACTCCACCAGGTTTGACCACTGGATTTGATCGGACGGACAGGTCGCACTGGGAGTTAGATGCCGGAGTCCTCCTGTGCTGAAGCCAAAGAAAGGAGACAGATGATGACCAGCCAAAGGTGGCTGAGTTGTGTGTATAACACAGGTAGTAGGTACTACTAGTATCTGGACCATGATATTAGGGGGAATATGGGTGAGGAGGGGTGTAGGGGAGGAAGAACAAAAAGAAAAAAGAAAAAGGCAATGATATCGCAACGATATCGCTTCATAAATTCATCATCTCTCTGCATTACCCGTTCAATGCTTCCTGGGCGCTCCCGGCCAAACCGCTGCAAAAATGCCCAAAATGTACTGTGTTCCGAGCGCCGATGCCTTCATTCACTCATATATCCCCCGCTGAAACACCCCTCCAAGTCCAAAAAGTCCAAAAAGTGTCAAATAATCCAAATTAGTCCCAGTACACCCGGTGGAACCTCTTCCGCTCCCTCTCGTCGAGGAGCGACCGGTTCCGCCTCTTGGCCCTCCTCCCCTCGGCCGGGAACGTGTCGACGATGGGCGAGTAGGCCGCCGGCGAGTCGTCGTCGTCGATGATGGGGGGCAGCGCGGGGAGGGGCTTGTCGGGGGGCGGGTGGGGCGGGGGCCCGCGGGAGGAGGAGGACGACGACGACGTCGAGGACGACGCCGCCGACGCCGCCGAGCCCCCGGACACCCACGACGCCCGCAGCGACTGCTGGCTGGTGGGCTGCCGGGGCTGGAGCTGCGGGCGGCCCCTCGGGACGTGGTCGACCTGGACGATTGTCTCCTTTGGGGGGCTGGCTGTTTCGTCACACACGGGCACGAGTTAGCCACCACTGATCGGTTTTTTTCTTCTTTCCCCTTGGTTTCTTTTCATATTTTCGTATTTTCTTCTACCAAGAAAATATCACATTCAACAGCTTGATATATAGGGGCATGTGCTTACCATCAGTCACCTTCTGCTGGTTCTGCCTCGCCGCAGACAGCGACCCCTCCGAGTAGTACGTCCGCAGGTGGCGCGACCGGGAACACCTCCGCAGCGACCGCGGCTTGCCGGACCTGGTGCTCGAGACGGAGCACATGCTGGACCTCTTGAAGCTGCGGCCGCCGGCGCCGCCGGTGGTGGTCGTGGCCGCCGTGCCCGTCGTGCTCGTCGAGATGATGGAGATGGGCCGGGCGCCCCGCCTGCTCGCCGCCCTGCTCGCCGCCAGGTACTCCCTCCACTCCTCGAACCCCCGCAGGATGTCCTCCCTCGGGGCCGTGGGGGGCTGGAGGGGCTGGAGGGGCTGGCGCCCCCGCCTGGTGCTGCTGGTGGTGGGCCCGTGCTGGTGGGACGAGGACGGGGACGAGGACGAGGACATCTCGGCGGCCCGCCTCCACATCAGGTAGTCTTCCCAGTCTTCGCAGTCGAGGGGGCGCTGGGGCTTGGGAGGGGGCGTGGGCGGCCTGGCTGTTGGTGGCTCGGTGGGGCGGGGTTGTTCTTGCTGCTGCTGCTGCTCTGGTTGTGGTACGTAGTGTTTTGGGAGCAGTTGTTCCGGTTCTGGTTCCAGTTCTGGTTCTGGTTCTGATTCTAGCTCTGGCTCTGGCTTCGGCTCTGGCTCTGGCTCTGGCTCTGGCTCTGGCTCTGACTTCGGCTCTAGCTCTGGCAGTGGCAGTTGTGGTAGTGGTCGTTGCTGCTGTGAATTTGGCTGTGGCTTTTGTTGTTGTTGTGGTTGTTGTGGTTGTTGTGGTTCCCGGCCTTCATCAGGGACAGGTATCATGAGAAGTTCTGCACCCTGTTGCCTCTCGTCGTAGAAGGGGACCATGAGGACGGCGGTGTCGTCCTCGGGACGTCGTGGCCGCTTCATACTTGACTGTGACTTGATACTTGACTGAGAGGACGCGTGTGGGATATTGGCCCTTGCTCGGGCTGCAAAGGAAGAAGATGAAGATAAACGTTGTATTACTTGACTCATGTTCAGTATGCTGAGTGTGTAAGTCCTTCTCTCTCAAGTTGTGACGGGACAAGAGGTGTGGGACAGAGACTCGAGACTGAAGAGGGAGATCAAGTATATGGAGAGAAAGAGAGAGAGAGAAAGAAAATGTGTGTGTGTGTGTGCTGGTGCACGGTGGTCGTTGGTGAACTACGGGGTTTTGGCTTGAAGGAATTCTTCGAGGTCAAGGAGGGGCATATTCTGGGCTGGTGGACGACCAAGTCTTTGTACTCGGTGGGGAGAGAGAGAGAAAGCCATCATATCATATAATTCGTGACGATCCCAGGCCAGCCAATGGGAATAAATGAGTCACTTTGGGCATATCTGTGGTCCGGGGGGGTGCCCAGGTGGTGAGTGAGCGAGTGAGCGGTTGAGTGAGCAGTTGAGTGAGGTACTCTCTATGTATGGGTGTTGCTGGTGGTGGGAAGCTGGGAAGCTGGGAAGCTGATGAGCACCAGACCAGACAAGCACCATACGCAGTGTTCCGTTTACCAGTAACCCCTGGTTCAGGTGTTAATCAACCTTGGAAAGTACCTGACCATGTAACTCAGGATGTATATGGCCGGGCACTCGGAAAACAACCGGGCGGTCGCCGACATGGCGGTGTCTCCTCGTCCGGTGTTGCATGAGTGTGTGAGTGTGTGAGTGTGCATGTGTGTTTGTATTGCTAATCGATTGCGCGCTGATGAGTGCCTTTTTGGAAACGAGGCGCTCGAAAAGCCGCGGACGACAAGAAGCGCCCGAGCGATTAAAGTTCCCTAGCCGATGGGAATTGTCCAGGTGCTTGTCGCACTCTGGCACTTTGGGTCTTGCCAGATGGTCTGTGATGCAATGCAGTCGATGGCTGGGTGGAGACAGGCGATGAGCTGTTCAAATTGCCCCTAGCATGCAACATGCATCAGGGAGTCTGGGAGGTACCGTAGTATGTACTCATGTATTCAGGTATCCAGTGCTGCCAGTGTCTAAATCCCATTGTTTGTTAGTATCCTGGTATGTATGTAAGTCCTGGTCCAAAATTGGATCCATCTTGGGGTCCCCGTAGATCGGGTCGACCAGGCATATATCGTGTATTATCTCTGCCAATCAAGTACTCAGTAATCAGTAATCAGTAGCCCAAACCTGCACAAGCTGGTCTCAAGTCTTTCCTTCGAGAAGGAGGGGTTTTATCATGTTTGTCGTATCGACAAATCTCAGCGAGTCGTTCCTCCAAGGGTTCATATTTGTATCCACTCGTGAGCGACTCGCTCGCTCGCGGCGGAGGATCGGACCGCACTGTAGAACGGCAGAGCGGGAAACAACCGTGCCTGGATCTACGATGCTTGTTTTACCCCACGAAGGGGAGAGAAGGCGATGGAATTTGAAGAGAATGGGAGAGGGGGGGAAGAAAACGTCAGGGTTAATAATTAGTCCTCGGCCAAGTGTTTGTGTGTGAAACAAACCAAGGTGGATCATACCAACTCAAGAGTCAAGACCCTGGAATGATGTCTACACGATCCTCTCGTACGGTACCTGGCAGCCCGATATCGCGGCCGAGACTCGGAGTCGAGAAAGTCTTGTCTCTACCTAGGTATCTCTCTCTCTCTCTCTCTCTCTTTCGTCTCTCTCGCTTTCTCTTCTCATAATATACCGGTAAATCACAAGCCTGGCATAGCACGGTATGGAATGACAGCTGGTGAGACAGGGCTGAGAGGGCCGAGGGCAAATGCAGAAGCCTGATCAGGATTCAATCATCAACAGGGCAGGTTTTCCTGAAATGGACCTGCTGAGCTGTCAAAGAGGACTACCAGTACTAGGGCGCACCGGCCGAGGCACACGAGAGAGAGAGAGAGAGAGAGAGAGAGAGAGAGAGAGAGGGTGAGAGAGAGATAAGATCGTGACGTGGGTTATGTGGGTCGGTGTGGTCCAGCTGTATGTACCGGTAGTGTCAACTGGTGTGTATGGATATACATAGGTACATGAGTACCATAGTACATATAATAGTATGCGGCACACAAGACAAGACAGGATTTCAGGACCTCTCGGAACGTCAACTGCTTCTCATTTGTTCATCAGTGGCTTTTGTGTTGTTGATAAAGAGTTCGTAGATGGGGAGTTTTTGTTGTCCTTGTTTAGCTGTCAGCTGTCAGCTGTCAGCCAGGTCCAGCCCAGTCTCTAATTCTCTCTCTCTCTTCAGCACAGACACACGCGATCATATATACATACTCAGTAGACATACAAAATGTGTAGTCCTCCTCCCTAGCCGTCACATTAATTTCTCATACACATATATATATATATATATATATATATATGCACATTTGTTGCCATATGTTGCCTAGGTATCAATATACAGTACCTATCATGACACAAGAATCCATTGGCCAATCATCTTATATCAATTGGCGGCCTCCGGGAGGGTGGGACATACCATTCACCTCTCCAAATGAAATGCAATGCCAGATGAATGGTCGGCGAGAGGGTTACCATTGATACCATACCATACCCAACTATGCATAACTAGGTATGGTACATGTAAGTAGGTAGGTAGGTAGGCAGGCAGGACGGCAACTTACGAGTGTGCCAGTTTGCATCGAACCACGCAGGGTCGTGGCAGTCCGTTGGTGGTCGAGGGCCAATCTGATTTTTGTGATCAGTAATAAGTAGCTAAGCAACCTTGGGACCCTTCGGGATTTGCGAGTGATTGAGTGAGTGTGAGTGCCCAACCAGCCAACCAACCAATAAATAAATAACAAGCCACCACCGGCATCGCCTCGTATGCTTCCGCGTTCGGTTATAACTGCACGCCTGCACGCCAGCCCTGCCAGCCCGCCACCAATCGGTCTTTTCTCTTGGTGTTTAGGGGAGAAAAGGGAGAAAGGAAAACACGAACGAATAACGAAGGACCTGCCTTGACAGCTTTCTCTCCGGCAGCACGGTGCAATCAGAAGAGGGAGGAATGAAGATCGGAATATCTGGCAGGACGTTTCTGGGCCCCAAGGGACGGGACGCTCACAAGTCACAACCCTTGTTCAAGTAGAGCCAGCGCCGACCCTGTGATGTTTGTAGACGTATAGCTAATACATTTCACACCTGGGCGTGTTTATATTCAGTCTTGGCCATTCTCAAAACTACGCGCTGATGCCGCCAGAATTACCTGCGCGTACCCTATGATATATATGAGCGGTGTGGATAACACAACCAATGCGCCTGCTCTGAAATTACGAAATCCTTCAGAACCTACGCAACTACTTAATCACACTCCCCAACACAGTACTCACGCTTCACACCCCCCCCCTTCTCGATCGATGGATGCATGTTGAATGTTCACCACTGCATGGACTGCGTGGGATCGCCTGTAGGGGTCCATATGTATGTTTATTTCTGCCCGACCCCCCGGAGACAGCTCTGCACAGCACGTGTTTCATGTGTAACACAGAGCTCGGACTCAATCCATGTGACGCCGCAGCAGGGCTATGTTGCATGCGGTGGTGAGTGGTACACAGGCATATCGGCATCGTGACTTGCGGGGATGTTTCGAGTATGACGGGGCGCTCTGATCAATGGACTAGTCCAAGGTTCCAATGCTGCTTGATAAGAATATTCAGTACGGCTGACTTTCATTTTGGGTATGTATCAACGTTAGACCCCTTCCATATCCTGCCGTGAGGCAGGTCTCATGATAGTAATCCACCATATCAGAATGAAAGATGTAACCCGACCTGCCCGCCTCGACAAACGTCTGGTCACCGCCCCCCGGAAGTGCCCCGGAGGCAACCAACCAGCCAACACGTCAACCTCGGGCTTCAGCAGACGACTGAGCATCACCAGCCGCCGCGGCAGCGCCCTTGCCCATGACCCGTCGGTATCCCTCATCGTCGTCAAAGTCGATGTTTTTGCTCATGAAGAACTTGCCGGTGTTGTAGTTGAGAAAACACACGACACGCTCCTCCTGCCATCAATCTCGGTTAGCATTGTCCATTCCGAATCCTCCTCATGGAGTAGAAGCGGGAGTCTCCATGAGACCTGCTGCACGTACCGCTGTCCCACGTCTGGGGGGTCGAATATGGAGGATTTTTCTGACGAACTTGACCCTCTCCGTAAACTTGGCGAGGCCCAGCCTTACTAGACATGCCTGCGGACCCGTCCCTTGTTAACCGAGAGCGATTTTTTCCTATTTTCGGCAGGTCTTGACTCCTGAGACACTGTCTTATACGGGGTTCTGGAGTGCATTTTCGAGTCTAATATAGTTTCTAGAGTGTATTTTCGAGTCTAATACAGTTTCTGGAGTGTATTTTCGAGTGTAATACAGTTTCTAAAGTGTATTTTCGAGTGTAATATAGTTTTTAAAGTGTATTTTCGAGTGTAATATATATATCGTAAGTTCAGACATTATCTTTAAAGTATATCCTCGAATCTTTATCGTCTAGCTTCTATTACGCCTAAGTAGAATAAACTATTAATTATCTAATCGTAGCCGTATAAGTAGTGTTTTTAGTATATCTTACGGTCGGTCTGCTATAAAACACGTAACGTATAGCTACGATACCTCTTACAGTCGGTCTGCCTTAGAAGATTTACGATAGCTACGATACTTTTACGGTCGGTCCGCCCCGGAAGATTTATATACGATGCCTTTTACGGTCGGTCCGCTATAGTCGGCTTAAGCTATACCGAGTAGGAAAGGCTATACGGAAGGAGTATATCGTATACTCGGTCTGCTATAAAATACAGAATACGTAACGTATAGCTATAATACCTTTTATAATTAGTCCGGGCTATACCGAGTAAGAAAGGTAATACAGAAGGCTATAATACCTCTTACGGTCGGTTTACTATAGAACACGTAATACTGTTATAGCTATAATAGCTATAATAGCTATAATAGCTATAATAGCTGATTAAAAGAGCAATAAAAACAATATCTGCTTAAAAAGCGCTATATAATTAAAGGTACTATAATACCTTTATTTATACTATTAAAAAGAGAAACGACTACCGCCTTAATAGCCGAGCGGTTTTAATTTAATATTATATACGGTTATCTAAACTATATTATACTAAGTGCGGTATATATATAAGATAATATATATCTTATAATATAAAGTATATCGGTAAAAGAGATAAAAATAGTAAAAAGAGAAACGTAACTTTAAGTATAGGCGTAGGTATTATATCGTCTTAAAAGAGCTTTAAATCTTTAAGCCTAAAGGCTTAGTTATAGTATTATTTAGGTAACGGTATACTAGCGCTAAAGGGTATATTATAAAAGACCTTTACTTTTAATTAAAAGGTAAATTATAAAAGACTTTTACTTTTAATATTATAAATCTTAATTTATTCTTTTCGGTTTAAAGGTTTTTATCTTATTCTTATTCGAGGTTTTTATTTTTACTTTGCTTTTTAGTTCTGTTAGCTTATTAAGTTAGTAGTTAGTTAGTTTTTTAGTTTAAGTTTAAGTTTAAGTTTAGTTTAAAGGTATTCGTTAGCAATAGAGATAGCGATTTATTTCGATATATTTATAAAATATACGCTTTATATATTAAACACTATTATTAGATAACGCAATACGCTAAACAGCTATATAGTTTAGGTATAGATAGGGCGGAAATACATATCGTAGCTAAAGTAGGCCTTAAAGACAGCCTATAAGGTAAAAACGAATAGATAGGCTAGTATAAGCAGATACTCGAACGTTATATAGTATAAAGATACGAGTTTAAATAACTTAAATATATAACTTTTATATATATTAAAAGGTAATAATAAAAATATATAACGTTAGATAATACTATAGGCTTTTTATATAAATTCTAGTAGCGTAGGTTATACGACTATAGCCTGTTTCGAAATAGTTATTTTAAATAACCGTTAATAATAGCTAATAGCTGTAATAGCTGTTAAATACGGTAGTAACTATATATACAAATATAGCCGGTTAATAAGCTCGCCTTTTAAATTTAGCGACCGGTTTACTAGCCGGTTATATTAATTCGAATATTCGACCTTAACTTTAACCTTAACTTTAACCTTAACCTTAACCTTTAACCTTTAACCTTTAACTTTTAACTTTAACTTTAACTTTAACTACTAATTATAATACCTTATATACTCTGTCCGGCCGGAATATTAAATAAGGTATCGGGTATATAACAGAAAGGGGGGGTAGCTATCAGCTAGCTACTAGAATACAATATAGACAACTTAAAAATTATCGTTTAAAGGTTATTTATTAAAAGCTTAAAAGGGATAAAAGGGGAATACTAAAGCGATAAAAACGATAATAATAACCTTTTATATTATTAATTATTTAGTTATTTAGTTTTAAGTTTTATAGTAGGTTATTAAATTAGTAAACTAGCCTATCTACCGTTCCTTACTCCTTATTATTAGTAGTTTAGCGATCTTTATTGTTAGTAGTTTAGCAATCTTTATTATTAGTTATCTAACAGTCTTTATCCTTCTCGTCTTTTTCGATAATAGGCCTTTTACGCTTCGATAATACCGTTCTGCTAGAAGAGCTAGTTCGGAGGATATTAAAAGACGACCGATTATAGACTTTACTGCTTTCGGTAAGCTTAATAGCCGTAAAGCGGGTACGACTATATACTATAGTACGATCGATACCGCTACCGATCTATTAGTTAAACGTATAGTATTTCTTTTTAACCTTCGTTATTTATACTTAAATACGTTATTTACGTTTAAGGTATAGCCTTAGCTTATTTTAGGTAGGTATTTAGTATATTTTAAAAATAAAGGTACGGATACGGCTTTAGTTGTCTTTTAAAGCTAAGCCGAAGGCGTTAATACCTAATACGTAAGGCTTTTTAAATACCTTATAAACGTCGTTTATAACAAGGAAGGCTTTATAAAAGACTTTATAAAGGCCGGAGCCGACTAAGTATTATAAGTATTTATATATATAAAAGGAACTTAATAATACTTATAAAAAGTTTTAGTCTTATTTAAGTTTCGGGTTTCGGATATTTTATTAATAAAGTAAGCGAGTAATAGCGTTAAATAAGTATTATAGTTTTTAGCCGGTTAAGTTTAAGAGAATAAGTATATAAAGTTTAAGAGTTTTAGGCTAACTAAGAATACCGGCGGTTTTAAATATAATCGGCGACTAACAGATCTTCTTTCGTATAGTCTATAAAATAACGATACCTTATAAAGATATATAAAAATATAAAACAGATTTCTTTATTCTTTAAAAACACTATATACTATACTATATTACGACTAACTAAGTAAAGACGTTAGTTATAAGATAATAATATATACCTTAAGACTTAAAGATTAATAGCTGCTTAATCTTCTGTTTAATTTAAATAGTATAAGCTATACTTAATACAAAGCTACTCGATATATAGTTAGTTTAAGTTTAAGTTAAAAACTTATACGTTATTAACTATATAAAGCCGTCTTAGTTTATATATATATTTTCTTAATAGTATTACCTTCTGCCTTCTTTTTAGCTAAACCTATATAGAAAGATTTACACGACCGTTTCGTTTATATAAAGGTATTTCTACTTTTAAAGCCGAAACCCCGAAGCTAGTATATAGCCCTTTTTTTATCTTTATATTATATAAACTAGTACCGCTTAAAAGAATATAACTAAGAGATAGTAAGAAAAACTAAATAAACCGAATAGAATAATAATATAAAGAAAATAGGTAGTAAGAAAGAAAGCTATTTTAAAAGAACGTATTATCGGGACTATTACTTTCTTCTCTTTTTTCTTATTAACTTACGTCTATAAAACTATCCGACTTTATCGTAAACCTTTTAAAATCCTTATTTCTATAGGCTTAATAATTTACAGCTCGACGCTATAAATAAGCCAGGTAACCTTTTACTTAGTTTTTATAGATTTATATTTAAGCTTTTTTATTAAGTTGCCTTTTTTTATAAGCTTAACGATGTTTACCTTTTTTTTCTATCTTTACCGGTATACCTTCTTTTAAGCCTGCTCTTTTTTAAATAAAGTAATTAGTAGTTTTATAAACTAAACGTTATTCGCCTACTAGATATTAAACCCTTTAGCTATAACGGTTATAATAACGATAAAGACTTTATTAAGGCTATCTATAGTATAATCTTTATTTATTTTGTATATAATCTTAGCCCGGTTTTTTATAGTATAGTTAAAGTTTAGTAGTAGCGGTCTTACAACGCCCCGGAGCTCGGGGTTATATAATAAAAAGACGTATATTAGTATAACGTTTAAAGGCTAGCTATAGAAGAGTATAGTATAGCGTTTACCCGACTTATTTATCGACGTAGTGTTTTTATTTTTATTTAAGATTATTTATTAAATTAACGCTTTAACTTTACGAAACTTAGCCGAGTTTCTTTAAATCGTATCTAAGTAGGTAAACTAGTTTTATTAAAACAGCCTTTATAAAACGCTTTTTAAAAGAATACCGCTAAAAACCTTCTTTTAATACTTAAAGACGGCCTTTTAATATACTATTATATTAAACGCTTTTATATTTAGTACTTTCTGTAAGACCGTTACGTATAGGTATATCGAGGTATATTATAGGTTAGTAAACTTTCTGTCCGAGGTCTTTTACTTACTGTTTATTAGCTTTTTTATTAAAAACTTTTTCGTAAGCTCGGTATTTACTCGACTAGCTATTTCTTACTTTTTACGTTACTTTTTAAACTTTAAATTAATAAGGCTAGTAACTTTTAATATTAGGTTAGTAAACGTAAAATGTATAACGTTATTCTAGACGAGCTTAAATATTTTATCGATTTCTTAATAAGGTAGTAGCGGGTTAATCTTTTCGCTATAATAAAGCTAACCTTACCGGAGGTATTATATAATAGGCTTAAAGAAGTAGATAAGCTTATAGATTTTCGTATATATCTTTACGTCTGTTATAATAAACTAAGTAGCAAGCCTACGTACTAAGTTAAGATATTACCGTCGAGTGTTTATAAAGGCTTTTATCGTTATAAGGAACTCGCCTTTAACGATAAGATATAATATATAGGGCTTAAATTCTTTCTACTAATCTTTAAAGTACTTAATTAAGGCCTACTATACTAAAGAGCCTTTTTCGAAGGTAGTACTATATAACGTAAATAGCGTAACGGGATATAGCGCTACCGAATAAATATACTTAAAAACTTTAAATAAGATCGTTTTATAATGCTTTATAGTACTTATACTCTTATACTAGTAGTACTTATCTATAATTATAACGTTTACAGTAAAACGTTTATATTTTATTTTTTCTATAAAAAGGTATTCTTTCTTTAATAACTCGACCGACTTCGAGCTTATAAAGAAAATATCTATAGCTACGTTTATACTGTTAACGATATACCTTATTATATACTATTTACTATTATTATTATCGCTTATATTAATATCGATAGCTTTATTAGCTGTATTTTTAATAATATTTATTAAACAGGTCGAATCTATATATATATTTATAAAGTATTTTACCTTAAAGACGTATATATAGAACTTTATAAACTTAGTCTTTAGTCTTTTTTATATATAAACTACGCCTGCTTTACTTAGCTAGTTATATATTAGGCTAGTAAGGATTATAACTAAAGCAGGCGAGTTTATAAAATAGCTTAAGCAGATACGATAGAAGTCGGAAGATCTAATATATAAGTATTCGACTATAAGCTTAAGCTAAAACGGGTATCGGTTATTAGGTTTTTAGCCGTTTTTATAAAAATATAAGTAAAAGGTTAGCTTACTTTTTTACTTAGTTTATACCTCGGCTTAAAGTAAAGCGAATATAGCTTAAGTATAAAGGTATAAAAGTATTAGTATAGTCTTTTCGAACTTAACGTTTTAGTTTATTAAAGCGTCGTTTACCCCGGTAGTAATAAGCGATATAAAAAGGCTATACGCTATATATAGCTAGTATATATAGATAGGTTATACGATATTCTTAATAGTATACTTACCGTTAAGGTTTTCGGCTACTTAAAAGAACCGAAAAGCTTAGCCGAACTTAAAATACGTTTTATCGAAACTAATAAGCTAAGTAGTAGTATCCGGATAGTTATAATCTCTAGTATTATTAATACCGGCGAGTACTTCTTTTTTTTCTTTAATAACGATAGCTTTATTATCGGAAGTAGTTAGGTTAATTACTATCTATAAAAGGTTTTCGAAAAGGTCGGTAACGGCGTTCGGTTAGTTTTTAATACTATCGGCACTAGCGAATATTTCCTTTTATTCTCTAATAATAATAGCCTTACCTTCGGTAGCGGTTAAGTTTATTACCGACTATAAGATAATATTATAGTAGTTAACGTGTTAGGTCGGAAACTATATATAGCTAACCTCGGGTCCGGTTTTATTTAAGGCTTTTATAAAGGGTTGCTTAACGGGAGGTTGCTTAATAAAAGGTTACTTAGCGGGAGGTTATTTAATAAGGGGCGTAGTAGGAGGGAGCTACGTTAAAGCCTTTTTTAAAAAGCTAGGAAGCGTGTCTAGCAGCTTTTTACTATAAGGCTTAAACGAAAAGATATAGCCGTAGTCGGTATAAAAGAAGGCTATAAATATACCGTTTTTAACTATTTTTAATAGACTACTAAAGCTTTACCTATCGATAATAACTTAAATACAGGTCTCTTTATTTAGGTTAATTAAAATAGTATTTAAAGCTTTTTTTCGGGAAATATCGACGGTTTTTAAAAGCTATTTACAGAACTAATCGTAGTTATAGTAATATATATTATATAGTTCGCTATAGGTTAAGCCTAGCTCGGTAAGAGCGTTTAAGGCTATAGTCGACGACTTTTCGCCGGTATCGTACCCGAGGATAAGCTAGTTAAGATTAAAGTACTATTACCGTTACCGTTTAGCAAGCAGTTACTTTAAGTTTAGACCTATTATATTACGCGAGCGGCTTATAGCCTTAAAACCTTCGGACAGATCTATTATAGAATTTAGAATATAAAGGTTAAAAACTCTTAAAGCGTTTAATTATATAGTAGTTTATAGCGTAATCTTAATAACAAGGGTATTAATAGCTTAAAATAACTACTAGTAGTATATATAAAGTCTTATAACTACTATAGATACGTGTTAAGGCTAAAAGATAAGACGCGGTAATAGGGTTATATACCGTAACCGCAAGGTATATTAATTACGCGAAAGAATAAAAGGTTTATACTTAGCTAAAGGCTCGGAAATAGTTATACTTTATCGATAGCTCGCCCGAGTATATACGTAGGTAGATATCGGTTTAAACTATAAGATATTATAAAGTAGTAAAGTAGTAACAAGGTAACGGGATAATAAGGTAAAGACGTCGGCTTTATTTTTAAATATAAAGACTTAGTAGTTTTAGGGGCGATTACATAGCTACGACGTAAAGAGATTAAGGCCTTCTGTTATAAGTTATCGCGGATATTAAAACCGGTTAATAGTAAAAAAGGTAAGAAGGTAAAAGGTAATAGGTATAATAAAAAGCTAAAGGCTAGTCGGTAAAAGATTAAAGGTAAAGGTATAGAAAGTTAGTTATAAAAAGATAGTACGATAGGAAATTAAAGGTTAGTTAGTATAATTTTAAAGGTATAAAGGTAGTAGTAATAGTAGTAAAGGAAAGGAGTTAGGCGTTAAATACTATACCCTTTTTAAAAAGGAAACGTAATTATAATTTTCTGCTTTACCGCCCTTCTATTAACCTTAACCTATTTTAAAGGCTTTATAATATCGAATTAAAATAAATATATTACATTACGTTTTTAGTTATTAAACCGGCGATAATAGCTAAAAGAAACGTTTAATAGCTCCTTTAACGCAGCTGCTTATATTACAGTCGGTAGCGATACCGTATAATATTCTCTGTATACCTTATCTTAATAAGCTTAATACGTCTATTAGTAAGCTACTATTTCTTACTTAAATTAATATCTTTTTAAAGCAGGTATTAAACAATATTTTATCCTTTTCTTTTTTAATATAGCAGGTATTACGTAATACCCCGGCCTTTTTTCTTTTTAAAATACCGTTTATTATTACCGATAAGTTCTTTATACCGACTAGTATTATACGGTATATTATAATACTAACTATTATTAGGTTTACGTAAAGCTAATAAGCCGCCGTTTACATTAAGTTTATTAAGCCGGCCGTTTACTTCGGTAAGCGTAAATATACTTTATTACCTTTTATATTATAGCTATCTTATACTAATATAACGTAAATATCTATAACGCCTATAAGCCTATTAACTAGTTTTACCGAGCTTAATAAAAACGCCGATATACCTTTTATACGGCTATAAATATAACCGCTACCTTCTTTTAATCTACCGGAACGTACTAGCGGTATTAAAAAGGATATTATAAAAGTAAGCTTCGATACCGATAGTATTATACTTAAACGGTTTAAACTACTTAGCTTACTTAGTTTATTTAGCCGGTACCGACTTAATACTACGTTTTATATTAAATACTTTCTTTATAGCTATTACGATTTTAGCTATTAGTATATTATAATAACGACCGTTTTAGGTAATTATATATACTCGATTCCGGCTATATTATAATATACTAACGTTATTTAGTATAACGAAACTATTAGTAATACGAAAGGATTAAGATAAGTTATTAGCTTTTTTTAGAGAAAGTTATAATAAAAGTAAAAGGCTTTTAGGCTAAAAAGGAAGCTATAATAAAGACTAACTTTAAGGAGACGTATAAAATACTTTACGATAAGATCGCTTACATACCCCCGACGATATATTAAGGCGTAAAGGTATAGATACAGTAAGATCTTTACTTCGAAGCGGTTAAGACGATAATAACATTAATATAGGTATAAGGCGTATATAATATAACTTATACGATAGTATAAGGCTAAATCTTTATACCTCCGGGCTTTAAGTAGGCAATAGATCCCGCGTTATAGAACTTAGAGGAGTTATAATCTATACGATATTATTACTTATTTTAGCTAAGACAATAGTTAAAAAAGAGTAAGTAACTAAATAAAAAGTATTATTATAATAATATCTTCCTTCTTATAGTATTATAACAGTAAAGTAGCCGCTTATTTATACTCTTCTTATTAATAAAAGTCGATAGTCTTTAAAGATAATATATTTAGATAAGATAGCTATAATACTATAAGGAATATATTAACTGCCTAGCTATAAAATATAACTATATTTAAGTAAATTATTTCCTTTTAGCCCGAGGTAGTATTAAGTTAGTTTAATAAAACCTTTTTAGACAGTTACTTTAAATTATACGAATAAGACGTAAGAGATATAAAGTAATATTAAAAGAGGTAAAAGAACTAAGTACTTATCTAAATAAGAAGTATAATAAGAAACCTAAAAGTATTATAAGCCTTATATACCTAATATTACCGAGTTATAACTTTTCGATATCGTTAACTTACAAGAAAGACTATAGGTATACGCGATAGTATAATATAGCTTAAAACGAGTAAGATTAAATAAAATAGGTAATAAGTATAGTATTAAACCTTAACCTTATAATACCTGCGTCGATAAGCCCGGTAATAAGCTAACTTTATAATATCTTTAACCTATATTAAAAATTATAAAAGGCGTATACGGTAGTGTTATATAGTTTAGAGTAAAAGGAAATAATTAGACCGGTTAAAATATTAAGAAATAACCGTTATCTTTATTAAATTTAAATAAGAAAGGTAACTTTTAAAAAGCTAAAAATAAATATATTAAAAAAAAGAGGGGGAGGTTAAAAACTTACCTTAAGGCTATACTAAGGTAAAAATAAGATTTCTCGGGTTAGATTAATTTAAGTCGATCCGACTTAGTTTTAAAAAAAGCTAAAGCTTAAAAAACAGGTATAGTTAAGCTTAAAGCGACTATTTAGTATACAGCTAATAGACCGTCTTATATATACCGCTGTCTTAAGCACTAGATTAGGTTATAAAGCTATTACTGCTTAACTGTATTGTTTCTTTCTTTTATTAACCTATAATGCTTTAACTTTATTATATCGGATACGGTTAGTAGCGCTAAATACGTTAGGTAGAGACGTGTTATATAGCGTATAAGATATTTAGTTATAGCAGACGTAATCGGTAACGCTTAATAGTAAGATTTTATCGTAACTATAGTAATTTAAAGTACGGTAATAATAAGTCCGAAAGTCTTTGTAGTAATAAAAGCGACCGAAGCGACGATTAAGTTAAGTTATCTCTATTTTAACTGCTTAGGTAGTTATAGTGTTTAAAGGCTAGGTGTATAGAATTCGAGTGTCGGGCGGGGATTATAGGTAGTGTAATTAGCGCTTACTATATTAGGTTAAACTACTAACCTCCGCCCCGGATCTGCTAAGAGAGGCTTAAATTTAGTACTTACCGTTTAATCCGAGTAACGCTTACTATATTAAGCTAGTACTACTTTCAACCCCTGTCCCGGATCTGCTAGGAGAGGCTTAAATTTAGTACTTACTGTTTAATCCGAGTAACGTTTACTATATTAAGCTAGCTTACTTTTAGCCCTTGTCCCGGCTCTGTTAGAAAAGGCTTAAATTAGTTAAATTAGCTTAACTACCTATATTATTTAAGTGTTTTATTAATCTTTATCTAGACTTTATTAGCCTTTAAACAGTACCTATTTAAGCTTAATACGCCTTATTATTTATACCTAACCGAAAGGTTTATAGGTTTCTTATATAGGTTTCGAAATATATAGGTATTAGTTAGTTATCTTTTATAATTATCCGTCGTATACTAAATAGTAAATATCTAGGCTAAGATAGAGTAAGCTTTAGTAAGTAACTTTTAATAACTACCTATAATATTAAAATATACTAACCGTAAATCTAAGCCGGTTATAAAAGTATTTATAAGATATAGTTATTATTAAGTACAGACTGCTATAAGTAAGAGGGTATATCTAGAATAAGTCTTATAGACAGATACTTTAGCTAGGATATACTTATTTAAGCCTGTTTATAAAAACAGGCAGGCGGTAGTTTAAAGGTTTATAAGTACTTTTCTAAAACATTTACTTAAAAGGTCGGGGCCTTATTTTTAAAATTATAAGTCTTTATTAGCTACTTTACTATAGATTAATATTTAAAAGATAAACGTTTATACTTAACTATCTGCTATAAGTATATTAAATATATTACTAATATATTTATTTTTATTCTCGTCCCTTTTAAATTCTTCGACCTAAGGCTAAAAGAATACTTCCTTTTTTTAAATATCGTAAGCCTATACTAGCTTGACCTTTATATTATAAATATAAAAGTATTATTATCGATAACTCCGTTATCTTTAAAGCCGGAAGAAGATACGACCTTAATATCGAGTAACTAAATAGACTATAATAGTAAGTATAGACCGGGTAAGACGTTATACCTTTATATATACTAACCTGACTATAGTATAAAGGATCTGCCTAAAGTAGCTTATTAGAAATAATATCCTTTTATTCGAATATACTTAGTTTTAAAGCGGTTCCGAGATAGTAATCGAGAAGGTAGCGGTTATCGAATAGGTCGTTATATATAACGCCTATACGATAAAAAGCTAAACCGAGCTTTTAAAGGCCTTATTAAACTTAAAGGAGGTAATCTTAACTAGCTTAGTCTTTAAGGTATATAGCTACTTAACTATAAACGATCTTTTAGGCTTTATAAACGTTACCTTTAATAAAGAGTAGATAGGCTAGCTAAAAGGCTAAAAGGGTTTTTACTATTTCGGTACGATTACGATTAACGGCTAGGATACTATATAAAATATCTTACGTCTTTATATTTATAAGACTTTAAAAGAAATCGCGTAAGAGATTAAAAGATAGTATAGAAAGCTATATAAGTTTAAAAAGGCTTAGCCCGGCTTAAAAGATATTTTTAAGAATATTCGGTAGTAGTTTTATAATTAGCTCGGCGATTACGATAAGTAGTAGTTACTCGGCGATCTCGGCGATTATAATAATAACTATAACTATTTAGCTGTTCGTTCTTACGTTATTTAAAACGCTAACCTTTTAAACCGTATTAGGCGTCGACGTAATACGATCTCCTTTTATTAAAGCTAGATAACCGTAATTAAAGTACGTTATTTCTGTATTATATTTTAAATAAAAAGAGTAACTCTTTTTCTTAGTAGTCCGGATAATTTAAGCCTCGAGTACGATAGAAAAGGGCGTAAGATATAACAGAAGAGTAGTATAGTTATTTAATTTATATAAAGATTATACTCCGCGGCTAAAGGCTATATATATAAGGGTAGATTATTATTTTAATTTTAATATTAATTTTATCTCTTTCGAATATATATCTTTACTATTAGAACTATATTATTATCTCTGCTATTAGTTCGCCTTAAAAGAAGTACCTTATATCTTATATTTTTTACTTTATAACTGTAAAAAGTATTTATAACGTATAGTCGCCTCGGCTAATAAAATTTTATTACTACCTTATTTACTTTAAAAGTAGCTAAGCTACGTTTACGTTCTTAACGTTAGTTAAGACTTAAGTATAGAAATACGTAGATCGGAATAAGAAAGGTAGTAATATAACCGTATACGTATTTACCTGTTAGTATTATAGGTTTAAGACTTTAGCTTATAGTACTTACGCTTAAGGCGGTAGGGTCTTATAAATATTCTGCTGTATAGATTAATAAAGAAGCGTTTAAACTATATTCTTTAGGTATATAGTAAATATGTTTAGTATTTTCGGGAGTATTTTAATACTTCTGTATTCGATAGAATATTTAAAAGTCGGTAAAAGAAAGTAATCTTATTTACTTAGACCTAGCTTTTAAGACTGTTTATAGCTTAATTACTATCTTTTACGATACGACAGAACTTAACACGATATAACAGAACTTAATACGATACGATAGAACTTAATATAATATAAACTTTTTAACTATAATTTTAAGATAGCTTAAAAGAGAGGGAATCTTTTATTATTATCGGAATCTAACCTGCTTATTAAGACTAATAGTAGTTACTTTAAAGGCAGACTTTATAACTATAATATCCTCGACGACGATACCGATAATAAGCTCCCGAGATATAGTATTTTTATAGACTATAGCCTTTTCGATAACGGTATTATCGACGATCTTTTAGATTACCGCGTTCTCGATATTAATATCTTTAACTATAGTATTTAGACTATAAAAAGGCGGGCTTCGAAAGGCTAGCTTATTATACTTAGCTACCTGTTATATAAGCTACTTAACGAAGTTATCGATATATCCGCTTTAAAAAGGTTCTTTAACCTACGATTAAAGAAGGAGTTTCCTTTTTCGGGTATTATATAGGCGAATAAAGCCTTTTACGAGTTCTATTTATAAAAGGTTAAATACTATACGCCGGTAAAGATAATAAGATATAAAAGGTCGGAAAGGTAGTTAAGTAGGTAAATAAATATATAAAGGATATTTATAAACTAATATAATTATAATAGAAATAGTAAATCTTTACTAGTTAACCGAGTATAATATTATTTTTATCGCTTTTTATTAGTATTACGATTAAAAGCTTAACTTACCGGTTTTTTAAAACGTTACGGCGATTACTAAAATTACGGTTTTCAACGCGAACAGCTTTTTAAGCTTAACGGAGCTATCCGACATCCTTAAAGGTCTTTTAAACTTAAAAGAGATTATTTCGGTATAGTTACTTATATTTTATCTTAGCTTTACCTTTTAAAAGATTAATAAGCTATTATACTTTATAGATACTACCTTTAATACTAAGTAAAAGGGATATTTATAAAACTATTTTAACTTTTACTATATCGGTATTATTACGTTTTTTAACGAAGATATCGGTATTAATACGTTTAGCTTTATTAGATCCGGCGTAAGTTATATCGAAAACTTACTTAACGCCTCGGGTATTTAACTTTAGCTAAAACGTAAATATTATAAGTTACTTTTAGTTTATACCTATACTTTTTAGTTATATAACTTACCCGGCTATATTAAACGGCGAAAGGATAATATTTTTAAGAAAGTAACGACTATTTATAAGGTATTTTTACTTTTATTTTTAAGTATTTTAAACTAAGACTAACTTATCTAATATATAGTTTTAACCGGGTAGCTTAAAAACGTTAAACGATAGGGTAAGGGCGTTAAAGGCGTAGTAATAAGATATAATCTTAAACGACAACCGGAATAACTATATAGGTAGTAAAGATATACTAGTGTTTAACCTTTTTTATATATATATCTATAAAAGAGTATAATAATAATTATAGATTTTAAGTTATATACTAGGCCGGCTGTTTTAATAGCCTATACGTATAAAGCATTTATACCTTTAATAAAGTAAGGTATAAAAGTATTAAAATATATAACTAAGTTAATAAAGGTAAATAGTAGTATATTTATTTACTTTATTATATAAATAATACTATAATAGCTTATACGTATAAGGCTATTATATAAGGGGGAGAATAGCTATAAGGTAGTTAGTAGGTTGTTAACGGCTACTTTTTATAAGACTGCTTTACTTTAACAGCTAATACTATTACGATATACTTACTTTTTGTTAGTTCTTTAAAATTAATATAAAGATATTTTATAAATATAATATTTATAATTTCCCTTCTCCTTTTACCGCGCTATCCCCTTCCTTTTCTTTACTACTACCTTATAAGTTATTAAAAAAAGCTTAAAGGTTAAGGCGTTAAGCTCGCTTATATTAATATAGAAATTACTTAAAAAGCTGTTTTTTAGGCGTACCTCGAGGTTACCGCTATATTTAGCTTTTTACCGGCTAATTTAAAGATCGAGTATTTAGCCGGGCTACTTATTAAAGAAAGTACTTTAATATTAAACGTTATCGATAAAGGTAAAAGTAAAAAGAAAACGAAAGTTAAGTAAGAGTTTAAAATCGGTAATACCTTTAACCGCTAAAACTAAAACGTTAAAGCTATATTAGCTTAAGCTACCGGCGTTATTACTTAGTTAGTATTTATACTCTCGAATATTTATAGACTTAAGTAATTAAAGACTGATTTTATATATAAGGTGTTTTACGATAGCTACGCCGCCGGTAACGGTATTTAAACGACTTATAGGCAGGCGTTTATTAAAAAGGGTTTTAAAAAGGATATATTCTATAAAAAGTACTTATTTTACTTTTATAATAGTAAGGGGGCGTACTATAAGCGTATACCGCCTATAGCGGCTACGTTTTTTTAGCTTTCGATAAAAGACTACGTCGGGCGGTATATAGCTATAGCAGACGGTAAGTTTAAAAAAAAGAAGAAGACGTTAAAAAAGGCCGAGAGGAGACGTGTTACTGCTAGCGTTAGCGTTACTATCGAGTTATTAAAGCTCCGGTTTTTTAAAGATATTTCGTAGAGAATAAGTAAGAGGAAAAGGGCGTTTATAGAAAAAGAAGGGGAGGATAATAAAGAAGAGGTTAATATAAATAAGATAATATCGTTAATAAAAAACCTTTAAAGTTAAGAAAGTTAGGCTTAAAAACCTATAAGTTACTTATATAATTATACTATCTGTATTTAAGGTATTTATTAATATTAACAGAACAGACTTTTTAATTTCGGTAATACTTATAGAATATTATTCTTAACTATAGATTAGCCGCGCGGTATAGGTTTTCGAACTTTTTTTTAAACTAATAATAATCGGCTTTATCTACTTAATAGTTTCCTTTTATTAAATAAACTTAGTGTACGGTAACGGTTATTACAATTATAATATATTATATCGGATAATTAAGCTTTTAATCGAAGCGCTAAAAAGAATATACTATACTTATAATACGTTTTATTAAAACTTTATAGTACCGACGGCGGCTTTTAAAATAAATATTATTATAACCGTATTAGTAAGCCTTTACGGTAGATCGACTAGCGGCCTTACTTTTTTAACACAAGATAGGCTTAAAAAATAAGGCTAAAACATATTTTTAATACTATAAAAAGAAGATAACTTACCCGGCTATAGATTTAAACGACTAATACGTAAAGGTATAGCTCGACGCCGACCGCTTAAGCTTAGTAGTAGACTTAATAAACTGTTAAGAGAAGGCGTACGATCTATATTAATAGCTACGAAAAGCCGTAGCTACGGTTTTTAAGATTTAGTAAAACTAACGCGACTTAATCGCTACGACTACTAGGCGGCTAATAGTAAACGCGAACCTTTTCGAAGGGCTTTTTATATATTAAATAATAACTTTTAGCTTCCTTTCTTATACTTTAATTATAAAAGACTTATAGTAGTATTAAGGGAAATTCGTAAGTAATCTTACCGACTATGTTATCTACCTTTTTCCGAGTAACCTAAAGTTTATATAGTATAACGTTTAATATAAGGCCGAACTGTTATTAAAAGAGTTCTATAAGTATAAGACTTTCGACGATATATTAGTAGCTATAGCCGCCTTTTTATTATAAGCTATATAAAAGGTTAGAAACTTTTACGTAGTGTTTATAGTAAATAGTAATCGGTATCGAAAGTTAAACCGCGTTAATAGATCTCGTAGGTAGTAATACGACGAAACGATAAGTAGGTAGAATAAGAATAGTAGAGAGAAGATAAAGGAGAGAGATTAGAGTTTATATAAGTAAGACGGAGAGATTAAGGTCTATATAAGTAAGCCGGAGAGATTAAGGTCTATATAAGTAAGCTCGAGAGATTAAAAGGTATTATTAGCGGGAATAAAGGTCGACGGAGGTAGACCTTTATACTATATACTTTATTTTAACTTAATAGATATTTAGTAACGGCTAGAATAATTAGTTTACTATAGTTTATTTACTCTACCTTATATTACTAAACTCTGCTATTATATATAACTTACGGCTTCTACTTATAAGCTAAGGTAATTATTTAGATATAAAGAAGAACCCGGTTTATAAAATCTTATTTCTGTCGTTTAAATTATTTCTATTATTTTATACGAAGTTAGTATTAGCTTATAAAGCTAAAAAGAGGCGATATACTAGCGTTATCTTAGCGGCGGCTTTTACGAGGACGTAGAAAAACTTACTAATTAACTCGACCGCTTCGACTATACGCTTTTAGTCGGAAGTATCGAAATTAGCTAATACTACCCTTTTAGTCGTTTTACTAGCTTTAATATAGGTAGCGGCTTAGCCTTTTAATATCTTGCTTTTATCCCGACCGGTCTTTATATTTAAGCCTTTAGTTTTATTATCGAGAAAGAGTAAGGTGTTTTCCGGCTGTTTTATATTAGTAAAGAAGTATTATTTTAAAGGGGGGCGGAAGACTTATTAAAGCTTAACAGGTATTAGTAAGTAACTCGATCGGAAAACTTATACCGGTATTAACGTTAAAAAAGCCCGGCTATAAAGACTATTTATTAAAAGTATAAAGGCTGTTAAAGATAATCGTCGGCCTTTTACTTATAATCCTTTCGAAGATATTAGCCGGCCTTTTTCTTATAGTGTTTCCGAAGACGTTAATCGAGTTACCGTTTATAGTATTTCCGATAATATTAGTCGAAAGGCTGTTTATAGTCCTTTTAAATAGGTTAGTCGACTTATTATTAAAGCTCGGGATAGTCGTATTAAACTTATCTGTAAAGCGCGACTTAATTACGTTTACAGTAATATATACAATAGTAAAGAGTATATCTTTCTTTTCTTTATCGGTAAATTTAACCTTAAAACGCCTTTAAGCGTTTTAGATTATACTATTCTTTTAAAGGAAAATAGTAAGTCGGATAAGGTAAAAAACTATTTCGTAAAAGGTCTGTAGTACGTTTAAGTCGTATATAGCGCAGAAGGCTATATAGTTATAACGGTTATAAGTAAGGTTATTAATAATAAGTAAGAGGCTATAAGCCCTGTTCTTTTCTTTTATATTATAAAGGGAGTCGGCTTAATAGTTACGGTAGTATTTTAACAAGGTTAAAGCAGTAAGGCTTATAAAGGACAGATATAAGTAATAACGTTAAAGAATAAAGGTCTTAAAAAAGTTATTAAATTATAGAGCTAAAGGTAAAAAAATAATAAAATTATATTTTATATATCGTTTTTAATATATAGGCTATTACTTTTATAAAGGCTAGGATCGCTATCTATAATCGTTTTTACGTCGTATATATTCCGTTATATATTAAGATATAGTTTAAAAATAATATCTTTTAAAGTTAAATATCTTTCCGAGAAAGTAAAGTACCCGAATAAAATTTTACCGAACGAAAAATAATCGGTTTCGAGAAATATAGGTAAAAGTATATATTATATAGCGTATAATCTTAGCTACTTAATAAGCGGATACTTAGATAAGCGGTATAAACGTCTTAATAATATATATATTTAAGCCGAACGAAAACTATAATTAAAAAGGCTTATTACAGCTTTAATAATACTGTTTATTATACTTAACGATAGTATATCCTATTACTACTTAACGACTATAATTAAAACTAATTATTAATACCTATATACCTTTTATTATAATAGTATAGCCTAATAGTATAGAATAAAACTATTCGGTATTATAATTTAAAATATATACTACTACCTTATATATCCTTCGTTAATATTTGCTATTATAGCCTAAAGCCTTTATTATTACAGATACGATTTTCTTCGATATTTAAAAAGGTTAAACCGGAAAAATAAAATATAAAATATATATTTATATATAAAACTATTATCCGGCAAGTTTTTAGTATTTAACAAGTTTAGGCTAAAATAAACTAACTAAAGAGATTAGTTAAACATCGAATAAACTACGTTATTAAATAAATAGATAATAAAGTAACTTACCGAAAGGCTTAAGGCTAAAGGTATTAGATAAATCTATTAAAACTAGTTTATATTAACTCGAGGTATAGCGTTAAGCCTTAAGTATTAGTATATTAATAACAGATATTACGGATTACTATAACGATAAAGCGAATAATAATATAAACTAAACATTTTATTATAGTTTTAACTATACTTCGAATAAAGGGTTAAGGTAACGATTTATTATAGGATTTATTCCGAATAAAAAGGTTAAAGGAGTAACTACTTTTAAATAATATAATTATATAGAACATGTCTTTTTAGTCTTTAAGGTTAGCCGCTTAAAGACTAAATCTTAATATATTTAAGTAGTTATTAAGTTTATAATATAAACCGGCGTAAAGATTTCGAGGCTATAAGATATTATAAGACGTGCTTTGAATTAAAACGTTAAATTAAATAGTTTCGAACGGTACGTTTACAGAATATATTAGGTTTAGTATTTAAGGTTAGTTACCTAAAGACTAAAACCGATAAGTTTTAATAGTTATTAAGTATAATATAGAACAGCGTAAAGATTTCAGGCTAAGACCTATAAGAAGAACAGGTATATATATAAAATAAATAAAAGGTAAAAGGTATCTATAAGTATTTAATACTAAAGTGTTAAGCTAGCTACTTATATACTTTATTATCAGGCGATTATAATACGGTTAAAGCGATCGGGAGCGTATAATTAGTATATACTTAAGTATAACTACTTTTATTAGTAGCTACCTGTAGGTATTTTTATATTAGTCTATAGTAAAAACTTAAATAGAAAATAAACGAAAGTTATAATATTACTATAAGTAAGTAAAAAAGTACGTTAAAAACTTAAAGGTCGATAGAATATATAAATGTCTGCTTATCGTATAGCTTATCTACTTCTGTAATCTTATTACTTTTAACGCCTTCTGTTTTACTTAAGCTTTTTATTTCTGCTATAAACCGATACCGAACTATTTACTTTAACCTCGCTAGCTTATTGATAATATCGGCTATAAACTCTTTTTACGACTTCGAGGATAGTTTACAGTATTAGATTAAGCCTTTATACTTTAAAACCGAGGTATTCTATATTCTTTTATATTATAAGATATTATAAAAAGATAAAGACTATACTACCCTATCGAATAATAAGATAAAATTAGTTGTTAGTAACGCTTTCGACTAGTATAGTATTAAGCTTAATAACCTTTTCCGGCGAAAGCTAATGAGTAGCAGAGACGATATCTGTAAGTTTTATTATACGTATATTACTAACGGTATAACGAGTACGGGCTTAAACTATATTACCGGTCTTTTTACTTTATAAGTCGGTATCGTTAATAACTTAGTTTTTATCTATCTATTTAAAAAGTAGGCTAAAGACTATTAGCAGATAGTTTATATACTTTTACATTATATAGACTATAAAGAGTTACTAAGCCTTTCGGATATTATAAATATACTTAACTATAATTTAGAAGTTATTTTTTAACGTTAAGTAAAGGATATACTTTATACTTTTAAGGCTTTTACTTTCGGCCAGGCTATTATATAGAAGTTAGAATATAAAGACGGTACGTATAGGTTAGCCGGCAGAGCTTAAAAGAATACCGAAGAGGATAAGAAGGTCGAAGATCTCGAAAAGGCTATAGTTAAGGTCGGACCGTATAAGTAAGGCTGTTTTAAAGTATTTATTTATCTTCTCTTTCTTTATACTTTATATTAACTAGATTATTTAGTTTACGTTACCGAGCCTTTATTTAAGCTAAAGGGAAAAAGATAGGTAAAAGGAGCCCTTTTCTGTTTAGCTATATAATGTTTTTAATTATAGCTTATTTTCTTAAAATATCTACGTTTATTAGCTAAAAACCGAAACTAAAAAGCTGTTTATAACTAACGTATTATTTTTAGCTCGACGTATTAATATATTTAATATATCGTGTTTTATATACCGGAAACGGCGGAAAAGGTATATATCTCGCGATATAAAGGACTTAAGGATTAAAGTTAAGTTTATAAATAAAGTATTCTTATATATTATCGCTCGCTTTTCTATAAAACAGTTATATTTATTAGCTTAAAACCGAAATAAAAGAGTTTATTTATTACTATTATATTATTTTTAAACTAACTTACTAGTATAGTTATACCTCGGAAACGATAAATAGAATATATCTTTTTATACGATAAAGTCGTTAAAAATTAAAGGTAAGATTAAAAGTAACTTATTAAGCTTTAATATTTAAAAATATTTTCTTACTTAGCTTTATATTATAGCTTCGGATATATCGAAAGGCGCCGGAAGGTAAATAAAACCGGCGGTAATAGCCTCGAAAGTCTGCTTATAAAAGGTTAATATACTTAATAGTAGTATATATAGTATAGTATTATAGGCGGTAACACTCGGAGCGTTATATATTACTATTATAAGACACGGCTTAATAGTACTGTCTGTAAAAGGCTATTCTTATAGTTGTAAAACCTATACTGCTATATATATATATACTATTAAAAGGAAACTTATAGTAGCGTTATAAGCTATACTTTTATCGTTATTAACTTAGTAGTACCTTATCTTCGTATCTGTTCTGTTTAAGTACTACCGGTTAAAAAAGAGTATTTATACCTTTAAAGCGATAAGATATACCGGCAAATCCCGGTCGGTATTTTACTTAACCTTATAGCTTAAATAAGCCCTTTACCAAAGCGTAATATAAAGTTTAAAACTTATACTTTAAAGAAACGTTAAAACTGCTATTTTAATTACTTCAAGGTTATATCTGTTTACGATATTAAAAAGTTAAATAAGATTTCGGAATAATAAAAGGAGGTCGTATAACTTATATATAAGGCGAAGTATAAGCTATACCGGCATATTATATAGCTAATAAACTTATAAGACGTAACAGGTAAGTACGCTAATACTTATATCTTTTTAACCTTTAAATAAAAAGCGGTACTACCGGACGTTTTAATATAGAAATTTAATTTAGTAACGTATCCGAAGCTAATCACGTTATATATAGTAAGTTTAGATATCGTTTATCGTACCGGTATACTATTTTAAACTAATAATAATAAGTTTTATAAAAAAAAGGATTATATTACCTTACTGTTTAAAGCGTAAGCTTAGTTTTCGGTTTAGTTATATAGCGGTATTTAGCTTAATAACCTTATTAAGTATAGGCTGTTTATTAAGTATAACGGTAGTTATATATATTATAACTTATTTTATATTAACTTTTACTATATTACTTAAAAGCTATATTATAAAAACTAAAGCTAGATAAGATATTATAACTACGTTTTCTTTTTACGCCGGAGTAAACTGTTTATACTATAGGTATATTTTAAGTATAAACCGCTTTATTTTCTATAAGTAAGCTAGGCTAAAACTTTTTTCCGACGTAAAGTAGGTATATACTAATATATATAGTAGTATACGGTATTAACGACCTTCGAACGTATTCTGTTTTAGATTTAAGTATTAAAAAAGGCTAAAGGGATTATAGATAGCCCGGTAACGCCGCAGCTATAATAATATATATTCTTTTTTTTCGAGTATAGGCTACTAGTTTTATTTAACGCTATCGTTACTATAGATCTTAGTTAGTTTTATAACCCGATAAGAATTTAAAAGAGACTTAACTAGCTATAGCTAATCTGCTTTTTTTATACTAAGATTAAATCGTTTACTAAGGTTATTACTTATTAAGGTTACCTTTTTTTTTACTATTACAATATATTAAAGGCGAGCCGGCTTACCGAGGTTTAAGCCTCGGCGGTAATATAGAAGTAATACCTAAAAACGTCGTTAAAACTGTTATCGAGTAATCCGATAGCAAAGAAAGTATAATAAGTATTAAGCTTAGGTTTTAAGTAGTATTATATTAAAAACTAGGATTTAAGAAGGTAAGTATAAATATTAGGTATAAGATACCTTTTCGATAGTTTAAAAAGGATTTTAGAATAAATAGTTTTTAAACTTTTTATTTTATTTAATTAGTTTTATCGAGCTTTAAAGTATATCTGTTTATAACTTAATAAGTTAAGTAAAGCTAATACTTAAAACCGAGTATATATAAACGTTATACTATCCGGAAATATATAGTTTATATTTTAATATAAAGTATAAGAAAATAATTATTTAAGACTTATATATATAGTCTTTTAACTATAAAGTATAATAAGTAGTACTACTAATAGCCTGTAAAGATACTAATTCTAGTATCCTTTAACTTTAACTTTAATATTAACTATAACGTTAACTGCGAGATTAGCTTTAAATGTTATAATAATTACTTTCTATCTTTTACTTACTTAATTTAGTAGTAATATTTACTATTATATATCTCGCCCGGTAGGTATAATAACGCTATATAGCCTATATAAAGTAGTTAAGTAACTTTCAGGGCTAGTATATAGGCGGTAGTCTTTATAGTAGATATAGCCGTTATCTACTTAACTTTATAATACCCTTTACTTATAAAGAAAAATCGTAAAAGGTATACGATAGCCTTATTATATAACTTAAAATAAAAGTAATTAAATAAATTAGTCTAATTACTATAAAATAACTACTATACCTATTAAATTTAGGTAAGAAACACGGATTCCGGTAGTATTTTAACTTAATCGGACTAAATTATAAATTTAAAAGTGTATAGCTTAGGTATACTAAGGGCTGTTTTTAGCTTAAATATAAGATTTATTAGGTTAAATCGATTTAAATTAATCTAATTTAGTTTAATACCTCGACTATTTCCTTTTTAAGTAGACTTTTAATATAATATAGAAACGCGATAGATTTACTTACTATATCTTTAATAATTAACTAATAAACAGAATATATAATAAATATACTCGGACTATAGCTATAACGGTATTAGAATTCGTAAGTAAGGTAAATTAGGTAAGAATAGTATATTATATATAATAGACTTTAATACTTTATTACTTTACCGTAACTATTAGTTTAATATTACGTTTCTATTACGTTACTATAATAGGCCTTACGTTTAACAGGTTTATTATAATCAGCGTTATCGGATTTTTCGCCGTTATTATTAAAGATTGTTATACTAAAACGCTTTATCTTATTAACTACTTAATCTATCGTCTTATTTACCCGGTTTATATTTTTAATAATATTCGAAAGGACGTTAACTTAGTTTAACACGGTCTGTCGAACGTTTATAGTATATATTTTTATTATAAAGGCCTGCTTATTAATATCTGTTATACTTTAAAAGAAGACCTATATAGCTTTATTTTAGCTACTTTCCTCGTTTATTAAGATAGCGGTAATATCGGGGTACTTAGTATCGATAACCTCGATAAAGTCGAGTAGTAAGTTTTAAGCCTACGACGGGTTCTCTTAAACTAAAGATATTAAGGTTTTAAGGTTTTTATTACGCCTACGGGGTCTTTAAGGCTGTATAAAGCTTTTTCGTATAGCCGCCCTTTAGTTTAAGATAATAAGGACAAAGCGGCTACGGCCGAGGTTTAAGCTGAGGTTCGAAGTAAAGTTAATAAAAGGTATATTTATTACATTTAAAACCTATTAAGATATATCTATATCTATATACCTTTAATATATCGGCTACTTTAAAAAAGGAGTCGATAGTTTATAAAGCTTATTTAATACCGGTAAAAAGCTTTAGCTACTAATAGGCTTTAAGGCTAACGTTTTTAAGACAGTTAAAAATATATCGAGTATAACTGTTACCCGGCAGGTAGGATTAGGGTTAGTAATATCGAATATACTATCGGGCTTTTACTATAAAAAAAGGAAGATATTAAAAGAGGAATAGTTTTTCTTAAAGGCTTAAGTAAGTAACGTTAAGGCGGACGTCGTTATAAAAAAGGCTACCGGCTATAGTCGTTTAATAACTTTACAGATAATACTTTTAAGAATTTATACTTTTATAGCCTTTATATTTACCTATAAGCTATACTTATCTTTTATAAGCGTTTATATAAGCTTAAAGTTTAAGTCCGAAGCTTTTCCTACTTTTTTATATACTAACTAAAAGAGCTTTTATAATATACTTATATCGTATATAACGGCGTATAATAACAGTTTTTTTTTAGTTTATTTTCTTAAGTCGGCGTCGAGCTCCGGGAGTATACGTTTTTTATAATATAATATAAAGTCGGGGGTGTTTTAGTAGTTAACGTAAGCTTTAGTTAAAGGTTCGATATAGCTTTATAAAGAGAATATATTAAAAGGTAAGTATTAAAAAGAAGGTTAATATAAAAAACGATAAAGTATAGTTAAAGGTAACTAACTTAAATTAACAAACGACTTTTAATAGCTATAATTTAAGTTAAGCTTCCGGCCTTATATAGTTAGGTTTTCGAATAGCGTATATTTAATTTACAACTAAAGATAGAAAGGTAAGAATATATAATTAAAAACAGAGTATAGTAAGGTATAAATTAAATCTTAGTAATAGTAAGGTCTAACTTTAGAATTATAGCTAAAACTAATAAAAAGATAAAATAAAAGTAAAATAATTTATTTAAAGTTTAAAGTATTATATCTTTTAACGTTTATTAGTATAAACAGATACGGTTTTAAGTATATATATTATACTTTTAATAGGTCGAAATATAGTAATATTTCGAAAACGTTAAGATTTAACTATATTATAAGTTTTAATAGTATATAAGATAATTAGATTATATTAAAAGGGATATAGCTAACTATATTTAAAAAGAGCGTAGTTTTTAAAGACGTAAAGGGTTTTACTATTTAATAATCTTATATCTTTAATATATCGTTACTATACTAAATAGTTATTATACCTTTCGCGGTTAATATATAGTCTTCCGGTCGAATAACGATAATAAGGTTATTATTAATATAACCGATAAGTAATACGCCGACTATAGTAATAACGGTTTTAGTTTTATTAATTTTTAGCTTAAAATAAAAGTAACTATTATTTTCGACTTAGTTAAAATAAGTTTCGATACTTATTAAGTAAGTAGTTTTTTTAATACTAACTAATTATACTACTATAAGCGACTTCTTTATAATAAAAACCGATAAATTAGTATATATTATTTAAAAGTAAGCTGTTAAGAAATAAACGGTATATACTATATTTCTAGTATCTTTTTAAATCGATCCGATAAATTATTTTAACAGATAAGAACTTAAGACTAAGAATAGTACTTCTGATTAAATAGTAAAGGTTAGCTTATATTAAAAGTAGTTAGATAACGTTTACTATATCGAATTAAGCTATTACTAGCTTTTATCCCGGATTTATAAGGAAAGGTTATATATAAATAACGTTTACTATATCGGGCTAACTTATAATTAAAAACTTTACCCCGAACTTATTAAAAAAGGCTTAAATTACTTATTATTTTATATAAGTTATATTTACTATATCGAGTTAAACTATTGCTTACTTTTATCCCGGATCTATAAAGAAAAGCTATAGTTAATCGACGTTTACTATATTAAGCTAACGTATAACTAAAAACTTTACCTCGGACTTACCGGGAAAGGCTTAAATTACTTATATACTATATATAATTTAAGTTACGCTTACTATATTTAATTAAACTACTATTAGCCTTTACTCTAAATTTACTAAAAGAGGTGCTTTTAATTTAGCTAGTTATAATAACTATAGTAGTAATCTTTTATAACTACGATATTCTTTACGATCGATTTTATAAATACTATATATATATAAGGCTATTAAGCCTTCCGGGAGTCTATATAATAATATATTATATAAGGTTAAAGTAAGATAAGTAGACGTTAAGTATTATTAGTAGTTATTATCTCGGTATTATAATTTAATTTTAAAATTATTAAAGTAAAATAATAAGTAAACTTAAGGTATTTAATATTTAGTTTGACTAAGCTTAGTATACCTTTATAAGTATATAAGTATCTAATTTTAATTTATCGAGCTTATATAGCCTTTTCTATACTTATATCTAATATAAGACTTATATATAGAGTTTTAATTAATAAATTTAATTATTTTAGATATTAATATTAAACCGACCGGAAGCCGTTATAAATAGTATAACCGGTAAAGCTTAAGCTTTTTATAAATACTTACGTAAAAACCTAAACGATACTTTTAATATTTTTATCTACTTTATCCGGATTATTTAAAACGGTTACTTTAAGTTTAGCTTTATAAAGTACGGTACTACGTTATCTAATATCGATAAAAAAGTAATATGTTTTTAAGATTTTTCTTTTTATCTTATAAATAAAGAAAGACAGTTTTAAGATTTCGGCTATTATTTAGCCGAAAAAAAGCGTTATATCTTTAACTAAAAACGTTAGCTTTCCGAGAAAGAGTATTACGTCGAAGCTAAAGATAAGCAGTTAAATAAAAAGGCTTATATCTTTAAACGGAACAAGCAGTTTATTAAGGTTTATAGTATATAAATAAGAGAACAGGAGCGTTATTTAGTAAAGGTTATTAATTCGATTTCGAAGGCCTTAATAAAAGCCGAACTATAAAGCTTTTAAGTAAACTATAAAGTAAAGGTTATAAATAAGACGGTTTCGGAGGTAAGAGCTAGAATATATAAGATACGAAATACTATAAAAAGTATAGTTAGTATATTATAAAATATTAGTTCGAAAGTCGGGATAGATTAAGTATTATAATTTAGGTACGTTTTTTTAACTCCTCGAAGATTATTATAACGGTTAAAAAGTATAGAAACCCGATAAAACTTAAAATAACGACCTTTACTCTACTGTTTCTTAACTAATATCTTAAGCTTTAACAGCCTTCGATAATAATATTTTTAACCGCGATATCTTTAACCGCGATGTTTTTAACTACGATCTTTTTAACTATAATCTTTTTAACTGCGATTTCTTTAACCGCGATCTCTTTAACCGTAATCTCTTTAACCGCGATCTCTTTAACCGCAATGTTTATTTAACCGATTATATAATAATTTCTAACCTTAAATAATAAACTTATACGACCTTTTTATCTGCCGTTTTCTAATTAACCCTTTACGTTTCGATAGCCCCGACTATAATACCTCCGACCGCGATACCTCCGACTACGATACCCCCGACCGATTATTATAATATCCGGTACGGCGTAGTAAGAAAAGGATATAGTATAGTATAGTAAAAATAGTAATAGCTTTATAACTTAACGTTCGCTTAAAGAGAGCGGTATACGTATTACTAGCTATATATTAAAAGAATACGTTTAGCCTTACTATTCTAACTTTATTTAACCTTTAGCTTTATTCTTATAATTAAGTTAAACTGACTTAATTATAAAAGCAGATATTTATTCTTAATACCGGTATTTACCTACTTAAATTAAAGTATAAATAACGTAATACTAGTCTATAAGTTTATTAAATAAAAATAAGTTAAATCTTATTTACTTTCTACCCTTTAATTATTTTTATTATTTTTTAATCGGTTTTATACTTATACTTATACCCGATCTTTTCGTTTTCTATAAAATATTCTAAATAATATACTTAGTAAAAAGCTCTTTATTATTATAAGAGAAACTAATATATAAGATCCCCTTTTACCGTACCTATACTAATATATCCGGGTACCTTTATTTAAAAATACCTTTTAAAATAGGTAAAACTCTATTATATATTAACATATTAAGAGAAATACCTTTATCGTTTAATAAAAGTTATACGACTAACTTCGCCTTTTCCTTACTTTTTTTCTTATCGATAAGATACAGAATACTTTTTTAGTCGAGCTTTTTTTAAAGCTAGCTCGGTATTTAAAAGAAAATACCTTTTCTCGGCTTTACTTTAAACTACAAAGGCTTAATACCGGTCTTTTAATATATAAGAAGCGTATATTTTTTAACGCAAAAGAGATCTATAAAGGTATTATCGGCTAATAACTTTCGGTCCGAGATAAGAAATATAATAGGTATATCGATAATTTCTAGCTACGTTAGCTGTTTAGAAATAAACTGTTTTAGCTTTTATTATAGCTATATAATATTTTTTCCTTAAGATAACGTTTATTTAAGCAGAATAGCCGTTAAGGCGGCTTAAGGCTAGCTTTTATATAAGTTAACGTATATTTTTACTTTATCGAAAAAGCTTTTATTTAAAAAGAGCTTCCGCTTTAATAGGATAACTATAAGGGTATAGCTTCGTTCTTATAGTTAATTCCCCTCTTATAAAAGTTTATACTTCGGCAGAATAACTATTATATTATCTGCTAGTAGCCGGTCGGGTTTATTATATTAAAAGATCGTTTTATATATTAGTTTATAAATAGGTTTATCTATAATTATTAAAAGAAGAGACTTTACCTTTAAATCTTATACAATTAATTTAATAAGCTCCTCCCGCGATATATCGGATATTAACCGTATTCTTTTACGTTCTACGTACGTATATATACTTTAGTAGTTTATAGCGATAATATTAAAGACTTTAAGTAGTAGTATACGGTATATATCTACGCTATATTATAAGTTCTTATAAGCTAAGGTATCGGCAATTAGTAAATTAGTAAAAAGCAGTCTATATTATTACGCCTTTTAGCCTTTATTTAGAAAGATACGTTATTCGATAATCTGCTAACGTAGCTCCGGAACTGTTATATCGAACAGTCTCTTCGGCTTATTAAAAAGAGGCTATATATACTATATTATATTAAGCCGGTCTTATTCTTAAAGCTCGGACTAGTAATATATTAATATAACTTTAAACAGATATAAAGGAAAAGGTATAAACTATAATATAACCCGAGATAGTACCCTTTTTCGTTTAGTATTTTAGCTTTAAAGTATAGTCTTTAATCTTTTTAATTAATAGATTTATAAAAGGTAATAGCTTTTCTACAAAAGAGTTATCCTGTAGTAATATAAATTCTTATAGTATTAAAAGGACTATTAAACGGCTATAATCGGCCTTATCTAAGATCTTTTACTAATTAGTAAGGCGGCGGAGGTTATACTTAATCGACGGTATTATTCTTTTAGCCGTCTTTTATACGAGAATAAATCTCGATAAAGTTAGCTTTTAGTTTTTAAAAGTTATAGTTATATCTGTCGAAAGTAGTAGGCTTAAAAATAAAAGACCTCGATTATCGACTACAGACCGTTAATTTCGATACGTAGTAATAATAGACTGCTAGATAGCTTTTTTAAGTACCTTTATTAAACACCTTTTTTAAAAACCTCTATTAGGTACGGCTTTCTAAACGTCGTTTTATTATCTTATATTATTATATATTATAAGTCTTAAGCTCTTTATTCGTTTAAAAGAACTATTATATAGCTAGTAAGCTATTTCGAATTACGTACGAATTATATACTAAAAAGGCTAATCGTAGTTTTTAAACGTATTTCGGTAACTCGGTTCTATTCCGGTACTTACTATTTTTTAATAAAGGCTTTTTTAAACAAGCGCCTTATATACTTAAACTTTATACTTTACGTAATTACCTTTTTTATACTTTATACTTCTTATAACTTTACCTTCTTTATTTAACCTCTTATAACCTTACCTACTTCCTTATACTTCTTATAACGTATACTACGTATATATTACCTTAATATTATTAGATATTTAGACTCTTATTAGATATTCTAACCTTAAACTATTACTATTATAAGTAAACGTAACAAACTACCTTTTAAGCTAGCTCCGAAGCTAACGTATTAATAAATATTAATAATTAATTAAACGTTCGGCTATACGTTATCTAGTATATCATCTACAGTAACTTATAACCTTTATCGAACACTTACTTCGTTTCGATACTAATTCTATCTACTTTATAACTAATCCCCCGAGAAGACTACTTAATAACCGACTAACCCTACATAATACTTAGCTAGTTATCGACTAAGCTATCGACTAAGCTATCGACAGTAAGTTAGAAAACATTTTATTCTTTATTTCGACAGATTAATACTAACAATCCTAGCTAAAGCTAACCCCTTAAAAAAAAAACTAACTAGCCGACTAACTAACCGACTAGTCTTATATAATACCTAAAGGTTTATTCTAGCCTTACGTTATTAAAAACAGATACGTAATTATCGCTTAAACAGTCTTTAACTAAAAGGCTAACGACGAAATGTTTTTAGTCGCTTTTAAAGATATTTTTACGTTTAAATTAAAAGACTATATATTTCTATCTTATTTTCGAAAAGATAAAACATTTATACCCGGCCTTTCTTAACTATAGTATAACGAATATATTAAAAACGTTATAAATAGCTTTTAGCAGAACTTTTATAAAATCCCCTCGACTAATATTACTTCGCCGAAGGCTAATAAAACCGAAATTCTAAAACTATAAGCCTTCGACTCTTTAACCGGCTAAAATATCCTTTTTTTTATATCTCTATTTATAATATCTCTAAAGGCTTTTATACTTTTCGTTTTTCGTTAAAAGGCCTTATACTACTATATAAAGGCTAATTTAGCAGTTATTATAAGCTTTTTTAACTAAGTAAAAGGCCCGGATATATTTATTTTAAACCTTATAGTCGCCGCCTGTTAATAAAAAGTCTTACGAGATTTCGAAACGCTTTAAGATTAACGCCTTCCTATTCTTTAATAGCTTACCGTTACTATAAAAAACCTTACGATAGCTCGACGTTTATTAAAGCTTTATAACCGGAGCCGTTAAGCTCGGCTAAAGTAATAGGCCGATATAACGAACGAAGACTTAAAGATAGTTTTTAAGACCGTTTTTATTAAGAGAAAGATACGGATTTTAAAAGAAAAGCTTATAAAGGCTAAACGAAATAATAGCCTTCTTTTTAGCCTCCGAATCGTAAATATAAGATCTTTTAACAACATATTAATTTAAAAAGTATCCCGGATCTAATAAAACTATCTAGCTATTTTTAAAAGCTACAGCTTCGGCGAATTAAAATTTAAAACTTATATATTTCTCGACGGTATATATATTTATCCTTTCTATATCTCTTATTATAGTTAGCTACGTTCTCTTAACTATATAATCGGTATTTTATATACTATACTAGTTTCGTTAAATTTCTATAGGAAATATAATAAAGCTATAGTATACTATAACCTTTATAAGCTTAAACTAAATATCTATTAAAAGCGATTCTTTTTTTAAATTATTTATAACGTTTTATAATAAGTCGCTTAAGCTATTTAAAAGGTTAGTAACCGATAGCTAAGTAAAAACTGCTTTTCGCTAAACTTTATACTTAAAGTTTAATAGTTAATTATAAACCGTTAAGGCTTCCCGATTATACTTTTCGAGTATAGTCTTTTCCGCTACGTACTTACTATATAAAGACTTCCGAACTCGGTAATATTTTCGAGATACTAAAGTCTTTTATTACCGGTAGTTAAACCTGTTAAGTATCCGGACTTATTCGATCCGGTCGAAAGCTTTTAAAACGAGTTTTATAACGTTACTTAAAATAGTAATATTACTAATAAAGTTATAGGTAAGTCGGAGCCTTTATTTTAGTTAGCCTAGTTTACTTACTTATTACAGATCTTAACGAAAAGTTTATTTTAAAAGCTCGACTTTAAACTTAACAAAAAGCGATAAGCTTTAAAAGAACGTCTTAAGATAAAAGCCCTTAACTCTTCGTTTCCCGACTTTAATATACTAAACCCTTTATACGCCTAACTTATAGATAGTTAAGACTAACCGTTCTCTTTCTAATACCTATACCTATACTACTCTTTTTTTAACTTCGACGCCGGTTAATACTAGTACTACTTTAACCGCTTTTATAATAAGTAAAAGTATAGGTATAACGATTATTAAAAGTTATTTTTTAACTAAAAAGCTTTAAAAGCTTATCGGGATATTAACTTTTATTTCGGTATAAAGAGTATTCTCGACTAAGCTTATAACTTCTTCCGGGAATACTTTTATTATAACTATATCGACTATACCGGGAAGCGGAAGAGATTCGGTATAAAATATTACTTCGCTCGATACTGCTAAAGTTATAAACTTTTAAAAGAACGATCGCTTCCGACGATAGTTTACAAATATAGCTTTTACTAAGCAAGTAAAATAAGATATATTAACACGTATTAAGCCTTTAAATTCTATTAATAATATATAAACGACCGTAGTAAGCTTAACTAAAAGCTGTCGAAAACGTTTTAATACTCGGTTTATTATTTCGAAACCTATATATAGTAGTATTAGTAGAGATATAAAAACTCGGAGAACTATAAAAAGGTCGTTTTTTACTTTAACCTTTATTTTAAAAATAAAATAGATATTATCGATAAAGCTGCCGTTTAAACGTAAAAGGCTATAAAAAAGCCTTCTTTATCGAAAGTACTTTAAGATTCTTAAAATACTTATAAGGCTATATAAGATCGCGGTTTATAGAAAAAGGGCTAAAGTAACGAGTAAAAGGAAAAACCTATTATATATTAGGCTTATAAACTAAGCTTTTAAAATATAAGTTATTATAATATATATCTTAAATCTGCAGAACACGAATTCTGTAATTCTACCTCTATCTTATCGCTATAAAAGTATCGTTATTAACTTTATAACTTCGAAACGAATATCTTTTACCGGTCGAAAAAGTATACTATAAAGTACTATCTAATACTTAAGATCGAGCTATTAAACCTTATAAGAAAGGTTAAAAACCTTTCTAAAAAGCTTTAAGATATCCTTTCGAGTAATAACGGTATCTTTACCGACTTAAAGGAATACGTATATTCCGAATACTTTTATTTATTCTTAAAGAAAAGCAGTCTTTTATAATACTAGTTATTAAGCGGCTGCTATATAAACCGCGATATACTTAAGTCGATTAATAACTACGTTTCGATCGCTTATATAAAAGTACGTATATACCTTAAAGGTTAAAAGCCTGCTAAAAGCGATAGTTAAACTTTATAGCTATTACCTTAAAGTAAAGCTTTCGGGAAGGGTAAAACGTCCGGAAAAGGTAAAGTAGGTATTACTATTAAAGGTATCGCTACTAGATAACAGCCGGTTTCGAATTTAAGGTCGACCTTAAAACGTTAGAATTCTAACAATAGTTACTCTTTAAAAAGGTCTTTAAAACGCTAGTCCTTAGAAGTAAAGGATTTTATAATACGTCGACGATTATTACGGCTAGCCGCCCTTTAGCCGAATAGTATATCGCTATTAGTATAGGCAGTAGTATTAAACGATATTATAAATAAAGGTAAGGATAGTTCTAAGGATAATAGCGCTAAAGGTAACGGTATAGATATTAACGGTATAGAGAGTAACGATAGTAACGATAATAACGATAATTTTAAAGGTAAATAATAGCTCTAATAGTAATAAAGTAATAACGATAATAACTTTATAATAAATAAGGGTAAGGATATTTAGATTAAGATATATGAATTTTAAGCGTTAAGATATTATACGAACGATTATAACTATTTATTGCTTTTATTACCTTTAGTATTTAATCGAATAGCCTTTCTTTTTATCCTTTTTAAGCCGGGGGCCTTTTATAACTAACCTTTAGGCGAGATTTTTACGTCGTTTATATCGTAATCTAGTAGCTATCTTTATAATATACGTTACGTTTTCTGTAACGGACCGACTATAAAAGGTATTATAGCTATACGTTATATATTCTATATTCTATCTTCTATAACGGACCGATTATAAAAAGCATTATAGCTTAGTATCGCCTTTCCTACTCGGTATAGCTTAAGCCGATTATAGCGGACCGACCGTAAAGGTATCGTAGCTATTACTTAAGTAGTTACTACTTAAGTAGTTACGTATTCTGTAATAGACCGACTATAAAAGGTATCGTAGCTATACGTTACGTGTTTTATAGCAGACCGACTATAAAAGGTATCGTAGCTATTACCTAGGCAGTTAGTTCCGTAGCGGACCGACCGTAAAAGCTATCGTAGCTATATAAAAAGTATTATAGCTTAATATCGCCTTTCTTACTCGGTATAGCCTAAGCCGACTGTAGCGGACCGACCGTAAGAAGTATTATAGCTATATATCTTCTGTAGCGGACCGACTGTAAAGGTATCGTAGCTATACGTTATATATTCCGTAGTAGACCGACTGTAAGATAAACTATAAATATACTACCGATACGACTACAGTTAAATAAACAGAGGACTATTAGGCGTAATAAAAGCTAGACGATTAAGACTCGAAGGCCGAAGGTCGAAGGTTAAAAGCGATATAAAGACAGACGGCTACGATTAGACTCGAAAGTCGAAGGTTAAAGGTCGAGGGTCGAGGGTCGAGGGCTATATAGAGACAGAGAGATAGCTACGATTAGACTCGAAGGCTAGATTTAAAGGTCGAAGCAAAACTCACGATATATATATCAGCTTTAAATACACTCTAAAAACATATATTATACTCGAGATGTACTCCAGAAACAGGCCTTAGACTCGAAAATACACTCTAGAAACAGGTCTTAAACTCGAAAATCTGCTCCAGAAACACTGTCTCAGGAGTTAAGACCTACCAAAATCGGAAATTATCGCCTCTCGTTATCGAGGCAGGCCATGTGGGCTCATATCAGGAAGCATAGAGATGGCCTTTTCGTTCTTGCAGACCACTTCCCACTCATCGTCTCCAAGCTTTCTGAACGAGGCAGTTGACCAAGGCTCCCATCCCAGCAGGCCATAGTCGATGGTCTCAGCCAGCAAGGACTCTTCACTCGTGGGCATGGATTCCCCCTTCCAAGGACATAACAGCCTGGTCTCCATGGGAAGGATGCAAGTCTGGAGACTGGGAAACTGGCTTAGCAAAAGCCCAGGTGCCCCATAGTCAAGCCAGTCCCTTTCGGGGCCGTGCAAGTGCTCGTGATGGTGCGATCTGCCGAAATATCCGACGAGCATCTCACGAAACTTGAATCCTCTGACAAGGCCCAATTCTTTGACATGAGCCTTGGTGAAGTCCGAGACGTTCTTTATGGAATCAAGAGAGGAGCAGGTTTCGAAGACCATACGAGTTTCCGCGTAAAAGATGGGCCTGGCCTCGTCGTAGGCCTGACGACAGGTGAGCAGTAGTTGCCACTGATCGGTAGCTTGGAAGGTGTTCTTGCTGGTATCCTGGATGACCTTGGCGCCCTTGAAGGTGAAACTATAGATCATGTCGCGGATCTCTCTGGGGACGCCATCGAGCAGCAGGCACGAGGGACCCTGGGACAACGGGTCGCTGACGACCGCTCGGTCGGTCGGGCTGGCCATGGTTGGATGGGTGGATGTCGCTTTTCGAGTAATTAGGTACTAGAATGTACGATTGAGAAGAATTGAGTGGTCGAGGGGTGAGAGCTGGTCGGGCGCAGGCAGTATCGATACGTTGTGAAAGTACGAGGAGGAGCTTGAGACGACGGGTTGGACTGTCTGAGAATGGCCTCGTTTGTCTGGAAGGCAGTCGTTCTGGACTTGGTCTGTGAACTTTGCACAGGCCCAATGTTTTGTCGTGTGTTTTGTTCTCGAGAGAGCTCTCTTGAATGTTACCTCTTCACACAAGACCGTGTCGAGACAACTCCGCTCTTTGAGGGATAAAGAGACGTGATAGTAGCCCCAAAGTGTGTGGGCTGGTAGCGTGGTATTTTAAGGTTGAGGACGGGAGCCTTGGTAACCAAAAGAGCCGTGACGAGTTTATCAATGGAAGTATTCACTGTATGGAACAGCTACCTAGGTACCTACTAATAAGCAGGTGCCTGAATGGGTAGTTGCAAACGACTGGGCAGGGCTACTGCCATCAAGGTAAAATGGTAAAGAGCCGGCCGACAACAATAATTGCAACCAATAATCGTATCGGCAGACAGCGACCCGCGCCTACCTACCTAAGTACTTACTTGAGTAGGTATATAAGTACATACATGGCATCACGTGTTACCTCACAGGCAACCATTAAGAAGATCGCGGGGACAGGCCGATGGAACATATACCGAGTTTCAAGTCGGCCAGTTTGTATCACTTCCTTTCAATCCTCCCCATAGTGTCTCCTTCGATGTCCTTAACAAGCCTCAACAACAATCAAGAAATACTATCCGGTCCTTGAGCTCAAGCGTTGGATTTGATCCAGCCCTGGAGCCATCTACATACCGAAGTATCTAGGTATACACAAGGTGACTAGAAGGTTCTTGGCACTAATATATCTTTCTCAGGAAGAGTAGGATGTTACTGATTGACAGGATTCAAGCTTAGTTATTCAAACAGTAATCTATAAAGCACTGCTCATCAACTCGCTAGGGAGTCCAACGCCTGCACAAAAGCTGCCTGAACGTCGTGTTCATGTATCCACGACGGATCATATCGATTCTTCATACGCGCTCTCAGCTCCTCGTCCGTCTGCACCTCACCAAGCCTCTCGACCTTCTTCGCATTCTGCGCATGCACCACCGCCATGACCTTGTCGGTGTGCCCCTTGCGCGTCCTCTCGTAGATCCGCAGCGCCCTCGCGATGTCCTCCCCATCAGGCGGCACCGGCGAGCCCTCCCCCGCCCCAGGCGGGAAGACATGCGAGACCGACGCCGCAAACGCCCACGCGTCGTCGAGCGCCAGGCTGCCCCCCGCGGCAAACGCGCCCCCGTGGGCGTGCGCCGCGTCCCCCGCGAGGGTCACCCGCCCGCCGCCCAGGACCCACGTGTCGAGGGCGCGCGCCGCCGAGTTGGGGTACACCCCCGTCCAGGGCGTCGCGTCGACGATAGAGCGGTAGCGGGGGTGCCAACCCTCGTAGAAGCCGCGGAGCACGCTTGGGTCGCCGGCCGAGTCCCACTCCGCGCCCCGGTACGGCGCGTCGGGGGCGTCGGGGTCGCCCTGGTGGGACCCCACGACCGTGAAGAGGCCCCGCCCGAGCCGGGACACGAAGAGGGTCCGGTCGGGCCCCCAGACGTGCTCGGCCTCGTCGGGGAGGTCGGGCACGTGCGCGAGGTGCGAGGCGGGGAAGACGGACCGGAAGGCCACCCAGCCGGTCCAGGCCGTCCGGGAAGTCGGCACGAAGAGCGTCCGCACCCTGGAGTGGATGCCGTCTGCCCCGAGGATGATGTCGGCGGATGCTGTGGTGCCGTCGCTGAAGGTGATGGTCTGCTTGTGGAGGGTCTCGTCGAAGGCGACCGACTGGAATGTCTTGTTTAGATGGATCCTGGACGGGTCGACGTGCTCGGCGAGTGCTTGTTGGAGGTGAGCTCTGTAGAACCGTGCGGTCAAGTGGCGCTGGTCGACTTCGCCCTTGTGGTTATCTGCTGATACTATCTCGCCGGTCTTATAGTGACTAAGTCCAGCCTGTTAGTATGCAGAGCTACAGTCTCTCGACATGGACGAGTGGAGCGGAGTTACCGGTAGATCATGGGATGCCTCGATTTGTTCCGGAAGGCGATATCAGGGCTCAAAGCATTTTCCACACCCAGTCTATCCAAGGTCCTCATTCCATTGGGACCCAGCGCGATCGAAGCCCCAATCTCCCTGAGCTCGCCCGCCCGTTCGTAGATTTGCACGTCGATGCCTGGGTGGTTCTTGAGCGCGATGGCGGCGCCGAGGCCGGCTATGCCAGAGCCGATGATGGCTATTTGGATTTTCGGTGTTTCTGCCATGATTTACTTGCTCCAAATAGAACTTGGCTTCACAACATTATACCTTGCAGGTTGTCTACGGGGCTCATTATACTTGTAAGTCAACGTAGTGGCTGCTCCTGCGTAACCGGCATCCGCGATGGCGTGAGAGGAGACATATATGGCGAGGTCTTATCAGATCAACTCCCATATCATCCCACCACAACGGTCGGATAGTTGTACTCAACTACCGATAGATAGGGGTTCCTTCGCCATTCAGGCGGGGCATCGCGAGCGATATTCCAGGGAGCCAGGTATATTTTTGGGAGTAAGTTCAGCGAAATCGATAACCCGGGATGCTCCCTGAATTCGCCATTCATGCAGGGCGTCGCGAGTGATGGTGTAACCAGCCATGCTGCTCGAGAGCCAGGTTGGAAAAAAGAGGCTCCAATCCTCTGGTCTGTTGAAAAAGACCCAAGGAGCTTGAAGCAAATCAACGACGTTGCTAATCCATATTGCTATCCGTCGTTATACCTCCACCTGCCAGTCCACGGCCCAGCAAGCACACTTAGTAATGGCGTCGTCCAAAGCACCTTTCGAGACCACCACCTCTAGCGAAGATGGGGAATCTGCCGTAGTGGTGCCGAAGCTGCTTGATCGTTACGCAGACGAGAGTTACAAGCTCCTGTCCCAGGTCAAAGTCGAGCCACCCACGCCGGAGGAGGTAGAGAGGATACGCAAGAAATGTGTCCGCTGGGTGATACCCTTTATCTGCCTTGGATATCACTTGATGTATGTGGACAAGCAGACTGTAAGTGATCTCCAGGTTTAGCACAATTGGCCGCCAGCTGACATCCTACCAGCTCGGTAGCTCTTCTATACTCGGGATCCTCGACGATGCCCACTTGAGCACTTCCCAATACAACTGGCTCTCTTCTGTCTTCTACATCGGTTATTTGGTGGCCGAGATACCGCAGAACATGGCACTGCAACGCTTTCCCGTGGCGAAGTACCTGGCAATAAACCTCGTTATCTGGTGAGTTCCCGGTTGGACCATCATCACAATTCGCTTCTTTGAGGGGTTGAGCTGACTTGCCACTTTTCTACGATCCAGGGGCAGCATCTTGTTGTTACACATCCCCTGCAACAGCTTTGCCTCTCTCCTCGCCGTCCGGATCCTTCTAGGCCTAGCAGAAGCGTGTATTGTGCCGGCCTTCCTGATCATTCTGTCCATGTTCTTCACCTACGACGAGCAAGGGGTGTTGATGCAGATAATGTGGGCTTGCGGAAACTCCAGCCCTATAACGTCTGGCTTGTTGTCGTACGGGGTTCTTTTCATCGACACAGGCAGCTTTGCGCCTTGGAAATGGTTTATGGGTTAGTGGATACTCTTCATTCCATGCATACGCACAAGAAAGCAACTCACACTTCTCGCAACAACCACAGTCATCACAGGGAGCCTCACAGTGGTGTACGGCGTCTTAGTCTGGTTCCTCTTCCCGGACAACCCAGCATCCGCTCACTTCCTGACCAAAGAGGAGCGTGCACAGTCCATTATGCGCATCGCCTCGAATCACTCAGGCATTGAGCAGAAGCGCTTCAAGAAGTCCCAGTTCATCGAGGCCCTCCAGGACCCAAAGACCTGGCTCTTCTTCCTCCACGCATGGTCTCAGGAGATGGCCAATGGCTTGACGAACCAGTACTCGCTCATTATCAAGTCCTTTGGCTTCAGCACGCTCGAGACGACCCTGCTGGGCTGCATCAACGGCCTGACGGCCATCGCCTCCCTCGGAGCAGCGGCTATCATACTCTCCAAGACGAAGAACGCGCGGGCGTGGTTGTCAGCTGCAGCATATATACTGCCGATTGTCTCTTGTGTCTTGCTGATTGCACTGCCTTGGAGTAACCGAGCGGGCCTGTTGGCTGCTATTTATATCCGGGCCCCTGGAGGGATCGCGTACAGCGTGGTGATGATCTGGGCCGCGAACTGCTCGGCCGGGCACACCAAAAAGACTACGGGTAAGTTGTTCCAAATATCCCAAAAGAACCTTCCCGGGTTTTTGGAACAAAAAATGGGACGTTTCTGCTTTACCAGTATTATTTCGAGGTGCTAACCATCGATACTCAAGTGATCGCCCTCTACCATGTCGGCTACGGGCTCGGCAATATCCTCTCGCCTCAGTTGTTCCAGGGCAAGTACAAGCCCAGGTACATTGTCACCTGGTGGGTGATCTTGTGGGTTGCGTGCGTATTCCCTATGTTTCTGGTGTTGTACCTGCGTTACTACCTGAACAAGGAGAACAAGAGGCGCGATGCTCTTGCTCAAAGGGGGGAAATTAGGGAGACGGGACTTGTAGAACATATTGACGAGAGTGGCAACCGGACGCAAGAGGTGGTTGATGCGAGGCAGTTGGACCTCACGGACCGGGAGAACCTGGCATTGTAAGTGCGACCCATCACCCCCCCCCCCTACCCCGGGGCGTCTTCCTGGAGAGAGTTGATTTGGAAACGCCGTGTTCTGACACCCAACAGCCGCTACGTCCTGTGATATATACAGATCCTGGAGGCTGTGGAGCCTGTAGAACTCTACCTGTCTCGTTAGATTTAACGTCACCTCATCTCATACTATACACAAATTTGGTTCACCTCCAACATCCTCTGGTATATTATTCGTTGGACCGAGTTACCTACTGGTCTGGTCATGATGTATTCAGTATCTCAAAGGAGAGGAGAGGATCCTCCGAGGTGTAAGTCTGTCTTGTTACTGATATATTCGCGCCAATATCATATCTACGTGTACATATATAAAATGCACAAAACCTTATAGCGCGCACGTTATAATACACATGAGCTATCATGGCTTGTTTGTCAACACGTAAAATTTACGTAGATTTCCCGTCTTGACTTCCCGCGCGAGTATTGTAACTTGACTGCTAACTTCGCCTCCTCATACATCGGACATCCTTGATTTTGACTGCCCTGTCTGCTGTTTATGTACTGGTTTCGGCAGCGTCTTGGTGGCCATGTGGCCATGTAAGGCAGAACTACTCTCCGGCGGTTGGCCGCTGGAATAGAGCGACATCGAGAGCTCTGCTGGAGAGTCTCGAACGGCCATAGACAGTCAGACCAGCGAATACGATACCATGGCTTACAAGTTGAGGCAAAATCGTCATCGAATCCAGGATGCATCATCTACGGATCCGTACTATGTACCGGTAAGCGGCCGAGTACCCGAGCAGCCGAGGGACGGCGTTGTTTTAATAATAGCTTTAGGCTGTTGGTGGCGTCCTGGCCTGGTCCAGAAGCGTGCAGCCCCCGTTCTAGGTGCAGACATCCAGCGACACCCCCTGTAACTGCGGCTGATTTTGGGTATTTTAGCGGCTTTCCTGCCTAGACTCAATCTCGCTTCAGGTCAAACAACCCAATCGGCATTATTGTTTTTCAAGCTTAACATACGAGCTTGCTTGGCGCCGCAACCACAAGAGGAATGGACAAAGAAAAAGAAAGGCGTGCCCAAAAGGACCGTCGAGAAGCGTCCAGGGTCACAGTCATACCTGTTGGGCCCTTTCTTCTTTGCTGCCTATTCCGTGATAATGTTCCGTCCAAGCGACAAGGTTGGAATGTTGGAAGTACATACACCATGCTCGTGGCATCGTGACCTTCATCTTCACCTTCACCTTCCGACTTCCGCCTCCTCTCTATCCTCACTGTCTACCTCCCTCACCAGAGTTCGCGACTCCCTTCGCTGCCACTCGTTTCCTCCTTGTCTCCTGTCGCCGTCTTCAGTATGAAGACATCCATTCGTTTGGCGCTTATTGGCGCCTTCATAAACGCAGCGGCAGCCGTGGTCCAATTTCCCTTCGCTAAGCATGCCAACACCGGGCACATTTCGGCCTCGTCCACAACTCGTCGTGCTCTGAATACGGATGTCTTCTTGGGTGACATGGCCTATATCGCCAATGCCTCGATTGGGACGCCGGGCCAGACTGTGTCACTTGTTCTCTCGTCGTCGACAACGGACACATGGGTCATCGATACTCGCTCGGATTACTGTGAACCTTACTACGTTGACGATGACGATAACGATAGTGCCGATGCTTCGGAAACGACGTCCTGTGTCTGGGGTACTTGTAAGTCAACCATGCGAGACACAACTTGATCGTCCATCATAGTCACTGTCATCATCACTCAGGGGTATTCTTGTGGGCAATATGTACTGACCACTCACCAGTCTCCTCGAACCTGTCGTCTAGCTACATGCCGCAGACTTCAAGTTACAGTGACAACGGCTACGACTACGACCACGACCTCGATGTAACATACGACGATGGTACATATGCGTATGGCGTGTATTTTAACGACACTATTAGCCTGGGTGGCGCCACTGTGTCGGACTTCGCCATGGGCTTGGTCAACGAGTCGAGCAGGTACATGGGCGTACTAGGCATCGGCTATAACGATAGCACATACTCCAACCTACCGGACCGTCTGCAGGAACAAGGTTTAATCAACAGCACCGCGTACTCGATCTGGGTGGACGACGAGCAAGCCAGCTCTGGAAACCTGCTATTTGGCGCCATTGACACGACCAAGTTCGACGGCAGCTTGACCCGCCTGACGTCCTACTACTCCACCTCCCACTACAAGATGACAATCGAAATCGCCGGCATCAATGGCACGACGAGCGACAGTGGCGGCCCCATCGCCATTACGTACAACGACACCGACGACAGCATTTACTCCAGCTCCAGCAGCTTTTCAAGTAACTACTTGTTCCTCGCCACCTTTAGCCCACCCGACATGCTCTCCACCCTTCCCACTGATGTTGCCTCGCAAATCTGGGACATGGCCGGCGCCCACTACGACCCAGACCTGGAGCAGGCCGTCATCTCGTGTACGGCTGCCGACGACACCACCACGAACTTTACCATGCAGCTCGGCCAGGGCACCTACGGGCCCATCATCACCACGACCATGGCGGACCTGGTCATCCCGGCCGAGGACTTGAAGCTGTCGAGCCTTGGCCAGTATTTTGCCAACGAAGACGAAAACCTCTGCCTGTTCGGCGTGCAGAACGTCAGCACCATTGGCTACTCGTCCTCCGTCTACACCCTGGGGAGCAGCCTGCTCCGTCGGACATACGCCGTGTTCGACCTCGTCAACGGCGAGATCGCCGTCGCGCCCGTCAAGTTCGGCGCCACGGCGACGAGCAACATTGTCGAGTTTGCGGCGTACGGCGCCTCGGTCCCTTCGTCCGTCATGCACTGCATCTACTCGGACTGTTACGAGACATCATCAGGCGGGGCGGGCTTTGGCAGCGACTCCGAGGATGCTGACGACAAGCTGCCCGCCGGCGTCCTGTCGGTGCCTGCCCTCATTGGGATGAGCTTGGGCATCGGCCTCGGCGCCCTCCTCCTGGGTATTGCTGGCTTCCTCATCTGGAGGCGCCGCTTGAACAAGAACGCGGCCGGTAGAGAGGGACCGTCGGTGTCCAGTGCCGAGGCCGGCGAGGCTTCCCCTATGATGCAGCCGAGTAATGATGCAGCAGGGCCTGGTGCAGCCCCTGAGATGACCCAGGCCGCTGTACCACCAGCGGTGGTTGGGGGGAAGGGCAAGGCGCCTGAGGTTTCTACGCCGGCCGCCTTGGCCTCTGTTGGTGAAGAGAGTGGGGCTTCTGCGGCTCCTGAGGCCTCTGCAGCCCACGAGACGGGTGCCCAAGATACCAGTGCTGTTCACAGTACAACAGACCACGCTTTATAGCGTATTAATTTTGATTTCAAATCGAGGCAGTAATGGATGCGAATGAGGTATTGGGCATAGCTTAGCGTTGCATTTATGGAAATGATACCCTGTTATATACTCACCTACTGAGGGAGCCAGTACTAGTTCTCAAAGTAATAGACGTGACCGACCAGCTACAAAGACGAGGTAAGACGAGCCTCCTTTTATGGATTAAAGCCTTGTTGACTTTCGACAAGCTTGCTGCTCTCAGAAATTTTGGGGTCCGCTCTTCGGTATGGCATTTCTACAGGCAACACAACATGAGAGTATACATCAGACTACCTGGCTCCTACTCATTCACAACGACTCGCTTCTCCGTCTCACCAGCACTGCCCTCTGATTTATCCACTAGGCCGTCCCTCTGTTCTCCAGTCAACACATGCCCAGTAATCGCCTCAACCTCTCCCACCGTCGTCTTCGGGCCGGTGAACCACTTCCTGGCATCAACAAAGTAATAGATGGAGGCACCGCCCCAGACCGCCATGTTCACCACCACGGTATAATTCATAGACTCGGCCGCGGGGTCCGGCCCGCCGCCGGGGAACATGGCCAGCAGGATCCCGAACACCAGGAAGATGATGGCCGCCCAGGCGACGGGGAGACTGAACCTGTGCCCGGTGTAGAACGGGCCGGGGACGAACCTGTCCCGCCCCCAAACCGCGCGGGCGAAGATGGGGAGGCCCCAGGCTAGGTTGTTGCCCGCCACGGCGAGGGAGAAGAGCGCAGAGGCGGCGGCCGAGGCGATCAGGCTCAGGAGGCCAAGGATGACGGCCACGAACACCGCGCCCCAGACTGCGCGGAGGGGGATGTAGCCAAAGGTCTTGGACTGGAAAGGTGTCAGTGTTGGGTCTTCGTGGCCAAAACTAGACAGGGAAAAGAAAACGCTGAATGGACGAATGGAGGAACTTACGATGGGCCGGAAGAAGGACGAGAAGGGGAGAGCACCGTCCCGAGAGAAAGCCCACATCTGACGAGAGGCAGCAATCAGGATGCTAAGGCCCATGAGGTATTGCACGATGAAGAGGAAGGCTATGAACCCCATGGCCCCATGCTTTCCAAGGGCATCGTAGTAAATTTGGGCCATCTGGAACAAGGACTGTCAGGATCATATGGCTACGGATGACATCTGGAACTAGAGGCAGGGAAGTGATCCAACTTACCGGCTGCCCGAAGGAGCTTCCCAACACGTTCTCAATATTCGGGTCGATGCACGCAGCCAGGACAATGACAATCACAAAGCCGAGCCCCCAGCACATGCCTATAGAACCGAGGATGCCCAGCGGGACGGCTTTCGCGGCGTTGCTCGCCTCCTCGCTCATGTGGACACAGCTATCGAACCCGCCGATGGTCCAGATTGGGGACAGCCACGCCAGCATGAATGCCCAGCCCGTTGGCCATGTCGTTAGATTTTCAACCGTAGCAAAGATGAAGTGTCCGTCGTTGCGCTTGTTAGCCATACCCACTGGTAAGGCAATGATTGTTGCGAGGATGAGAGCAATGTTCTGTGGGAAAGAGTAAGCTTCAGAGTCAGCACTGCTAATGTTGACCATTTGGCGGGGAAATGTACCAGAAAAACAGCAAAGGTTTGTAGCTTGGCCATAATCTTGGTCAGGGTAGACGCGAGAACGCCATGGGTAAGGGTACAGATCAAGAACACAACATAGACGATGCCGTTGCTAGGGCTCCATTCCCCGTCTTTCGAGATGACGATAACAGCACAGAACATCAAGGCAAACCCATAATTGATAGAACACAGCCCCCCGATGAGGCCCAGGCTATTACTATACCCAACCAAGAAGCACAGGTAGTTCCTCGTCCTGTCCGAGCCGAAGTAGTGCGTCCAGTAGTACAGCCCGCCCGACGTGGGCATGGCGCTGCCCAGGTCGGCCATGGCCAGCCCGACCACGAAGATGCACCCGCTGGCGAGGAACCACGACCAGACCATGCCGGCCGGGCCGGCCGGAAGGGAGAAGGACAGGGTGCTGGCGACGGACGGGAGGAGGCCCATGATGGAGAAGGCGATGCCGAAGACCTCGAGCGTGGAGAAGTTGCGCTTGAGCTCCTGCCTGTAGCCCATCTTGGCCAGCAGCTCGGCGTCGGCCTCGCTCGCCAGGACCACGCCGTTGTCCCCCGTGGTGGTGAGGTCTGGGTTGTGGGGGGGCGCCTTTGCCGGGGCGGCGTCCGAGGCGGACACTTGCTTGGTGGTTGACATCGTGATAGCCTCAGCGGGATGCCGGAGGGTGGTTGCGTGTGATCGCAGCTGATGGCATATGGCAGAGTGCAATCCTATTCTCTTAGGGTTAGTGGTGGTGATAGGAACAGTGGTCGGGTATCATGGAAGAAGGGAGGTCGTTGTAGAAAACAGAGGGATGGTGATAATTACCGCTTAAATATTACTTCCATGCTGTGTTACCCTGCATCATGCCTAATGATAAAGCCACCAACATGCCAGTGGCAGCAGATAGATAAATTACCCGTTCATCACCCTGCCGATAGATAAGATATTCGCGTGTGCAAGTGTACGTCAGAGCAGCTTGTGCTTACGCGGGGCAGAATCTGGATAGAGTTGCCTTCTTGGGGAAGCTTCGAATGTTCCCAGATGTCAGTACCGCCTAGATGGAGAAGAAAAACATTATTCCAACAACACCTGTCACTTACACCCTTTAACCATACTTGCGTGAGCAACTTTTGATGTTATCATTGAAAAAGACTGACGTAGCATCGAATCTGTCGGAATGGGGGTATTGACGGCTCTCATGGTAATTAAATCAAAGGCGGAGGAGTATACTAAATAGTTCATTGATGACCGACATCTGGATGTGGGTTATATCTTCGCGTACTGGTCTTTTATCTCCCTTCTTTTAACGAGTACTTTAATAAGCAAAGAAGATGTGCGGTGATCAGGGACAAAGAAAACAAGTGAGCAATCCAACGGATGTCTTTTTAGTTGAGTAGGTACGGCCTCAGGAGGAAGTGGGTTCGCAGGCCGAATACCGAAAAGTGCGGTCTTACTGTAATCATACCCGCAAGGTCGTGTATATAGGGTTACAATCAGGCAATACGACATGGCTGCATATCAGATCGATTCTTGTGCAGATTCCAGGGCTATTGCAACCAACAATCTACTCGAAAAGTGCCCATACAAGATCTGTGTTACCATATGACCCCGGGCGTCCAAACTAATTAGATCACCCTTCACCTACATAAAGTCAACAACTTCACTTATACCCTTTTAGGTCCCTTTGAAGGCTATGACTATAGTTCTTATATTATCCTATAGCCCTAATCTCGCTTAGTCGCTATACCTAGCCTAGAAGATCAATCTTGCCCTAGCCCCTGTATGTATATATAACCCTATAACCTAGTGGGCTCTCACATTTGTTCAGCTGTAGACCATGGACTTGCTCCTCCCTATCCGCTCTGTCCACTCTGATCACCACCCCCATAATGTGCTGGGCTTGCACCCCCGCCGGAAGGACCATAACCACCCTCAGAAGAGGGCGCAGGAGCCGAATGCGAAGCGCCCCGTGACTGCTGTGCCTGTAATTGCAGCGGCATAGGCGAGCCCTGCCTCTGATAGTGTTGTGCACTGTCACGTTGATGTACAAAACCTCCGTGAACACCGCCTCCATATCCCTGAGGCGCTTGATGATAACTTCCAGCGAATAATTCTTGTTGGGACGAAGGGACCAGTCCACCCCCTCCTTGTGGGTCTCCTCTGTAGGACGGATTGGCTCCATATGTACCTTGACCATACGGCGGTCGTTGTGATTGGACAGGAGGTGGCTCGTGGGGAGGCTGTTGTAGTGAAATCCATCCTGGGTGCCCGGCGGACGACTGAGACGGGTCCAGGTAAGAGGACGCAGCCGTGGCGACTGGTGGTGAATGATGACCACTCGACCCAGGTCGTAGTCTGAAGCTCTGTAGTGGAGTCTCACTGCCCGTCTGGCGATGTTCGCGGCTAGCAGATCTCCTGCGGTCTCTGTCCTTCGTCTCTTTCTTGTCCGAGAAGCGCAGTGCGCGCAGTCCAGATTCTTTCGCCCGGAGCTCGGCATCAGCACCGTAGACTGATTTAAGGTATTCTGTGAACTCGAGGTATGCGTTGGACACCACTTCGAGGTGAGCAAGCTTCATGTAGACTTTGGTAGTGGATTTCTCCCTGATGTCGTACTTCTTGCCTTTCGGCTGGGCGTCAAATTCCGCCAGGGCCAGAGCGGTCTGGCAAGCATTGCGGATCTGACGACCGTTCAATCTGGCTTCTTCGTGTTCTCGCCAGTGCTTGGCTGCTGCGACGAGGATCTCGTCTTCTTCAATTGCCACCCTCTCCTGGAGCCGCTTCTTGATCAGGCCAAGATTGAGCCTAAAGACCTTGACTGTGGAGGTCTCATCCAATACTGGGTAATGCAGACTCATGTGGATCCGAGATGCGAAGGCTTCGTCAAAGTCGCCGATTCGGTTTGTCGTGAGAAAAAGTATGCCTGCGTAATACTCCAACACACGGAGGAATACTGTTGAAAGACTGGGTCAATATTCTGGAACCTATTCAAGCCTTCCATATCGTGGGGGCATAATACCTGCAACCAGTCCGTTTCTGTTGAAATCCTCTCGCCGTCGTTCTGCTAGAAACACATCGGCCTCATCTAGCAGAAGAATACAACCCCACCGGTTGGCCAGTGCAAAATTCGTCTGCAAGGCTTCCTCGACATCTTTAGGGTTAGATCCGAGGTCACCTGGATTCCATGTGAGCCTAAGGATCAGGTGGCAACGCAATCGGAGCTCGTGGAAAATGTACATACCACAGGTGATCTGAAACAGAGGCTTCCCGAATGTTTCCGCAACACCCTCTTTAACAAGTTGTTATATGTTAGAGAAGTATTAAGGTAGCTGAAAGATTACTCAAAGATAGAAGGAGCTTGTTTGGTCAACGAACAGTACCGCTAAAACGTACCTGCAGTTGTTGTCTTCCCAACACCTGGCGCTCCATGTAGAAGAATGATCAATCCTTTGCCTATGATAGTGTTAGCCAGGTCGCTTGTGACATCCCGAGATAGACAGAATTTGATCTTGCCTTTTCCTCTGACGATATCCACCTGCTCGTCGTTTCTCTCTTGTGATACTCGATTCCGGAAATGCTGCGAGATCAGAGACAACACCATCTTCTTGTGGCCTGGCGGAAGAATAAGCTGGCCAAAGGCACCCTGGGTGCCTTCATCAAGATCATCGTCAGTCTTCTCGGCAGCGTTGCCACTCGAAGCGACATCAGATAGAAATTCCAAATCCAATTCCGCTGTACCACAGGAGCATTCACTGTTAGCTATATCTCATAGCGGCAATGCTTTGACGAGGCAAAAAATAAGGTCGCTTACCCCAGGTGCGGTCACGTAGAACGAACCCAAATACAGTGTACGACATAATCAAGAGCTCGTCATCCGTCAACGCATTTGACTCCGTCTTCGTGTCTTTCAACGACCGCGGGAAGATGATGGTGGACGGCAGCTTGTGTGGTGTGTCCCGGATCTCCGCCATCATGCTATCAATAAATTTCTCCGTGTTGTTGGTCTCGACGTATGCATCCTCGTGCACATTTTCTTCCCAGCAGCACTCTGCCATACATCCTTCGTCTCCATCGTCGGTCTTGGAATTCCAATTGGTTCCAACCAGTCTTCTAGTTTTGGGGATCCAGTGATCTCTGGATCTGTCGGCGAATGCTTCCTCAAAGTCGACCATAACTTGACTCTCAATCTCGTCGCGTGTGTCAGCGGCGAGACCTGAGTAATACATGTGCTTCACAGCCGCCACATCGACGAACATCCGACCTCGCTTAATGAGTTTCTCACGCAGAGATCGAATCCCACTCTCCACTTCCTCATGTTTCAAACTAGCCGACGGTTCAGTCGTCGATGTCAGTCGTTCTTCATCCAGCCTCTTGAGTATGTGGAAGCGCAGGGGGTAAATTTCCAGCCACGTGACCTCTCTCTCGCCATCCCACTTGTTGATGCCAAAGTTCTTGACAACAGGGCCGATGACGTGGCCGTCAAAGTGAATGTAGACGCACTTGATTTTGATATCGTCATTCGTATCGTCGACTGAGCTGTCCGAGTCTTCTGGGCCCAGGTCCCGGAACGCAGCCCAACGGTCCGCACCTTTGTGGCGCTTGGATTTGACACTGATCACGCGAAAGGCCTGCTTTCCGTTCGCGGAAATTACGGTTGTGCCGGGTTGGAAAAGGTACCAAACATCGGGGAAGGTGATTTTCCTGCAGCTCACGCTGCTCAAGTATGCTACCTTCCGGCCGATGTATTCATCCATAAATTGACGCAAGTAGTTGAGGTGCTCTCGTTGTACTAGTCTCTCCTCCGGGCTCGGATGTGTTTCCTTCTCTGCTGCGGTCTTGGCTGCGTCGTCTGCCTGTGTCCCTTTCTGTTCCACCTGATCCCCAACCTTATCTCCTTCTGACATCGACGACTCTGTCTTTCCATCGGCATCTTCTGCCAATTTCAGACACATTTCACGGATTTCCTTGTCGTAGACATTTAGAATCCTGAATGGCCGAAGAAGTAACACAGAAGATCCCGGTTTCGCGTCAGGACAAAGAGGCGAACCATGTATGCTGGAAAGGATGTCGATGATTTGCTGTGAATGGATCCTTATTCTCTCAGGTAGTGGTCCTTGTACCGCCCACTGCGTTGCCTGCTTCGAGTCCTGCTCAGCGTCATCTTTGCCGTCCGCTTTGGCATCTGCTATAATATTTATGCTGTTGGCATTCTTCTTGTGTGCTTGCTTTCCCATGGTCCTGAAGTTTTTGTCCCGGCCCCAAGGGTCACTCCACAGTTTTGGCTCCTCGACCAGCACATCGATTACACACGAAAGCTTCAATGGAAGCACTCGGGTGAGTTTGAAGACAGACCATCGCACGACATTCAATCGCTGAATACCGTGTTCCCCTACCGGCGACTCTGCGCCATGCTCGGGGCTTGCCACGAGGGTTGCATAGGCGTCGAGTCCCTCCTTCTGCTCGTTGATCTCTTGTTGGGTCTTAGTGGCGAGTTCGCGAGCGGCCTTTCTTTCCTTGTGGTTTCGGAATCGCAAGACCTGGGCGTTCAAGCGGTCCAATTCCCATTCGAAGTCTCCTCTAAGCCGTGCCCGAAAGTAATTGAAGTCTTGCGAGCGTGTCGATGTGTCACTACTCCACTCTTCAGAGTCCGATTGGTCCCATCTCGTTGGGGGTCCCAGTTTCCGGGACAATCTTGGTCCCTCTTGGTAGGGTCCCCTGGCAGCTTGGCGGTTCGGCTTCTCATAAAAAGGACGTATGGCTGTGGGAGGACGAATACCGCGGTGCGGATAGGCTTTGTGGCGCCGGCGCAACTTGACGTCACCCCCCAAATCGTAGGGAGGATAATGCGTGTCGTACCACCCATCGGGACCAATTATCGCATCGTCCTCATTTTCATTCAGCATATCGCCGCTCTCTTGGACATGATGCATGGTACCCCTGGCTTCCCAGAAAGGGACATTGTTTGGTCCTTGTCCGTATTGTTTTCTTTCGTCCGCGTCCTCTTCTGCCTGTTGTTCAGTCTTCTTGACCCAGCGCCTACCATATGGAGCTTTTCGAATATGCCTCCGTAGGTTGATGTCCTCCTCAGAACCCTCATTGTCGACTTGCTTTTCTCTTGTCGTATCTTTCGGAGCCGCTTCCTCAACTTGGGCGTTCCTTTGTTGGGTCGCCTGGTTTTCCAGATGCAAGAGTCTCTTTCGCAAAGCCCTGATCTCGTCAAAGAGGGGGGTAGACGCAGGCGTCAGCCCATGGTCGACATGTTCTGTCTTGGTTTGTTGCGATGGAGTTTCTGGACCGACCTCAATGTCGCTTCTAGGGAGGTCTTTCGGCTTTTCGTCGGAGCCGGAGGCGTCTGTTGGACTAGGTGGCCCTGTCCTGGTTTTTCTGTGGACATCAGCGTTTGTTGGCTGCTGTTCGAAGCCTCCCAATCCCGGGTTGAAGTCTGTGCCGGGTTGCTCAGGCTTCTGGGAATTCGAGACGTCTGATGGCGGCATCTTGTGGGCGTCCTTTGTGTCAACGACAAGTGACTTGTATTCAGCTAACCAGTGGCTGGTGATGGGGTCTGGAGTCAGAAAAGGTCAAGAGCAAAAACAAGACGAAAAGCGGGCTCGAGGCAAAAAAAGGCACAGACTTGGTCTCGTCCGTTATTGAGAGTTCGAAGAAACTTTGTGTCACGATTCCGGGCAGGGCAATTCGAATAGAGCAACTTGACTACCAATGCCAATTATACAATGGGCGTGGGGAGCTTGTCTATATAAGTAAACCGAGCTCCGCAGTACATGTAGTGGGCCCAAATATTTGTCAATTCGCTGCTCAATAGCCTCTGTTATCGCGGTGGCCAGACGTCCGCTCTTCCTTCATACCCCGCCAGCCAAGGTCCATTCTGCAGTGGGCGCATCAGCTGAAGGAGACCGTGTAACTCTAGGCTGCAGATCTCGGGCATCCCGAGTTCACTGGACGGGTTCATTGGAGGTCGTCCTAAACTATTGATGACTGCATGTGTGGCGGCTGGAGATGTCGCCCACTGCGACACCACTCGCACACACGTCGGGCGCATCCCCTCACTTAGAAAAGGTTCTCCAGGCCTGTGTTACCCTGGAATGATAAGCTTTATGCCGAGCCAATTAACATGATTATCTTCTGAGGAAGGTGATGAATACTGGCGGCCTGATAATCATGTCATGGCGAGGGGGCTTTTGTTCAGGTGCACCTTGGGGATTTTGAAATCATTACTTATGTTTAGTCCTCTGACGCACAGCGCTTGCCTTCTCCCTTCTCCGTACAGTAGAAAGCCTCAACCTGGATACAAGCTTGCAGGAAAAGAGAAGAGGGCAAGATTTGAATCTCATCACCCAACGGATATGGACCCCCGACACGGCCATATACCAAACCTGCAACTGCAGTCCCCCGCGGTAGACTTCGTCGAAAACTCCCTCGACAAGTATCACCCTGCCTTCTCAACGCCACCATCGCGGTATGATCCGTATCTTGGAGGTTTCATCGTCCAAGATTCCCAGGATATGACTCCAGCGCAGCCCCCACCTGCTATTGCAGTCGCGATGTACAATGGCGGTTCCTCTGGGTCTCCAGACGCTGCTCAAACTGTCTCTGCTGAGTTCACAACCGGCACTCCCACCACACCAGCCGAGACCTGGAGTATTACCCCGCGGCCAAGCCCCCAACCAGTCAATACCTTGGATTTCTGGGACTTATTGTTTCCACAAGCCATGTCACAGCTCAGTGAAGAACACCCTGGGGAGCCGGCCCGGCTGCTCGAATCAGGCCACAGGATCCGGGACAAGACGAACTGGGCCCAGGTTTATGACCAGCTCGAAGAGGCAAAGAATAAGTACTTTGAAGTGGACAGCAAGTTCAAGACCGGGTTCCGGAAAGTGTATAGGGGATTTGCGGACAATGTTTCTGAACCTGCAAACCGCCTGACAAAACTCGTCCCCGGCGGTGGCGATCTCGGCGCCGTTGCGGTAACTCCCATCATTGGATGCGTTCAGGTTTTACTAGAGGTAGGTCATTGCGGAAACAATATCCATTCAGAAATACCCACAGAAATATAAATTAGGTTCGACTGCTGACGGGCAAAATACTGGTACCAGGCTTCTCGTGCTGCGAGCAAAGTACGAGCGACGGTGGCCAATGCCTTTGATCAAGTGGATAACATGTTCGCCGACGTTGAACTATTCCTACAACTCTATCCAAGGGACGAGAACATCAAGAAAGCGTCCATCAAATTGATATGTAGCACCTTATTCGCTACCGAGAACGTCCTTGGGTTCTTTCTCAAAGGAGCAGGTGATTTCGTCCTCTTCTTCACCCCTCAAACTCTTGTCAATCTATCCTGAGTTACCTACAAGGTACTCAAGTATGTATGTGCCTGGTTGTACTAAGTTCTTTATAACAGGAAAGAGATTTCTCTCTGCTGCCGTCAAGCGGGAGCGATATGAGGAGAACACAATCGAAAGCCTAAGCGATATCAAGCTGCAGTGTGAGCAACTCTTACAGGAAGCTGAAAAATCCAACAAGTACCAGATGCTTCACACAACCAAGGCCATCATGGATCGTGAGTCAACTCCTCCCCCCAACACACATACCCAATTCCTGTAACGCCGCCCAAATTGACACGTGGAATACTCTTCCTAGGAACTGGGGCCACCTAAGCAGTCGTCGAGCAACTCCCCTACTACTTGCGGAGTAGGAAAATCATAGTACGATTTCCAGATAACTAATACCTTAACCCTAAGCCCGTTTCAGGATAAGAGCTACGCCGCCCCTTCGGCTACCCGGTCTCCGTCTACCCTCCGTTTATAATCGAAGCTTAAGCCGGCTATATTATAGCCGCCTTACGATAACGCGGTTTTATAAAGGTATATATATATATACGGTATAGTAATCTACTTACTTTTACGCTTTACGGAAGTAAATAAAGCGTATTAACCGCTCGTAGTTATTTTTCAGTTACTTAAAACGATACGGTTTCCCTTTTTCTACTTCCTTTATAAACCTACTTAGTAATATATCGTATCTGTTTTTCTACGTATTTCTTTACTTTCGACTTACTACTTTTTTATTTTTTATCTTCTTTTAAAAATAAAAGATAATTTTACTTCTTTACTCGGTAACTATAATTTTAAGCTATAATAATAATAAAACGTATAGCGATTAAAACGATACGCTTTATAATAAAAAACATTAAAAATATAAAAGAGAATTTAAAGATTTTATAAGTTAAACGTATAATATTATTAAAACCTTATATTAAATTTACTATAAAAAATTATAAAAAGGTTTTTTAAGCTTAAACTAAATAAGCCTTTTCTTTTATTTACTTTTTACTTTTTATTTATCTTTTATTTAGTTATTAACTACTTTTTATTAGTTTAGTTTTATATACTATATAAATATAGATTTTAGTATTTAGAATTAAGTATAAATCTAGCTAGCCGATAATAATATAAGATATTAAAAAAGCGTAATAGCTTATTATAGAAATTTCTTATTATACTTTATTAAGATATTTAATAAGCTTTAGCTTATTTAAAGTTTAAAAGAGATATATAATAAGTAGAGTTTTACTACTATTACTATAGTTAATATAATATAAAAGAGTTTTATCGCTATAGCTTAAAAGCAGATCTTTAATAAAATCGCTTTAAAGATTAGCTATTAACTTTACCTTACCCGACGTTAAAAACCTACTAACGCTACTAATATAAGTTTTATAACTTAAGTTATTTAAGTAAGCTTTCTTTAGTTTTCGAGAATAATTTAAATATACTTTAAACTAATAGCGATTTAATAAATAAATAATAACTTTAAAGAAAAGTATAGCTTAAGTATAAACAGCTAATATAAGAAAGTCGTTATAATATATTAAAATATTAAGTTACTTTTATAAACTTTTTAAAAACGTATTAATAATATCTTTATACTATAGTAAGCTTAAGTTATTATATATTTATACCTCTTTATCTTATATATTTCCGGATATAAGCTTAATATACTTAAAAATATTAAGTAAAAAAACTTTTAGCTTTATCTTTTATTAGATTTAAACGAACTTAATAAGTTTTACTTATTCGCCGATTTTACTTTTTAATTTAATAAACTAAAACGAAAAGTCTTAATTAAATTAGATATAAATCGGTAGATACCTGCTTATTAATATAAAAAGCCCTTTTACTATCTTTAGCTTTAAACTAATATATACCTTATAGCTTTACCTTTTCGATAACTTTAATATTTACTCTTTTTCTTAACTTAACCTATATTATCGTCGTTAAAGCTATTTAATAAAACGTTTTTAATACCGGCTATTATACTATTAGCGAAATATTTAGCCGGCTTCGGCTTAATAAAATAAGTATTATCGTTTTCGAGTAGAAAAAGAAACGTTTCGAGTAACGTATTTATAAAATAAGCTATAATACCTTCCGTATATATTTTAAACGGCTTTATCTTATTATAAGTATAAAGAAACTACCTTATTTATACTTTTTATAAATTAACGTTAACGTAAACTTTAAAAGTAAAGTAATACTTTATTTCTTTATATATTAACGTAGTTTTTTATAGTATACTAACTAATTATAGCAGATTATAAATAAAAAAATACCGTCGTCTTTTAAATATCGAATATTTAGCTATACTAAAAAAGTTTATAACTAAAGTTATTAATCTGTATATATACGTTAAGATATATAGGGCGCGGCTTTTAAAAACTTTACTAACGATAATAAGTAACTTTTTAGATATCTTAATTATATATAGAAAGGTTTCGATTTTACCGCGCTTATTTATATAACTAAAGTATAAAAGCGTAAGATAGAATTACGTCGAAATATAATAGCTTTACGTTAACGTATTTTAAAGCTTACTAATATTAAAGTAAGCTCGGTAGAAATTACTAGCCTTTTTAATAGGCTTATTTTATATAAAAAATAACTAAAAGAGCTAGCTATTATAGTATATTAGGAAACTTACTTTAAAGATAAAACACAGTTTTACTAATTAAGCCTATAGAATTCTTAGCCGGCTAATAAAAATATTAAACTAAAAGAGATCTTTAATAAATAGAAAGAGAAATACTATACTAACACCTTTTTTTATACCGATTTAAATATTAACACCTTAATATAAGCTTAAGTACTTATAACTATTTTCGATATCGTCGTCGAAGTATAAGCGTTCGCTACTATAACTTAACTAAGTTACTACCTTTTAAATAATCTTAGTATAATCTCTTATTAAAGTTATAACTAAACCTTATTAATAAAAGCCTTATTTTTTAAAAAAGCTAGGCTAAAGGTACTATAACTTTCTATTAAAAAATAAACGATATATTTAATTTATAGACGTACCTTTTAACGACGGTTTAATATAATAAAACACGCTTATTATTATACTACTTAACTATCCCGAGACTTTTCTTATTTTTAATATAAATATATTACTTTTAGCTTATTTAAGTTTAATAACTACGTAAAACAGGCGTACAGTAAGTAGTATACGTTTAACTTTACTACTATACTTAAATTAAGTCTTAATATCTTATATAGGATTTATTTCTATAATATCGGTATAAGTAGGATTTTAAGCTACTTTAATTCGAAATATATAAAAGACTTATATATTAGTAAAAAAAGCCTTATATACGCTATTTACTTAAATAAGTATAAGCTCGATATCGACGTTTAGCTCGGCTACCTTATTAATAGGTATAGCGTTCGCCTTACTAAACGTTACCTTTTTTATAGTTTTATCTTTTTATTAAAAGGCGTTTCGATATATATCTATAAAGTATACTTTTAGTATACGTTTAAACTTATCCTTTATTTAATTTATATAAGATATAACGACGTTTCTGTACTATTTAAAGACTATAAAGTATAGTCTGTTTATATTTAAACTATTAATTACTTCGCCGATCGGCTTATAAAAGCGATAAATACTACTAAAAAGCGAAAAATCGACGATATCGGCTTTCCTTAATTTTATATTACTTCGACTAAATTATAGTAGCAGGCCGGGTAAAGCGATATTCCGTTAAATACTTAGGTTTCTAACTAGCTAACGGTTATAAGTAAAACTACGTTTAATACTTTAAATCTTTCGTTAATCGACCTTATTATATTAAGTCCGGCTCTTTTAAACCTTACTTTATAAGTAGGCGATATTAGTATAAGGTTTTTACTATTGCTATAAAGCTTAAACGGCTTAACTGTATATATAAGCTTTATTATAGACTATAGTTCTATAGAAATAAAAGAGTTCGAAACTAATACTTTTATATACTATTTTATACTATCCCTTATTATCGGGCTTTTTAGTTTAAGCTTTAGTTATACTTATTTATTCCGCTCGCTTAATTATATAAAAAGGATATATATAGTTAACGAAACGTTTACGCTTTATTTACTAAATAAAGATAACGTTATTAAAACGCTATCCCGGGTAGTACTATTTAATACTTTTAAAATAAACAAGAACCTTAATATCGATAATATATTTAGTTATCTTAATAGGTAGTATAGTATAAACACTTTAAAGTTTTACTTATTTTATTAATCTGCTTTTATATCTAATAGTCTTCTTATATATATCCGCTACTACTACTTTAAAACCGGCGTTATATCTTACTTAGTCTATATATTATAAGATATTAGCCCGGTAGTCTTTATAAACTATAAGACTTAACGTATTTATATTACTATTACTTATTCTTTTACTAAGTTTAAAGTAAAGCCGCTAACTATATCCGATATTAACGTAAATGTTAAGTATAACGTAAATATAGTATATAATACTATCTATATCGCTATATTACTACCTATTTTTAATATTAGGTAGTTTAAAAAATAACGGCGATAAGTATAATATAATAAGAATTTTTTAAATAAAGTTATTATTTAAATACTTAACTCTTTAAAGAATTAAAAAGCTATATTAGATTTCTTTAAAATAAGTACTATACGATTCTCTAATATATTTATATTTTTTATTAAAGAAGTAATATATTATATTACAGACTAATAATTCTCTTTTTCCTTAAGTTACTTTCTTTTTAATATACTTAGTACTTTAAAGGTTTAAGCTAACTGTCGAGGTAAATTAACTTTTCCTATTTATATATATACGGTTCTTTTAAAAGGAAAAGGATAAGTAAAGGAAAGGGGTATTACTTAGTAAAGAGGTTAAAAGGTTCGATAAAAAGATAGGAAGATATTATTCGATAAGTAGTAAAAAGTATTTATAAGAATCTTTTAGTAATATTATATTATTTTAGGTATATATATTTTATATTATAGTTTAAACGATCTATTCCAGATTTAAAATAATATATAATAAGCGAAAAGTAAAGCTTATCTTTATATTACCTGTCGAATACTATTATATAGTTTTAGTTATACTTATAAATAGTATAGGTATCGGGTCGGATTATTTTATATATCTTTTTTTTATATTTAAGTTAAAAATAGTTAAAAATATTAATTTTTTATATTATAGCTTTTTATAAATAAAAACTTAACTAGTTTAGCTATCCTTAACTTAATCTTTACTAATAGTACGCTATCTTTTAATAAATCCTTTTTTTTAAGGCTATTTATATTTATTAGAACGGTTATAATATCTAATATTATATATTATTATTAACTTAATATTTACTACTACCGCTTTACTTTCTCTTTTATTATACTTCTTTATTAAAGATAACCTTATTTAGGCTATTCTTAAAGAAATTAAATAAACTTAACACCTTTAGCTAATACCTATAAAGGCGAACCTCTATTTTAATTAATTAACTAACGTTTAAAGTAACTTTTAATACTAACTAAATCTATACTTCCTATAGGCTTATAGAGTTAGCTTATTTTAAACCGATCGAAAGATATAGTAGTATAGCTAGTTATATTATATATTAATATCTTAGCTTACGTAAGGCTTTAAGTTTATAGCGGAATTATACTGTTACTTAGTATAGCTTTATCGATCGTAATAAACACTATTTATTTTTCGTAGTTTATTAAAACCGGTTTTATATAGAATACTAGACTTTTAATAACTACTTTATATACTAAGTTTCTTATTATTAAGGCAGTTTACCTTTATATATATATTTTTTATAAAAGACTACTTTAAAATATTACTTAGTTAATTATTTATAAATAGATCGAGAAGTATAGTATTATAAAATTTTTATTTAAAAAATACTTTTTATAATAATAACTTAAGCTTTTACTTCTTTACTTCTTATACGTTATCGATATCTTAACCCTTTATATATTCTTTAGCAGCTATATATTTAAGTTATTTTCTTTTTTATAAGCGACTATAACTATACTCGGTATTAATTTCCTTAAGTACTTTATCCTTTTTTATTACCTACTAAACTATATCCGGATAGTTTAATATTTACTTTTTAAAAGGTAATAGTATACGCTCTTTTAAAGCTCGCTTAATAAACGGCAGGGAGAGCAGATACGCTCTATAGTATATAAATAGTAAAAAGGCTTATATATCTATAGCCTGTATATTTATAGCTTATATATTTATAGCCTATATATTTATAGCTTATATATCTATAGCCTATATATTTATTAAGCTTAAGCCTTACTTTATCGGGTTTTTATAATCTAACTTCTTAGCTTTAAGTTTTAATAACTCGAGTATATTATTAAGATTACTTAATAAGGGAAGGACTATTACTACTATATTTTCGAAATAGTATATATTCTAATAGTACTATAAACCCTTTTTTAAAATAATTCTCGGTAAAATAACCTTTTAACTATAGTACTTTTTAAGAGTACTATATTTAATAAAAACTCGGACTAAGTACGTTTTAAAATAAATTACAAATAGTCGTATATTAAAACACTTATATAATATAATAAGTAGTATAATTTTATTACTTATACTATATAATATAAGTTAATATTAGTTAAATTAAGTAAGTAGCTATACTTACTGCTATATACTTCTTTAAGTAAGTTTTAATTATTTAAAATTATTAAAGTCGGGTAAACCTTTATTAATTAAATATATATTCTATTAGGATTACGGTATAATATAACCTGCCTCGAAATTAAAGCCTTATTTCCTATAATAGTCGCCTTTACTAGTAATAAAATAACGTTAGTAAGTTTTAAAAATATTATTAAGGTATTAAGATATAATTTTATTTATTTTATAGCGTTTAATAAGAAAAATTAAAGATAGCTTATTAAAGATCGTAGTAATAGTTTTTAAAAGTAACGAGCTTTATAAGGTATAGGTAAAGTTCTGCTTTAAAGAAGGTAAGGAGCCTTAAGATAAAGTATAGGTTTATAATATAACGCGAGTTTAAAATATAAAGTAGGCTTAAGACGAAAAGTAGGTTAAAAACTCTATAACCTTTATATCTATTAACTTACTACCGATATTTATATAGCGTTAGTCGTTCTATCGTTTTACTATACTTTTTTATCGGTAAATATATTTATTTATATACTATTAGCTATAATATATATAAAAAAAGTAAGTACTATATACTAGTTATCTCGTATAGGTGTTTTAAACGTAGCTTATTATAGTTAAAGCGGTAGAAGATATATTAGTAGCTATATATATTACTATCGGTAAGTATCGGGAAAGGGCTATTATTATATTAGTCGAAGATAATAAAATTCTATATATTTTTAGTTTATAAAAAGAGTGCCGGTATAGTATTATTATTTAACAGGTTATAAACGAAGTATATATTAAACTTATAAGTAATATCGGTAATAAAAAGTATATCGGCGTGTTAATAAACGTTACCGACAGGCGTTAAAAAGTTAAAGAACTCGATATTCTAGCTAAATACTTACTAAGTTTTAATAAGAGATATAGTAAAGTCCGAAAAAGGTTATATATTATTATAAGGGTATTATAAGTATAAGTGTTATAAGTATTATAAGTATATATAAATATTATAAGTGTATATAAGTATTATAAATGTATATAAGTATTATAAGTATATATAAGTGTTATAAATATATATAAGTATATATAAGAGTATATAAAAGTATATAAAAGTATATAAGTATATATAAGTGTTATAAGTATTATAGGTGTTATAGGTGTTATAAATATTATAAGTATTATCGATTTTATAAAAATAAAATATCTTAGTACGTCGAAAGTTTAAGTGTATTTATAGGACATTTAGCAGATTAAGTATACTGTAATTAAAGGTTACCGTTTCGGGACCGAATATAGTTACGTAATCTTAGTTACTAAAACTTAAGTAAAGGTCTTATAAATTCGATAATCTACTATAAAGCTTAAAACCTAACTAAATAATTAATCTATTTACTATAAAGGGGCTCTGTTCGTAATAAAGTAGCTATATAGGAACTAAACAGCCGCCTTTAGCCTGTTTTTTCGTAGGTAGACCTACGAGTAAACCCGACCGCTTAGCTAATTAATATTTTAAATAGCCTCTTTTCGCTTTAAAATATAATAGTTACAATAGCTTAAGCTTTAGTTATATCGTCTGTTATAAAGTATTACTACGTTTAAATACTATATCTATAATATTATAAAAACGACCTTTTATCGTTAGTTAAAGCTAGCTAACCTTTTATTTAATATAATTATATAATAAACGATATATAGATCGGTTAACTACTATATTTTATTAGTATTATATATATAGTTTAACTTTTTAACGTCTTTTATATCTCTTACTACTTATTAATAATCGTATAGATTTTAAGTATAAAGGTAATAAGCGAGTGTAGCCTTTATAATAAGCTCGTTCGAACCTTGTATATAATAGGTAAAGATCTTTTATCTAATATTAAAAAGCTTTACAAAACCTTCGGGTTATTAATAATAACTAGTAAATCGTAAATCGTATAGGTATTAATATTTTCTTTAAAGTATATCATATATATATCCTCTTTACTTTATAGTATAGTAAGCTTTATAAAGTTTACTATACTTTATAGTAGTAAGGTACTATAATACGCCTAATCGATAAAACTTTCCCCGGTTTAACGGGCTTTATAGGTTTAGATTATAGTTAGATTAGCGATATTTAATACCTTCCTTTTAAGGTAACGTTTGTTCCCTTTTATTATTTTTATATATATAATTAGTATAACAGAAAACCCTGTAAAAAAAAGAAATTAAAACGAATAAGTAATTAGTAAGGTAGCTATAGGTAAACTTAAAAAGGTATCCGGATTAACAGGTTATAATAATAGCTTAATATACTATATACTTTTTATAATAATCTTACTTATCTGTTTAATTACCTTTATCTGCTTATTTAAGTTTTGTTTTAATACGTTTTATTACTTCTCAAGGTAGGTCTTTCTTTAATCTTTACCTTATACTTTTAATTAATACTAAATAAAGAAAAAAGTAGATTTATTAAATATTAATAGTATTTAATACTTTACCCTACTTAGTTAATAGTAAATAAATAAGTTATACGGTCGGTATATTTATAGTATTACGTTTAGCCGTCTTATATAACTTTTTACTAAATATTTAATTTATATATCCTTTCGCGGTATAAGTTTTATTACCTTTTAAATGATTATAAGAAGGAGCTAAAGATCTTTAGGTTAGGTAAATAAAAAACGTAACCCTTATTACCTTCCGCTGTTTAACCTTAAATTTAGTATTTAAGTATATATTTTCGCTATATATAAAGCTTATAAGTAGTATAATTTAACCCGCCTACTTTAGTTTTTTTACTTCGCCGTGTATTATTATATAGTAACTAAGGTAAAATATTAAGTATACTTTTTCGGGATAAAAAGCCTATCTCTGCGGCTAAATTTTATCCGAGCTACTTAATAAAGTAGAATAACTAATCGGATATCGTATAAGCTACGCGCTAGTACTTATATAATATATAGCTCGTTTTACAGCTAAAGACTAAAAACTACGAGTAGGTTAAGCTTCGAAATTTAAGCTAAATTTTTATATATACGTATACGCCTATATACAGATTTATTATAACCTATATAGCCTTTTAGCCTTATTATATTTAATAGCCTTTTCTTACCCTTTATAGCCTTTTATTTAGCTTTAAATACGTCTTTTAATAACGTATTCCTATAATTTAAAACTACGTACTTCCCGACTTAGCTAGTTCGTTTAATATAGTCGCTTATTAAAGTAATTATTTTAAAGTCTAATATAATTTAAATAGCTTAAAGTAACCTATATAAAATAAAAGAATAACTTATATTATACGTTTATTTTTTAAACGAAACTTAGTAACTACCTATATCTCCTTACTTTAATAAAGTCTAACCGGTGCTTTATTTAGGTTTACTAATATTACTATAAAGTTAGTTATAGGATTTCTTAGCTAGTTAGTCCCGGAATTCTGTTTATAGCTAACTAAGCTTTTAAGTTTTAATAAAGCTACGTTAAGACTTAACCTGCTATAGGTTAATAGCTAAAAGCTAAAGCCTTTACCTAAGTAAGACGATTACGATATATTATTATCGTTATTTAAGATGTATATAACTGTAAGCGGTATTATCTTTTTAAGATATATTTAACTAACCCGATTTAGTATATAATACTATTATATAGGCCTACCTATAGTATATATCTATATAGTAGCCTTAAACTAACCTTTAAAATTAGAAACTTTAAAAAAACTAGCTAACTAGTTTATAAACAGATTATAAATCCCCTTATTTTATAATAAAGATATCTACGCTTTTACTATATATAATAAAAGACTAAGATATATTAGAGATTATATAAACCTCGGAAAACTTAGACCTTATAAGTATTAAGGTATTATAACCTATAGCCTTAACTCTTTTTATATACCTTTACTAACTATAACTTTACTAACTATAACCTATTATAGTTATTAAGTAATATACTATTAGTTAAAGCTTTAATAAATTACTAACTCGGCTTTATAAGTATAAGTACTAAAAGGGGTAAAAGGATAGTAAGAGATAGTAAAAACGACAGAATACAAGAATAACAGCTTATAACTATATAAATTATACCGCCGGAAGGTATTTTATATACAGGAATAGTTACTCTATAGACTCTTTTACTAGCTAAGATAGCTATTTAAATAGTTAAATAATAATATTATATAGTTAGTAACGAATTTAAAAAGATATTTACTAAGTCTAGCTTTATTAGCGATAAACATTAGTTACGTAATTTAAAGACGTAATATATTAAATAAGACCGACTACTATAAATAAAGCTTAATATCGAAGTATTCGGTAACTATTTAAATAGGTAACTTTTAAAGATATATTCGCCTTAGTTTATAGTAGATAACTAAACTAGTCGTTTTTACGTAGCTTAGCTAATTTATTATATTATTATAAAGCCTTTTATTACTTAATAAATATTATTACTAAAGCTAAGCTAGCTAAACCTTTTATATATTAAAGATATACCGTTTAATAAACGCTTTTACTCTTTCGATTTTTTTAACTATAAAAAGGCTAAGGCCGAAGCCGATACCCCTTCCTCTTTTATTAATAAGATCGTTACCTTACCGGTATACTTACCTAAGTAATAGAAGTATATCGAAGATATTACTAAAACTTTAAACTTAAATATACTATTAGCCTTAATTTAAGCAGACCTTACTTAAAGATCTTTTACGGTATTTTTTATAGTCGGCGGTAAAATTAACTTAACTACTAATAATTCCGAGACTAACAGAAAAAAAGGTCCTGTTTCGATACGCTAAAACTTAAGGCTTTAAAAACAATATATTTATAAAATAACCTTTCCCTTTAAAGATATTATAGCCGATTAAGCTAGTTTTACCTAGCTATATTAAGATTACGCCTTTATAACGTTTAATAAAGATAAACTAAAAGTACTCGATAAGTCTTATAGTAAAGTATATAAGTTAGATAAGTAGTATTTCTTATCTAACTACTTTCCGGATAATAATAATATTATAGAGAAGATTATTTAAACCTTAACTTTCCTTTATAGTACGTATAATACTTTTAAAAGGGTACGAGTTAAACTTTATAAGCTAAATATAAGTACCGTCTTATATTATTTTTTATTTACGTTATTTTAATTTTAAGAAATATTCTAAATCTACTTTATACTATCGGAAAGATATAAGTTATATATAAATATACTTCGTTTTAATATATAGCTAAAATTATTAGTAGTTTACTTTTTAACTTAGTATAAAGGTAAGTTATCTTATACTACTTTATAACTTAAAGTAGCCGTTAATTATTCTTAAGAGGCAGGCTTATAATCTGCCGTAATAATAAAGAGAGAGTTTACGATTAAAGGCCTTTAAGTTTAATATATATATAATAAGCAGCCTTCTACTTAAATAAAAAGTACGAAGTTAGTAAAGTAATAAATAGCTATTAGGTAACTCTAACCTTTAATTTATACTAAGTCTTTTTAGTTTTAAACCTTTAAAGCACTACTATTAAAGACAAATTTACTACGCTTATATAATTTAATAAGCTAAAAGAACTCTTTAATTATAAAGGGTACTTAAAAAAGCGTAAGTAATTCGTCTATTACCTTCTCTTTTTTTATACTTATTAGTTACCTTTAACTAATAAGTACTATTAGTTTTACTATTACTTAATACTATTTATATACTTTTTACTACCTTATAAAAAATATCGAAAAGCAGCTTAAAAGTATAAATATATTAGTATTCTAAGTATTTAAGCTTTTAAGGTATAATATACAAGTTACTAATATAATTAATAACAGAAAGTATAATCGGGAACTAATAAAAGCTTAAAAACATTAAAAGCGCGAGGATTATAAAAAGTAACTTATAAAGCTTTAAAATAAGTACCCGGAAATAATAAACTAAAGCCGTTCCGACTTTTCTTAAAGCTTTAAAGATAATAGTTCCTCTAACGCTAACAACGCTAATAACCCGCCGGATACTATTAAGTATTATATAAGTAAAGAGTTATATAAGCTATACGTTAAAAACGACTAAAAGGAACTTTTTAATTAACCTTCCTTAAAAAAGTTTTATTTCGATAAGTATTATAAAAGGAAGAGATACGTTATATTAGAAAAGGCTTATAATCGGAAAAAAGTTACTTAGCTTAATAATACGCCGTTCGAATAAGCTTCCGAGCTTATTTTATTAGCTATTATAGTAAGTTTAAAACCTCCGGCTTCTCGACTTTATATAACTAGTTCGTTAAAATTATATATAAAACAGGAATTAGAACTTTATATAAAATTTAGCTATAGTAATTTTAATAAAGTTTAACTAAAATAAATTAAAAAAAGTATAATATATAAAACGCACCGGTATATCTTATTAAATATAGTTCGAGGTTATAATTAATTTTACCTTTTCCCGGGAAACCCTTCTTTATTATTTATAATATATTTATTTAAATATAGCTACTTCTTTTATCCTCTTTATAATTTAACCCCTTTATTACTTTTCTATTCTTTTTACTTAAAACGTCCTTATTATAGTATTTCGGTAAGCCGCTTTTATCCCTTCTTCTTATATACCTACGAATTAACTAGTAATAAGTAAGTATCGTTATAGTCCGAAATATACTATTACTACTTTCTGTTTTTTAACTTTTTATCTACTTTTTCTAATAAAGTATAAAAATATTTTTAGATTATATAATAGCTATAGTATATTATAATTAACTACCTCGTTATTACCGAATACTACTAATTCGGGTCTTATAATTTAAAAAGAATCGATATTAGTAAATACCGTCTATTATAAAGTAGTAAAAAACTCTTATAGGTAAATAAACAGTTTACTTAGTTAGTTTAAAACACGCTATCTATCTTTTAGTTTACAATATCCTTTCGGTAGTATTAAAGTATTTACTTAACTTAAAGTTTACTAACGTAGTAAAGCTTAGCCTACGGCGTTTTTATTACAATTAACAGATAATAGTATACTCTTTTTCGGTATATATACTATAGTATACGCCGGCGTCTATATTACCGAGTAAAGAGCAGGTTCTATACTTATTATAAAGATCGGTCGGGGAAGAAGCTTTATAGCTAGCTATACTCTTTTCTAATACAGAATCTTAAAGCTAAGCTATTAAAACGTAACTAAGCTAAAAAGATACGGTTTTAATAGAGATTAGCCGGACTTTAATAGTCTAAAACTCGATACTTAATATAGCTTTAGTAGTAAAAAGCTCCCGGTTTAAAATATTTTAAAAAAACTCGATACTAACAGAATATAAGAGTAGCTTCCTGTTATTATATTCTACGGCTAAGATTAGTTAGTTAAAGTAAAACTCGAGTTATAGTTCTGTATTTATATAAGTATATACCTACGCTAACTATAATAATAAAAACCGCTAAATTATATCTTATAAAAAATAAATCTTTATCGGAAAGAGAAATATTATTATAACTAAACTTATTATCGTTAAAGATTAAGATTACGTCGTCTTAAGAGATTTTAGTTTAACTAAAATATAAAGGTAGATTATTATACTAATACGATACTAATCGAAAGTAAAGAAATATAATATAAATATAAAATTACCTTTTTAGTTTTTCTTTAAAAGGAAGGGTAATAGTAGCGAAGACTTATAAAAGGTTTATTCCTCTTTTTTATTAAATCTTTATTTCCGGATTATATATTTTATAAGTCTTATCTAAAAATTATTATTATAATCGTAGATTATAGACTATAGGCTATAGGCTATAGGCCGAGGCTATAGGCTTAAGGCTATTAAGCCGAGGCCGTAAGCCGAGATAGCTATTACTAGACTAGTAAATCTAAATTAATAACAAATATCTTTAAATATAACGACCGGCTACTTTAAATCCCGGTAAACTTACTAGTTAAACCTTTAATTTAATATTAAGTATAAAAACCTTATAGGTATTATACGGCCGTAACTAGTAAAATACCGGAAATCCGGCTTACCGCTAAGCCTTACCGGTTAAGTTACTAGGTTATTAGCTTCGAATATAACCGGATCTTTAAACGCGTTTACTAATTAGCAATTTAATTAAAAAGATTAAATTAATAGCTCTACTTATAAATAGTTTAATTAGTAAGGCTGCGTACTTTACTAGTTAATAACTTAACTAAGAAGATTAAATTAACAGCCTTTTATCTATAATAGTCTAACTAATAAAGCTATAACGTTTTACTAGTTAATAACTTAACTAAGAAAATTAGATTAACAGCCCTTTACCTATAATAGTCTAACTAGTAAAGCCGCGTATTTTATTAGTTAACGACTTAACTAAAAAGATTAAATTAATAGTCCTTTACTTATAAATAGTTTAACTTAGTAGGTCTACCTGCTTATTAGTTAACGGCTTAACTAGTAGGATTAAGCTATTTATAAAACTTAGTTAATATTTATATTTCCTTTACTTTTAAGCTTAACTAGTTCGATTTTCGGAAGTTAAAAGGCCTTATTATATATATAAAGCCTTATTAGTTAACTAACAGAACGGAAGCCTGTTAAAACTTATAAGCTAAAATAAATAGTAAAGTAAACAGATATAAGCTAGCTATACCGTAGTTTAAGGTTATTTTAACTTAAGCCTCGATAACTTAAGGCTTAATTACTAGTTATAAGTTATTAGTTAAATAACTTATAGAACGAAAGCCTTATAATAATAAACGTATATAATAACTAAAATAATCAGATATTTACTAGCTATTATTTAATACTAATAACAGCTTAAAACCTATACTTTATATTATCTGTTTACTTAAAGTAAATAAAGCCTAAGCTAATTTATATATTCTATACTAAGTTTAGTCGTTTTTATATACTAAGCCGTAACTTTCTAGATATTATACCTTTTTTAAATCTTCTCTAAATTAAACTATATATAGAAGTCTACTTAATAACTATCTCTTTCCTAATCTTAATACACTTAGCTAGTTAGATTAGCTAGATTCTCTTTAAGAGTTATTCTAGCTTTTATAATTAGTCTTCCGTAACCTTATCCTTTATTATAAATTTAAATATAAGTTCCGGACTTACCTTTTTAATAAGCTTAATAAGTATCGAACTTTCGCTTTTATTATATATATAGGTTATAAAACCGCTATACCTTTTTACTATTTCGTATTAGTATTACGTTATAAATTTATAGTAAATCTATTTTATTTTATTAGTTATTATAATATTTTAGCTTTATATAATTCTACCGTAACTAGCTTTTATAATCGATAATATCCCTATATATTAAATATAGCTTATATCTACCTAAAAGCTTCTCTAGCTAGTAATATAATATTTCTTCTTTATATAGTAAAATACTTAAAACTCTAAAAGATCCCGGGAATAAAAAGCGTCTAAAATAAACACTAAAAAAACCTTTATAATAAAGCGGACTATAAATATATACTAATTAATAAAGTAACATTATTAAGATACGACGGCTAAGCTATTTCGAAAATAAGCTAAAATATTCTTTTCTTAAGTAATAATAAAGGCCTTTACGATTTAAGTATAAAATAAGTATATATAGTTATAAAGCTATAGCCCCTTTAAGCAATATAATCTATATCTACGCCCCTTCTACCTTACTAGCTTATACTATAAATATTTTATTCTCTTTTTTATAAAACTATTAGATAAAATAAGAATATAATAATTAGTTTTTAAGTAGTTTAAAAGGTAAATACTATAAATTTTACTTTATTACTTAGTTTTAGTAAAGCTATATCTATAGAAATCCTTTTTATACTATAAATACGGCTTTAACCGTATTAATAAAAGTATAAATTATCGTATCGGTCTTTTAATAACGTTTTATTATCTTATAATATACTTTCCGAGGCTTTTAAGTTACTTACCTATTAGTTATAGTAAGTATTACCTTTACTATAGAACTTATAATAGAAAGTATTTTAGTTATAAGGTAATAGCTAGGTATAAAACGTAAGGCGGGAACTCTATTTCCTTTAAATAAGCAGTTCCGGACGTTATTCGATATATATAAGTTCGCTAAAGCTTATTCTATACCTACTAATATAAAGATATCTATATAAAAAAGAATATATCGCCGTTTTAGATTTTACTATTAAACTCGGTTAAATTCTTTATTTTATAAACTATAAACTTCTTAATATCTATAAACACCTTACTATAAGCACTTTATATAAAATATCTATCTCTTATCTCTCCGAGGCTAAGCCTTATATATATACTCTTTATTATATTATTTTATTAAAGTCCCGAAAGAAGGATATAGCGGTATATATTAAAGTATTACCTAAATATTCTTCTTTACCTTATTACTATCTAACCCTTTATAAAGGAAATAATAGTAGTAATCCTATCGTTAAACCTTTATAAGGTCGGCCGTATAAGTATTATCGTAAAGAAAATAACGTAAGCGATAACGTTACCGAGGTACTAACAGAATTAAAACGTCCCGAAAGTATAGTCTATCTAACCTTATCTTATTTACGAAAGTCTTAAACTAACTAAAAAAAAATAACCTATAAAAACTTTATATTAATATAGATAAAAACGGTGATTTTTTTTTAAACGTTAAGGTTTACTATACCTATATTAACTTACAGGACTTAAGTATTTAAAAATAATAGAAGTACGTCGCCTTAAATAATAAAGTAAGATTTTTTAAAGATACGATAATAAAGCTATAGATATTAAAAGAGATTATAGATAAAAAGTTAAAAATAACTATATTATATAGGTTTAAAATTATCGGTTTAAAAATAGTTTTTAAAGTAAATTTTACTACCTATCTTTAACTTTTAAAATAAATAAACAGGTTTTAAAAAACGTTAAAAGATAACTGTTTTAATTATTATTATTAAAAAGTAGTTCTTTTATAAATAAGGCTTAAATAAACGCTTTTAATTATATATATACCAGGTTAAGCCAGGGCTAACGATAATCTCTTATTAACTTCTTAAAACAGTCTGCTAATATATAAACTTATTCTCGGTATTCGAGTCTTTATAGCCGTAATAAAACGTTCTCTTCCGATATCTAATATAACTTAGTTATTATTAAGTTTTTCGTCTTATTTACTTCGGCTTTTTTATATAACTATATAAAACGTAGTTTATTTAATTCTTTTTCGGTAAAGATATAAGCGTAAGATAATACGTCGTGTTTTTTATAAAAGGACTTAAGTTTAAACGTTAAAACGCTAATTATAAGAGTCTTACTATACTAAAAGGCTAATTAATCCTTTACTAAATCGATCTTTTACTAAATTAATATTATAAAAGTTAGTAAATATCTTTAATATATTTTACTATAGTAAACTAACTAGAATATATATCGAAGATATAAAAAATAAATATATATTATTAATTAATTAGCTTAAAAGCAGGTATTTTCGAAGAGTTATTATCTTTTTTAGAATTATAAGATTTTATAAGCGAAGTAGCAGATTTCGACCTATCTATCTTATATAGCTTTTAAAATATATTACTAATATTCCTTAAGTTACTACGTAGTAATAAAAAGTTATAATATATAATTTATAGAATATAGTTATTAAGCTACTATATTTTTAAAAGACAGCTATATATAAAGGTAAAATATTTAGCCTTTTATATATAATTATCTCTATTCTATACTCCTCTTAGTTTAATAGCTATAAGTCGTATACCGGGATTTCTCTACTTTAAAAACCCGGGTAACAAATTTAGTTATAAGCTTAATTAACTATTAAGTTTATATATAATAAAGCTTCCTATTTTAAACGCGCGTTAACTATAAGGTCGGACCTTATAAGGGTAAAGCTAATAAGCTATTAGCTTAGAAATTCCGGGTCGGGGTTATATAGCTATAGTTTTTACGTTAAAGGCTATACTATAAGGGCGCTAAATAACTACAGCCGTAGCCTTATATTAATAATAGCTTATAGTTAAATCCTTTTAATTTACTACGGTATTTATAAAGCTATTTATAAAGCTACGCTTTATTTAACAGATTTTAAAGTAGAGTTTTAAGACAGACTATAGTACTAACGTCTCCGAGTATCCCGTTTTAATAATAATAGCGCGCTATAAACGGATAGTTATTAGTTATAGTACGTAAAATACCTTAAAAGATAAGCTTACTTACCGAGGTACTATAATAAAAGGTAAGCGAGCTATTTATAAATATATTAAAGTAAAAAGAAGGGTAAGAAAAATAATATTTATTAATCGGTAATTACTATATATAGTACGCTTTATATAACTATTATTACTAACTTATAGTAGTAAGTAATTATTAAAAGTATCTTAAAGTAAAACTAAAAAGGTAGTATAGTAAAGAATAATCGGTATTAAAAGGAGTAAAAAGAATAACCTTAGATACTTTCTATTTTAAAAAGATATAAAGTTAATCTTTAATACCTTACGTTTTAAAGATATTAGTTATTACTACGTTAGTTATAAATACGATTAATAATATAAATAATACTTAATAGGTTTATATAATAAACTTTATACTTATAAATAAGCTTATATTATATTTCTATTTTATTACGCCTTAAATAGTAACGTTACTTTTAAGAAAGTTTTTAAAGTAAATTATTAAACAGAAAGTATATATAAATTCGCCTATAAATAAGTATTTATTTTTATATTAAATATTAAAAGTAAGCTGCTTAAAGACTTTATTAAAATATTTTATATTACTTTAATTAATTACTAATACGTTATATCTTTATTAATACTACCTTCCTTTCGTTTATCTCGTACCTTTAATCGTACCTTAATCTTTTATCGGAAAACTACCGTATATTAACGTAAGGCTTACTAAGCCGAAATAAAATAATATAAAACGATATAATTAATTAAAGATTTTAAAGGCTAGGTAAACCGACTCGAACAGATAATATTAAGCCTTTTAGATAAAACGGTATATTAAAACGTCTTATTCTTAATTACTTACTTTACTAAGATAATATAGCGTTTTACCGAAACGTTCCCTTAACCTGTCTATAGACTTAAGGAAATAGATTATAGTATATATATATTTTTTAAAGATATAGAAGTTTAAAATTACAGTAGCTCGGTATAGGCCTTTAAAGTAGTTAAGAGTACTAAGAATAGCTGTATATAGTTATATCTTTTAATTAAGAATTTCGAATTTAGTTTACATTTAGTTAGCTAGCTTCTTAAACTTTAAGGTAAAGATATAATAAATCTTTCTAATGCTTTATAAGCTTATAAAGTAATTAAATATCTTAATTTAATAATAGCCGGAAACATTATACTATTCGATTTAAGTAAGCTATAATTATTTCGTACTTTATAAATATTTCCTTTCGAAACTAATTTTAAAGCCTAGTGTTAAAAAACATTTAATTTTTATAATATAACCCTAATTACTTCGGTAAAGATAAAACGCCTTATATAATTCTAACGCTATAAATAGAACTTTAAAGGTCGCGAAATAATAAACAGATATATTCTTACGTTAAAGGATATATAATGTCTTAATAACCTTCTCCTTTAACTATAAGATTCTAGTTTTTTAAACGTTACTTAAAGCTTTTTAAGATATAATAGAATATATTTTAAAAACGTTTAATAACAACTCTAAACGATACTATAGGTTTAAAACCTTATTATTAAGTAGAAAAGACGTTACGATAACTTATAAAAATTAACTTTCTCGGCTAATTATAAAAGTTTAAAGGCTTTTATTCTATATAGGTATTTTATTCTTATAAGAGTAAGCATCGTGTTATTAAGTCTATTATAAATCTCTTAAACTCTTTAACTACTTAAAGTCACTTAATAACCTAGTATCGCTTTAGTACTTAAGCCTACTCCTTTACCTAGCCTTAGTTTATAAAGGATACTAAAGATCGATATAATATTTTATAACTTAAAGTAGATTAAAGAGTTAACTACTTTAATAACTAATAAATAGTATAATAAGCGAATATTTAGTAATATATAAAGGTATACTCGTTACGAAAACGGCTTACGTAAGAAAACGAAGTAAAGGATATATATAAATTTTCTTAAATTAAAGAAAACTAAATTACTACTTGTCTATAATATTATTTAAATTATTATTTATTTAAACTGTTGTTACTAGTTTAGTTAATATCGTTACTTATTTATATTACCCCTACTGTTTTTCGATACTTTAAGTAAAGAAGGTTATAAAGAAACGTTAGGTTGTTTTATTATATACTTATAAAATAAAAGGGAATTAGCTACTTTATTAGTACTATCGTTTAGATTAATATATATATTATTAATTTTCTTATTATTTTAATTATAAGAGAGAAATCTAAAGATATAATAGTTTAAAGTTATAGGTTATTCCCTTTTATTATATATATCTAAAATTTTTATTAAGTTACTCTCTTTTTTTAATCTTATATTAATTTACTTAAATATTTTATTACTTAAAATATTCTTTACTATAGTATTTAAATAGTACTAAAACGTTAAGTTACTCGAAAGACTAACATCGTTAGCACGTTTGTAAACCCTTTAGTAATAAGTAAGATTAGTAGTAGTTTAAATTAAATTATAGCTTTTATCGCTATATATCTCTTAGCTGCTTTATAGCTTTTATTATAATACGACGGGACGGAAATCTCCTTATACCGTATAATATAACCCTTAAAAAGCCTTTATATCGTTATTCTTTAAGGCCGCCGGTATAGATTTTATAAAGTAGCCTCCCTTTTCGTACCTTATCTTCGAGTCTTTTTTAGCTAGATCTTTTATTTTTAATAATAAAGCTATTATATTAAGCTTAGCTAATTTTTATTTACTTAAACGTATTATAGTAAAGTCTTTTTTTACGTATTAAGATTCTCGTTTAGTCTATACTCTCTTATCCGCTATATAGCCTTTTTAAAATTCGCTTTTCGTCTTTTATAAGTTTTAATCTCTTCCCTTTTTTTTCTATACTACTTATTTAAATATAACTACGTCTAGTAAGTATAAGGATTTATATTTATATAATAAACGCCTTGTTATTTTTTAAAGTTATATTTTAAAGGTTTCTCGATACTTAACAGAGGCTTTAAAGATACTTTTTATTTATAAATAAGCCTGTTTAACGCCGAAATATTAATTATTTCGACTAACCGAAGTTACTGTTTTTCTAATAGTAGAGTTTATATAATAAATTATAGCTTTAAAAAAAGAATAGCTTTCGGTATAGATATAATATTATTAACTAATATATAACTAATATTCTACGAAGCCGGTACTGTTAAAGGCGATTAAATCGATAGCTAAAAAAGATTAATCTTTAAATCCGAGTTTAAAAAATCGTCGGTATTTTTAATAATATAGCCGAAATACTTATTAACTTTTTAATCTAACGTTTCCGCCGGTTTATAAAGCTTACTTAATCTCGATTTATAAGGCGTAAGAGGTTCTTTATATACTTACTTATCGGAACCTTTATCGTTTACCGGCATACTTTACTAATAGAAATAACGCTTTAAGTAAGTTTAAAGGTATCGTTTTAAAAACTATTTCTATATTTAGTAGTTAACCTTATCTAATAAAATAGTATTTACATATAACTAGATACTTACTAATAAAAATTATATTCTATAGCCGAGATAGTAGTAGGTATAAAGCTTTTCTTTAATATATTTATATATATATATATTACGTTTACTTTACTTTATAAAGGCTTTATATATATAAGGGTACGGTCGCTTATTAATATATATAATAATATACTTTCGAAGGTTATTTCTTTATATAAAGCTTTAGAAAAAAGAGGTATTAGTTATTTTACTTTAGTATATTATAAAAATTACTATAAAAGTTTAGCTAAAGATATATTTACTTTACTATAGGTTAGGAAGTTATATATATAACGCTCTATAAGTCTTATATCGATTAAAAAAGATAATATAAGATTAAAAGCTCGTTATAATATTATTTAATACTTTATAAAGTAGGAAACTCGTTATATTAGCTTTATTATAATAAGATAACCTAAAAGTTAATATAAATAATAAAAACGAAAAGGCTTATAAAGTAAGGTATAATAAAAAGAGTATATAGAATAATCGTAACTTAAACGTTATATATTCTGTATATTTATTAGTAAAAAATATTTTACTAAAGCTTATATAATTAATCTACCGACTTTATAAACAGAGATCTATCCGTCTTTAATTATTATAAGGCTTATATAACCATCTACCGTAAACCTTATAACGTAAGGCTTTAGTATACTTAGCTAATCTAAATAAGTATAGAACTTATATAATTCTAGCAGTATAATATAAATTCTTAGTAACAAACTACTCTTCTTCTTTTATCTTATTCGCGGCTAATAGCTATAAGCTAAAAAGAAACGTTTAATACCGCTATTTAAGTTAATACTTTTTAGTTAAAGATTATTAAAGATTTAAATAAAAAAAAGGGCTATATTAGTCTAGCTAGATTAAATATACCGAAAGACCGAAAAGACGTAAATAAATAAGTTTTAGTTAACCGCTAGCTTAATAACTATATATAACTAACTAATATATAGTAAAAAGTAATAATATAATTTAGAAAAATAAAAAAGAGAAAAAGGTAAGAAATTATTTAAATCGAGAATTAAGTTAAACTTAACTAATAATTAAACGGTACTAACCTAAAATTAAAATAAAAACCTACTTAAAAGCAATAACCTTAAGGTTACTAATTATATATATTAGCTAAAGGTAAAAGTAACGTAAATATACTTTATAAGACTATATTATTAATAAGACAGGATAAATATACTTACTAAATCTTACTTATTTGTTTTAATTATATCTTTTACAATAGTTCGCGCTTAAAAGGCTTTACGATAAACTTAAGTATAAGATAAGTTTAGCTAAAAGTCTTTTAACTTTAATTGTATACTAATATATATATCGTAGTACTTTATCTTAAGCTACTACTTAAGCTTAACTTGCTAAATTCTACGATAAGCTTTAAATCTATTTTTACTACTATACTATTATCTTTTAAACCGAAAGTATTTACTACCTTATACTAAACGTTTTTTAAAAGCTTATTTAAAATAATATATAAAGCTTCGACCTTTTTTTATAAAACTCTAACCTAAAAAGATTTAAAATAAAGTAAAAGATAAACGAAAAATTTTCTTTAACTATCTCGGAAATATATAAATTCTATAAAAGGTAATTAAATATTACAAAGATAACCTAAAAAGGATATAACGTTAATATTAAAAACCTTAGCTTATTTAATAGTTTAAGTTTTACCGGTCTTTTCGTTTTTTAAATTAACGTTAGTAAAATCTAGCTAATATCTTAAAAACTAAAGGGGTAGTAAATATATCGAAGGGTTAATAGGCTTAAAAGGCCCGAAGTTTTTAAAATAAGTTAAGGTTTCGGTATAATTAAAAGTAAGTTAATCGTAGGTATTAAACGATATTACAAAAAGAGAATTCTTTATACTAAGTAATATAATTAGAGAAGTATATAAAGATAAGGGAGTATAAAGATAAAGGAGTGTAAAGATTTAAAGGGGGCAGGAAAATAAGCTACTTAAGTATCGTTATAAGATAAGTTACTTAACTTATAGTATTATCTTTAAGTTATAGTATTCAGGGCTAGCTTTAAGTATACTAAAACCTTTTAATTACGTATTATAGATTTAATTTAAACGTTTAATCTTATTATAATAACTAATAGTATTTAGTAACCTTAAAGGGCTATACGCCTTAAAGGTATAGCGAGGCAGATTTATTAAACTTTTTAAAATATATTTATTAGTAAGAAAGAACCGCTTTAGTATATAAAAGCTAAAGAGTTATTAAAAGGTATTGCCTTATTTTATAGTTAATAGGTATCTTTTCTTAACTAAAGTAGTTATATTATATAATATAAAGGTAAAAGAAGTTTATATCCGAAATATACTTAAGGTAACGACGTTAATAGCAACGATATAACCTGTATAGCGATATAGTTTAAAGCCTCGTTTATTTAGTTATAAAAAAACAAACTTATCGTCTTATATCCTTATAAAAACGTCCGTACTTTATTAATACCTTTAATAGCTTTATATTACGTAGCCTATATATATATAATAACTGTTAAGAATTCCGATATATAGATACGTATAGGTTAGTATAATAATGCCGGTAACCTTAAACTTAAAATATCTTATTACTTATATGGTTTTTAAGTAAAACGGCTCCTTTAAGCTTCTTAAAATTTCGAAAAAGTATATAAACGATAAAGAACGGTTATCTATTAAATTAGAAAAAAGCTTCGAACTAATTTACTTAAGTTACTATACGATAGAAGATAACCTTCGGTATAGTTATAAATTCGGTAGTTAGTAATATCTTAATAAACGCAGGATTTTATTAAATATAACTTATACTTTAAGCTATAACGCTTTCGATACTACGATAGTATTATAATATATATTAAGTATTTTTAAAAATTTATACTTAGTCGCCTGCTTAGCCTATTTAAAACTAACGATAGATAATATAAGTTAGTTTATTAAGTATCTTAAACTCTTTAAGCCGAGATCCTTTTAATTCCGAATTAGCTTATAAGTATAATTAATCTTATATACTTTAATTATATAAGGCTAACTTTAAGACTAATCGTATAGTCCGGGAGGAAAACCTTGCTAAATATAGTTAAGAACTTCTTTACTTAAAGAAAAAAGCCGAGGTAGAAGAGTATTAAAACGAGGTATAAGTATAGGTAAGCTTAAATAAGATAAGATCTAAAGAGTAAAAGTTAGGTATAATAATTCGTATTTATATATATATAATATTATATTTATATCGTAACTAATAACTCTTTATTCCTTTTAATTAATATTAATAATATCTTTAAATACTTCTTCTTATAGTATTTTCTTTCTTTTACTATTAATACCTAACGTTTTTAAGTTTTTAAATTATTCTGTAAAAGCCGTAGCTACTTTTAATAAACATCCGGTTTACCTAAAGAAGTAAGGTAATAATCGTTTAAAGAAAAACTAACAGAAACTACTTTATAGAAAAAGACTAACGATAATAAATTACGCCTATATAAGGAAGAACGACGTAACTTACCTTATTAACAGAGATTAATTAATAAGTAAACTACCTGTTTTAAGTACGGAAATAAATATTAAATAACGAATATAAAACGTAGATTAAGAAAGACCTGCTTTAAAAAAAAATAAAGAATGTTTAAAAAAGATAAGTTAAAGTAATTATAGATAAGGTATTTTTTAAATAAGACTTAACGGAGAACGAATACTACTAAAATTATTATATAGTAAAGCGAAAAGTTTATTAAGGTTACTATATAGTCTTAAAGCTATAGTTATAAAGTATTTATTTTCTTTATAAATACCTTACTTATTACGTATTACCGCTTTAACTTTCTATACTTCGAAGCGTAGCTATTACTATATATAAAGTAACGGTATATCTTTAAAGTTAAATATAGATATAATATATTTAAATTAATAAATCAGACGATATTAAAAGTCCTTATATTTTTTAAGTCCTGTTACTACCTTTATTAAATCTAATAACTTAAATATTATTACCTAAATCTAAATTAACCTTAAGTAGCCGTTTACTAATATTATAGATAAGCTATATACTAAATTAGAATACCCCTGTCTAATTATAAGGTATTATATTTATTGTTTTAATTATAATTATAAGCCTTTCGAAAGTAGTTTTATACTTAAAAATTCTAATAAGATACAATACTAAACCTATATTCTTAAAAACCCTTTTAACTTTATAGAATAAGCCTTATATAAGATTTAAGCTAAATATAGAAATAATACGTTAACCCTTTACCTTTAAATAAAATATAAGAATTTCTTCGATCTTTAAATATAAAGACAGATATAAAGATAGATCCGGATTAGAACTTAAGTAGTACCGCTATTATTAATATAATAAATAATAACTTAAAGTTAGTTTTCCTGCTTATTTCTTATCTGTCTATAATTATTAAAACTTACGACTATTAAAGAAACGAATCTTATATAAAAAAAACTTAATTCGTAAAAAGGAAAGGCGACTCGAGATATTAAGAAAGAACGATAGAAAAGAGGATATAAGGTAAGTTCTTATAAAATCCGGATCTACTATTAAAAAGGATTTTAAATAAAACCGGATAATTAAGGTTTTTTAACTCGGTAAGCTTAGCTTTAATTAAATTATATTTATATTCCGGCTACCGTTATATATATCTTTTTCTATATACCTTTTATAAGGGTTTAACTAACGTAATAAGATCGTATATAAATCTAATTACCTTACTATAAAATATAATTTCTAAAAAAGAGAAAGGTAAAGGTAAGATTTATATTATTTATACTATTAATAAAAAAGGTTAATTAATAAAAGAGAAATATATATTTTAACTTAAATACGTAGTAGATAAGATATTTAAGCTATATATAATCTAACTATTTATAATATAGACTATCGGATTAAAAACGATTAAAAACTTTATATACTTTATCTTACTTTAACTTAAAGTCGTTAGTTTTAAGTTTTAAGTATTATTATTTATTTATTAAAAAGTAGCTACTAACTATATTTAAACTTTAACTACCTATTATAATCTATTAGCTTACTTATAGCTTTATATAGTATTAAGAATACACTAGGGTTAGATAGCGTTATATCGATTAAGCGCTATACCTTATTATTTAAGAGTTTATCTAGCCTTATAAGGCCGGTCGGACTAAGTAGCGTTTAATCGATCGAGTACTATACCTCGCTTTTTAAGAGTTTATTTAACCTCGAAAAGCAGGTTAAACCGAGTAACGTTATATCGATTAAGTATTATACCTTTTTACTTAAAGGTCTATTTAACTTTATAAGCCTAGTTAAACTATAAACTAATTATACGCTACTTAAAAACATTAAACGGTCTAATAGCCTTTATAAAGTAAAAACCTAATCGGTGATCGCCTTTTAAAAGAATATTATTTATTTTATATTTATCTACTTTTTCTACTTTATTTTAATAAGGTTCGAGCGTTTAACTTTAATAGTAGTAAGGCTTTATAGTATTAGTACTTATACTTCGACCGGTAGCTTTTTTAGTAAGAATATCGGCTTACGTTATTAAAGCTTATTTCTTTTATATTTAGATTAATAATTATTAAAAAGGCTTTAAAGAAATTTAGTAAACTACTTAAAATTTAATACAGGAAAGGGAAATATTTAATATTATCGGGATTCTTACTTACTATAATACCCGGGTTTTATCTATCTAATTTATATATTATCTATATATTTATATAGCCTGTCGCTTAGTTAAATCTATCTTTTAGCTAGTATAAACTTATTTCTATATAACTTAAAAAAGAAGGTCGAGTTTACTTTTAAAAAAAGATCGATCTTATAAAACGTTATATTCTTATATAAAGTATATATATACAGAGATTATAATATAGTCTACAGGGATAAAGCTATTATCGATCTTATAAAATATTCTTATAAATAATACCTATTTAGCTATTTAGTTAAAAGTTTAAAGAAAAGGGGTTCGAGGTTAATCTGTTATAAGAAAAGGTTATCTTTATAAAACAGATATTCTAAACGTATAAAGCTAGTATCTTCGGAACGTTTATTACCTTAGTTAGCTAGTTAATAATTATACCGGTTTATATATATAGTAGATAATACACGTTAAGCCCTATAACCTTATTAAACTTCCGACGTCTTTTAGTTCTATAACTTAGCCTACTATTATATATAACTATTTAGTTTCTTACGTCTTTAACGTTTCCGTTAGCCTATTATTATATATAAAGTAACTATTTTCTTACGTCTTTAGCGTCTCCGGTCTTTCCGGCGTTTTTAGCGTTAACGGGTTTTATAAAAAAACTTAAGTAAGATATCGTAATCCTTACGTTTCCGGTATTTATATTACCTTCCGACGTCTCCGACTAAGTAAATATATTAATATATATTATATAAGGTAAGCAGGTAAAAGACTATATATAAGACTAAATTTAAGGTTATATAATTATTAATATAGTATTTTCCGACTTAATATTAAGAGTAAAGAAGTTTATATAATATAAAACGAGACTTAGTTAAAAGTATTCTAGTCTATAAAATCAGCCTATTAAACTTATAATAGTAACCGGATAAATAAGGCTAAAAGATATATAGGACCTCTAATAATTAGAAATAGATAAATATTTCTTTTTAGTAGCCTAATCTAATAAAAAGTATACTTATATTTATAAGTTATAAAGGGTTATACTATTATAAGCTTATAAATCTATTAAAGACTTTACTTTAAAAAGCCCTTTTATAGATCGGTAATATCGTATTTAGATAGTAGATTCTATTATACTTAACTAATAAGTATATAAAAGTATATTCGGTAGGCTTTATATTAAGTCTTTTTAATACTAGCTTTTATATTAATCTTATTAGTAAGATATAAATTAAAGTGTTAGCTATAAGATAGTTAGTCGGAACGTTATATAAAAACGGTAAATCCTTTACTTTACTTATAAGTCTTTTAATATTATACTATATCTTAACTTTTAACTAAATAACTTATTCCGTATCTCTACTATAATATTTTACTTAAAGCTTAATACCGAGGATATCTTAAGTTTACTTACTCCGGAGATTACCTTAAACTATACTCGGTAATAAACTTTTTAGCTATAGTATACTAACCTTTAAACTTCGATTCTTATTAATATAATAGAGAATTAAAAGGTAGTATTAGTAATTTCGAATAGTTAATTAACCTTAATATTAAAGCTATATTAAAATTATATATTAAAAATAAACTATTTAAGTAATATTATCGAGAAATAGCTATTTTATATTCCTTAGCTTTAAAACTATAACCTTATATTCGATAGGTAAGTATTATCTTTAATATTTATATAGTAATATTACTTAATATTAACTAATATAGTTCTTTAAGGCTTTATCGCCGACGTTTCTATAAGATTATAATATCTTAATCTTTATAAGAAGCTAGGTATTACGATATTATATAGTATTAAAAACCGATATTTTCTTTACTAACTAAGTTTAAGATTTTTAATATCGGTAGTGCCGGGGCTTATTAAACTAAAAACCTTATCTTTAAATACCTAGAATATTAAGTACGTTTAATAGATTTAAAATTCTTTTACAGAAAGCTAATAAACTATAAGCTATTAGTAACCTTAAACCTTAACTTACCTTTTCCTTATATAATTTTACCTAATTCCTTAAACCTTGTTCGAGCTACTAAGATAGACAGAAGGATTACAGATTAGTTTAGCTTTCTCCGGTAGGTATATAAAGCTTTTAAGCTAAAAGGCTACTTTAAGCTATATAGCTTATCGAAACGATTTATAAATAAGAACTAATTAACTTAACAGATAGCTTTATCGATATTCGAAACTTTTAGCTATATATGTAATTACCTTTATAAAGTAGGCGATAAGTATTTCGGCGATTTAGTATATATCGGGTTTATCTTTATTTATAGGGTTTTAGTAGCCTTTCTTTTCGATATAGAAAGTAGCGGTAAGTATACGAAAACTATTATTTAAAAACTAAAAGAGATTAACTATATATTAACTATTAAATAGGCTAGTATATCTACCTACCTCTTAAGTCTTCTTAATAATACTAAAATAATATTATAAGTATATTACTTTACTGTTTATAAATAACGCTAACCTAAAGCCGTAGCTATACTATCTAAGTATAAAAGCCTTTTATATAAATCTAAGGAACGTAGTAGCTATATCGGGTTATTAATTAATATTAAGTATTATCGTAAAGACGTAATCCTTTATTAATTAATAAATATAAGTTTAAAGACTTTTTATTTTTATGTTTCGTTTTAATTACGTTACTTTATATATATTTAGTATATATTACGTTCGTTGCTTTAACCTATAATAAAACCTTATCTTATATAATTCGTAACTCTTAAAACGCCTCTCCCGATTTTACTTTTTACTAAATTATAAGGCTAAAACTCGACGAAATCTTAATATACTAATCTACCGATAAGCCTTTCCCTTCTTACTATTAAAGTAGCCGGTAATCGACCTATCTAATTAGAAAGGTAAAAACCGGCTAAGTTTCTTTACTTATAACTAATAATACCTTTTTAAATAAGTATATAATCTCTAAGTAACAGGTAAGGTTTATAGCTATTAATATAAAACGTTACCGAGCTATTTCTTATTCGGCTTATAAAAACTAGTAGTAAACGTTTAAACAAGGATTAAATAAATAACTTATATAAGCTACAGCTATATTTAATTAATATATACGTTAAGTTAAGGTTAGTTTAAGATTAAGGTTAAGGAATATATTAAGAAAATAGCAGGTGTCGGACCTATATAGTTACCCCTTTATAGTATAGTTAACCTGTTTAAGTAACTATATATATATCGAGATATAATAACAGACGAAAAAAGTAGTTAAATACCGGGTTAAGCTTTTAATAACCTTAAAATTATCTTTTATAGGCCCGACTATCCGGACTAAATAATCGCGATACCCTTTATTACTAAACTATAGCTTATATAAAAAAGGCTTATTTAGCGAATCGGATTAGCTACTATCTTATAACGTTTAAACGTATAAGATATAATAAATTTACTTTCGGGATATAATAGCGATATAGCTTTAAAAACTACGTCGAACCTTATATTTCGCTTTTCTTTAAATAAAGAATAACAGGCCTTTTAAAGGTTTTTCCTTTTAAACTTATATACGATACTAAATATTTCGGGTATTATATTAAAAACCTTTAACGGGTTTATAAAGGTAATTACTAAAAGCTTAAAGCTAAAGTATTTCGATACTTTAAAATAAGGTATATAACTTATAAACGAGATTATTATTTAATAAGCTTAATACGATAACGGAAATCGCTTAAAGCGGCTTAACCGAGCGATATAAGTAATATTATAAAGTATAATTAACTTAAAAGCATTATATAGCGTTTAAATTAAGCTTAACTATATATAGTATATCTTTCGGTTTTATAATAGGTAACTTTAAGTAAGTATAGTAATCGAGTTAAAGAACTTATCTTATAAAGACCCTTACCTTATATACCCTTAAGTAATAAGCCTTTACTCGTCCTTTCTATTATTAGCTATATTATTAATAACTCGCTAAAGTAAGTTATTTAATACTAATTAGTACTATAGAAATACTAACCTATTTAAGCTTAACGATATTTACCGTTATCTCGGGTATAGTAAACTTACCTTTTATATAGCCGTCGTATCGTATTTAAGTATAAAGGCTCCCCGAAGGTCTGTAAAGGTTTAAAAAGCGAAAAGGGACTTATAGCTAAGTTTCTCTATTAATTTACTAATAGCAGATCGTTAAGGCTTATACTAAAGAAAGGTAAACACAGGCTAAAAGCTATACCTTATTAAAAAAGGATTTAAGATCTTTAATCGTAAAACCTTAATATATATAAAGTAGCCGACTATTAGTTAAAGAACTTTTACAGCTAAAGATATTAAAAGTTTAGCTATATCGACCTTAAGTAAAAGGAAAAGGGTAAATAAGATAGGCTATAAAAAGGTATATAAGAGCTAGTAATTACACGCTATAACTTATCGGCCTAACTTTTAAGCCTTAAAAGTAGGCCCCTTTCCTATAAAGCGTTTAAGTAAATATATATAACCGGGAAATACCTTCTTTATATAATATAGCTAAAGTCTTATATTTTAAATCTCGAATAATAGCTTATAATCCTATAGCTAATTAGACTAAAGCTTATCGTCTACAGTTACTTTCCTTATAGCTTAACATATTATAAAATACCTAACTTAATAATAAATAATTATATATAACTATATTTATTTTAATAAAGACAAGACTAAGTCGCGTCTTATACTTATTATAACGCTATTTTTACTAATACCTAATATATTTCTAGTCGTAGAATATATACTAAGACAAGCTAGCTTCCTTTTTATCTATAAGATAGGTAACGAGTTTAGTATAAATTTAAATTTTAAACTACTATAAAAGTTTTCTCGATACTATTAAACACTTATCTAGTTAAAACGAAGCCGGACTTAAAAAATACCTTCTTTAGCCTTTTATAGCTAACTTTATAATTCGGCTTAAAAGGTTATCGAATAACTATACAGTTACTACGTATATATATTATAGCTATACTAGATTAAAGACTTCCCGATTAAGTAAAAGGGGCGTATTACTACTAGGGTTTAACGAAAACCGGCTAAGCGAAATAGGTTATTTTAATATACTATCGCTATAATACTCTATATCTTACATAATAGTAGTTAAGTCTAAAAAGAATCCCCTTACTTTAAAGTAAAAAAGGTAGACTAATATTATACTAAGTACTACTTTATTATAACAGGTTTTATAACGTAGTATTATATAAAGGCTAGTTTAAGTCTAAAAGGTCGAATCCTACTTTTTATAAATATTTACTTTTCTATCTTATATATAAAGCTTAGTATAACCTAAGTAAACTCTGTTATATTAAAATCCGACTATTAAAAGTACTTAAATTCCGCTTTAATATATAACGCCCGGTTTAATAATAAAGCTAATAACAAATAATATAATACCCGAATATCTACCTACACTATCTATTAAAAGTTAACCTATAAGTTAAGTATCCTATACCGGTATATATTATATTACTTTATATATAAATAGCGATATCCTTATTACGTAGTTTCTTAAAGACTTTTACTTTTTAATATAATATACTTACTTACTTTATTTCCTACTTAACACCTATTTACTACTATAGTTTATTACTTACTATTTCCTACTATTTATTATTACTATAAGTCTTATATCTTTTATCCCTTTTATAAAAAGAATCGGTAAAGGTTATAAATACTAACTAAAAACGTTTTATATAAGTACTACCCCGAATATAGCCTTCGGGAGTTATAAATTTAAATATAAATATCTATTTCGTTAAACGACCGACCTAATATAAACACGAATAAATATAAAATAATATCGTTATTATTATCCGATTACGTCTTTATAATAAACTATTTACTTATAATATAAAACCTATTATTAATATACTATTTACCTTTATTCTTTTAAACCTTTACTATAATAGACTTAAAATAGGTATATATTACTTTAAGTCGAATACTATAAGTATAATTTAGTAAAACGAAAACCTTATTATTACGTTCGTAAACCTAAAGCTAAAGGCTAATATCCTAGCTAAGAATTAAAAGCTTTTAGAAAACGTCTTTATATAATAATATAAGAAGTATAGTTATAATTATATTAAAAGGAAAACTAAAACGGTAGTAGTAAATATTAATATAACTTTTATATAAGTTTATAATATATAACGTAAGATATTATAACGTTTTTAATAAATATTTAAAAGGTTTAATAATAGTACGGGAAGAAGGGACTTATTAAAAGATAATATACTACTTACTTAAGTATATAAACTTTAATTATAGAAAGAAGCTATATTAAAATCCGAATCGTACCCTTACCTCCCCGTCCGGTACTTATACTATTTATAAGTATAACTAAAACTATATAATAACGTTAGATATATAATAGGCCTAGTTAAGCTAAAGCTAAAAATCTTAAGTAGTTATAGTAACAGGCTAAGTTAAAAAGAAAGTACTAGATATTCGATATACTTACCGCTTAAAGATTTATCCCTTTTCCGTTATAATATATATATTTAAGATACTTATACGCTCTTTTTCTAAGTAAACCCTATACGTTATTCTTTTAGCTTAAGTATATTATAAAGGTTATAGCTTAGTTACTTAATAAGAAATATTAAGCTTTATATAACTAAAGTTACTACTTTATCTCGTCTATCTAATATAACTTCGCTATACTCTTAAAGGCTAGCTTAATATTCCGTATAAATAGAATCTATAATAGTTGTTATCGGTAGGGAATATAATTTATATTATAAGAACTAAGTAAGCCCGGTAATTATAATAGACTTTAAAAGCTAAGTATTAAGATAGTTTTTACCTGTTATACTATTTTAGGCTTAAATATATCGATAAACGTTATTATTTTATCTCGGTTTAATTAGTCTTTTACTTATTTCTTTAGTTACTATCTCTTTAAATACTTAAATAGTAAGATAAACTATATACTTATATCGCTTTAGTATATTATTAATCTTAACTTATAGAATATAATATAGTATACTAAATATATATATAGCTAATCTAATAATATTTTAAACTATAAATACCTTATTCTAATATAAAATCCTATTTTAACTTAACCTAATATCTATATTTTCCTTTACTATAAGACTTACTTTTACAGATACATAAAGATCTTAGTTTTAAAGAGCTTTTACCGCGGTATCGGTACTTAAGTTTTTTTTAAGTATTTAATTATCTTCTCTCTAAACTATAATCTATACTGCTTATAGTAAAACAACTTTAATATTAAAGTAGCTATTTTTATTAGATTATTTACTATTTAGTAATAGGTTTTCGGGTAAATAGTATCGTTATAATCTTAGTATACTTACTTTCGATTATCTTTTAAAATAATATCGATATCTTTAAGCGAAAAACTACCGGCAGATAGTATATAACTAATAGCTTTAAGTTTAATATCCTTAATATTACTAAAACCTATTATATATATAATATTAGTATAGTTATTATAAGTTTAGTATTTAATAAAAGGAATATTAAAGCTAAGATAACTTACTATTAGCGGCTAAGTCCTGCTTCTTTTTAATTAAGGTATAATTTCTTCTATTAAAAGAAAACTTTATTTTAAACTATTAAACCTTCGCCTTATACTTAAAAGTAACTAAGATAAAGGCGAATTTTCCCGGCTATTTAAAACTAGCCGTTATTTTAACTTTTATAAACCGACTACCTTTAATAATAAATATAATCTTTCCGGAAACTAACTTTATCCCTTTAAATAAGTCTTATAAAAACTAGATCTTATTTATACCTCCTTTTAAGCCGATATTAGCTAAACGCTCTGTTAGTTTTAAGCTAATAAATATAAAGTCTTTTAAATTAACTTTTAAACTTTATACCCGAAATACCCTACCTTTTAGCCCTTTCTCGGTTTTAATAAAAGGGATATAACTCGTTTAAAAAGTTATTTAAAGTTATTTTCCTATTTTAACTATTCTTATCTATCTAATACTAGCCTGTTTAGTCTGTTTAGTGCTAGCCTTTTTAGTCTATCTAGTACTAACTTATCTAGTTTATTTAATACTAGCCTTTCTAGTTTATTTAGTACTAGTATACCTAGCCTGTTTAATATACTTAGCTTATTTAGTACTAGTATACTTAATATACTTAGCCTATCTATTACTAGCTTTAGTCTGTTTAGTACTAGCCTTTTTAGCCTGTCTAGTATTAGTATACCTAATATACTTAGCCTGTTTAGTCTGTCTAATACTAGCTTTTTTAGTCTGTCTAGTGCTAGTATACTTAGCCTATTTAGTATTAGTATACCTAATATACCTAGCCTATTTAGTTTATTTAGTGCTAGCCTTTTTAGTCTGTCTAGTATTAATATACCTAGTTTATTTAATACTAATATACTTAGCCTGTCTAGTACTAGTATACCTAATATACCTAGCCTCTTTAGTACTAGCTTATCTAATCTGTTTAATATCTGTTTATTTAATACTAAGTTACTTAACCTATTTAGTCTGTTTAGTACCTGTTTATTTAATATTAAGTTACCTAGCCTATTTAGTTTATCTAATACCTGTTTATCTAATACTAGCCTGTTTTATTTAAGCTATTTAAGCTATTTATTAATAGCTTTTAGAATAACTATTATTTCTATAAAAGTTGTTTAGCTTTTTTTACGTAGTATTTAACTTCTGCTATATATTAAAGTCGATAGGCTAGTCTTCTTTATTAAAACTAGCGGGTTTTAAGAATATATTTTAGCTTTTTTAAACTTTATTTTTATCTCGATATTCTTTTTTAAGCTAAACCTTTTAATAAAGTTCTATAGTTATAAAAGAAAAGTAAAAGATTACTTTATTTTCTTTATAATAATTTTAGTATCGTAATAACTACCGAGTAAAAAGCTAAGCCTTTATCTTATTTTTCGGTGTTCGAACTATTATAACTATAGTAAAAAGTTTATAGAAAATAAGATACTTATAAGATAAAGTAGGTAAAAAAAGGTAATATAAAAGAATTATTAATACGGTTTAATTATTATTTCTTTTTTAACGTTTTTACGGTTATACTTATACTTATATTACTATACTATCCTTATTTAAAAATTCGGTTTTTAAAAGAATTAGAAATAAAAAAACTAAGCTTATTTTCGGTTACGACTTATATAGAAATATATCTAGCTTACTCGAAGACTTCGAAGCAGTCGGTATATCCGGTCGTACTATAAGCTAAAATTAAAATATAGTCGTTACTTTCCGGGTATTAAAATATAAAATATATAGTTAATCGTTTATATATATACTACTATCTAAGTATTATTCTTTAGTTATTACCCGCGACTTAATATAAGTAATAAATCTAAGTTTTTAAACTCTTTAATTTTAAATCGAATTCTTCGAATAGTAATTTAAAACTAAATATATATAAAAAAGTATATAAACTTTAGCTTAGACTTAGTACTTATCTCTATCTTATTAAATAAACTACTTTAGCTAATCTATATATCTTATATAAAAAGATTATTTCTCTATTTTAGAATATAAAACGTAAAGTAAGTTAAGGCTTTAAGTTTTTAAATATTAATTAAAAATTAGGTAAACGGAAGTCTTTACTTAGTTAAAAAGATAGGCCGTTTAATATACCTACTCGCTTTACTAGAAATTAAGCTTCTTATTAAGTAATAGATCTAGTAATAAGATAAATTAGAGTTTATAAGTGCTTTTATACTTAAAGCTAAGAATAATATAGTAATACGGTATAGTAAAAAAAGGTATTTCGGTATAAATTAAAAGCTAAAGAGTTAAAGAAAGCGTTATCGAAAGATTAAACGTAAGAATAAAAACTAGAAATTCTCTTAAATAAATAAATTAAAGCTTTATAAAGTCTTTAAGTAAGGCCTAAATATTAGTAAAGCTGTCTCGATAAGTAATTACTATAAGACTTTAACAGGAAGGTAAACGGATAGTAATATTAACGTTAAAAAGAGATAAACCCTTTTCGTCGAGTATATAGTAAAAGAATAAGGCTATAATAAATTAAGTAAGTAGTAGTTAATTCTATAATATCTATAATAACCTTTTATAAGACTTTTTAAAAGTATTTAATACCGCCGGCGATTAGCTTAAGACCGGAAGAGGTACAGACTTAGCCGCGAGTATAATTCTAAAATAATACTATCGAGCTAACTAAAATACTAAAGCACCGTTTTATAAGGCGTTATATATATATATATATATATATATATATAAGACTAATATATAGATACGTATATAAGGTAAGCTATAAAAATAAAAACCCGGGTATTATTATATTATAATTTTTTAAAACTTAACGACTTCGGGATACCTTTTAACACCGCTCCGGCGATATATAAAACAAGTTTTAAGAATAGCTAAAAGTAATAGGCTTTTCTTTATAACGTATTTTAAATTACTATTTAAAAAACTAGTTTTTATATTTTTTTATATTCTATTTCTCTTAATAAGTTAAAAAATAAAAAGCTTAACCTTAATTAACTTTTAAAAACTTCTACCTTAAGCTTTATTTTTAAAGGTTAATATTAGACTTAATATTACTATAACTGTTATACTTTAAAGGGCTTTAGCTATTATAAAACTTAGTATATTAGATTTAAATTTAATTAAAATACTATTTACTAAATTCCCTTATCTTTTTTCGTACCTTTCCCTTTTTACTTTATAACAGAAAAGTAAGTTAAAAAATAGATTTTTAGTATTAAGTATATAAGGTCTTATAGTTTATTAGGCATTAATATATACTATTATAAAAGGACGAACTAACGATATTACTATATAGTAATAGCTATAATATATTATTATCTTTAAAAGAGTATATATAAAACTTACTATTTTTATAGAGTATAAGATATACCTCGGTATTATAAATTTTATAAAACTTATCGGCCTTTTTAAGTAAAGTATAACGCCGCTTCCGAACCGAAGTACAGTAAAGCTTAGCTACTTTATCGGATATTTAATCGCCTGTTATTATTTTCTATATTATAAAGAATAACGTTAATAATTCGAATTATAAGAATTCGGGTAAAAAGCTAAGCAGTTTATTAAATAGTAAAGTAAAACTTAGTTTAGTTTATTTAACGCTCCTTTTATATTTTTAGTCGCCGGTATAAAAAAAAGAGAAAGGAGGTTATATTAACTTATAATAGATTTTCTTTTTTTTTTATAAACCTTTTATAATATATTTACTTTTACGCTATTAAACCGGCCCTTCTACCTATAATTAAATAAAGTTAAAGGTATAAAAGGTAAATACTTATACTTATATATAATATAAGTCTGTTAGCTTAACTTGTTATAATACCTCGAGTTACGTTATAGCTAAATTAATTACGCTACTAGGCCTTATACGGCCCGGAAAAGATAAAGCTATTAATACCGGATTTACGCTATTTCTATAAGAAAGTCCGGGGAAGATCGTTAATACCGGAGCTACGTCGTAGCTAGATTAGTTACGCTACCGGGCCCTATAAAGGCCGAAAAGGATAAAGCTATTAATACCGGATTTACGTCGTTTTTATAAAAGGGTCCGGGAAGGATCGCTAATACTAAGGCTACGTTATAACTAAATTAATTATACTATAAGGCCTTATAAGGCCCGGAAAGGATAAAGCTGCTAATACCGGATTTACGCCGTTTTTATAAGAGGATCGCTAATACTAAAGCTATATTATAACTAAAATAATTATACTACTAAGCTTTATAAAGCCCGGAAAAGATAAAGCTGCTAATACCGGAGCTACGCTATTTTTAGTATAAATATACCGCCGGGTTATATAAAGCCTAGAAGAGAGTATATAAAGCTTTTAAGTAGTTAATATAAATTTAAAGTAATAAAGTAAACCGGCTTAACACTTACTTCTTAAAAATAGAATCCGATAAAGTATTAAGTTATTTAGCTTTAGAATTCTCTTAATTATAATAAGCTATTATACCTCGCTTGAATTTTTAAAGAATAAAGTACTAAATTCTTTAAGTAAATAAATAAAAGTTTAAACCTATATTTAAAATATAGATAATTTTAAATAATTCGACGTATTTTTAAAAAGGCTTTCCGAAGCTAATATCGATTTTTTTTTATTCGAGTTTAACATTACCGAATTTCCGTAGTTATAAGAAAATTCTACCTTTTTACCTACTAACGGTAAAACTTATACGTAAGTAAAAAGATATTTAAAGCTTTAAGCTAGCTTAAAAGCTAATCGAAATAAATTTATAGGTTTCTAACTAGTATAAAGTCTCGTTTAAATCGTTTAAAAAAAGGGATTAATAAAGTAGAATATTCTATATAAAGAATATACAATAAATTAAAAAAGGTAATATAACAGATTACTTAAAGGTAAAAAGTTATAGAAAAAATAAGAGATAAAATATTAAGGTTTATAAAGACTTTAACTAACCTTTTATATCCTTTTTTTAATTAAATATATAGTAAAGTAGATATAAGGAATATTAAGCTTAAAGAACTTTAAAGTTATAGTAGAGATATTAGAGGAATAGTAAAGGTAAATATATAAGTAACTCTTTTACTTATTATTAATAAAGAAATATAGGTTATTAAATATTAATTTATTCCTCGAATTATAGCCTTCTATATCGCCTTTCTTACTCGGTATAGCTTAAGCCGACTGTAAAAAGTATTATAGCTATACGTTATATATTTTATAATAAACCGACTATAAGATATATTAGAAATATACTACTTATACAGCTACGGTTAAATAAATAAAGGTCTATTAGGCGTACTAAAAGTTAGACGGTTAAGACTTAAAGGTCGAAGGTCGAAGGTTAAAGGTTAAAGGTCGAAGGTTAAAGGTCGAAGGTCGAAAGTCGAAGGTAATATAAAGACAGAGATAGCTACGATTAAGACTTAAAGGCTAAACTCGAAAGTCGAAGTAATATTTATAATATATATATTAGCTTTAAATACACTTTAAAAATAAAGGTTTTAACCTTAAAAATATATATCCGACTTAAGATATACTTTAAAAATAGTGTTTTAAAAGTTAAAACCTACCGAAAATAAAAAAAAGTTAGTTTCGGTTAATAAAGATATATAGCCCTGCTATACCGTTATAAACGTTAACTACCTTAAGTAAGTATTTAATTAAGTAAGTAAACAGTTATACTTTACGCCTTAAGCCGTTAAAATATATAATTTTTACTTAAATAATTTAAGTGCTTAATATTTTTCTAAAATTAACGTAAATACTTACTTCCGACTAAAGTTTATATATTATATTAATAACCGGTTAGAATATATTTAAAACCTATCCTTATAATCTTCTTTTTAATTATTAATATAATACCTTTTATCTGCCGTATTCTTAATAGTATCGAGTTTTTTTTATATAATATCTCTGTTTTCTTTAAATATATTAAGTATACCGGCTTTAATTTAAACTACTATAAGGTACGAACCGATAAAAAAGGATATATAACTTTTTAGTATTTTTACAGCTAAATTAATAGATTTACACGATATACTTTCGACGATAACGTTAAAGTTTATAGTATTTTAAGGATTTCTTAACTAAGCCTTTTACTTAGCTTACTTTAGTATTAAGTATGCGTCGAATTACACTTTAAAGGTAGGAAAAGCTACTATATCTTACTTTACTTACTCGGCTATTACTTTTACGAAGTATAGTAGTTCTCGTTCTTACCTTTAAGGCTAATAGCTTAATTTACTTTAAAAAACGGCTAATAAACTTTAGAAAAAGATATAAGGTTTAAGCTTTTATAAACTAAAAGGTAAATAACCCGGGATATTTTAAATAAAAGGCTGTTTCCCAGGAGAAGTTATAATACTTTGTTTACTAAAACTAAATATTTTAAATCTAAACGTTTTTATAAATTAAGACGTTATATAGTATAACAGCACTATTAATAGTATAGATCTGTCTTAGTTTCGAAATATATATAAAGAGTATAATATTCGATACAATAGATAATTAAATTTTACTAAAGACTTAGCTATTAAACTTATAACTCCTTTTCTTCAAGATCTTTACTATATAAGGGCCTAGTTAATTACTAAGCTAATAATATAGTATTAAAACCCTTTAAAAGTACTTTAATCTTTATCGGTTTTAGTTAGTTTTTTATTATACTTTTCCGATTATTTAAGCCTCGAATCGGCTATATAAGAATTCTACCTCGCTACTGCCGATATTATTATCCCGGAGGATTACTAACTAATATAGTAATTATAAAAGTAGTCTATTATAAATCTAAATCCGGTAGCTATAAATTAAATTCTTATTTTTATTAAGTAACCGACTACGGCTTTTAGATATTAACTAGTATTAAGGTTATAAAAACAGTCTGTAAATCCTATAGTTAAACGTTAAAATTAGCTATCCTTAAGGCTAGAAACATTATTTATTATAAGTTTAAATCTAATAGCTAAAGATTATCTTATTAATAGGCTTACGGTAAAGATAGCTTTTATAAACTAATAGCTATCCTTAAAGCCGGAAATATCGTTTATTATAAGTTTAAATTTAATAGTTAAAGATTATCTTATTAATAAGCCTGCGGTAAAGGTAGCCTTTATAAATTAATAGCTATTCCGGAGGCTAAAAATATTATTTGTTATAGGTTTAAATCCGGTAGTTAAAGATTATTTTATTAGTAAGCCTATAGTAAAGGTAGCTTTTATAAATTAATAGCTGTCCTTAAAGCCGTATAAACCGCTTTTAGTAAACTTAATTCCGGTAGCTAAAAGGATTTACGTTTAGCTTTTTTCGGTTTAAGTTTTTCTATACTTTTCGTTAACTAAGCTACTTCTTCTTATAAACTTAATAGCGGCGGCGGTAACGGTAGTAGTAGCAGTAGCAAAGCTATTCGTCGAAAAGCTAGCCTATCGATATTATATCTTCGACTTTTAAGTCTTTTATATCGCTTAATAAGTTTTACTAAAGGTTCTATTTCGATAAGTAAACGTAAGCTAGTCCTTTTTCTTATAAAGGCCTAAAAGAAAAGGTAAAATCTTAACCTTATATTATTATCCTTAACTATAAATACGTCTTCTCTTTTACTTATAGTCTCTTTATTAAGTTCTAGCTTTATATTATTATCTTTAGCTACGAACAGGTCTTTTCTTTTACTTAAAGTCTCCTTATTAAGTTTTACCTTTATATTATTATCTTTAGCTATAAACAGGTTTTCTCTTCTACTTATAGTCTTCTTATTAAGTTCTACTCTTATATTATTATCTTTATCTGCGAATAAGTCTTCTCTTTCGCTTATAGTCTTATAATAATAATTAATCTTATCGTTTATATCCTTTTAAAATCTACTAAAGAATACAGATATAAGGTTTTATTATATATATAGTAGCGTCGGTATAGAACTATTTATCGGTAAGATAGCGTATATTAGCTTTTTTTCGAAAAGATCTAATTAAAGCTATAAATAAGTACTTATATACGGTATACTATTAGTCTATAAAGTTAATAAGGCTTTTCGTAGCTCTGCGATAAAGTATTACGTAGCTTTTAACTTTAAAAACCTTATATATATTATTCTTTATTAAATCTTTAGCGTTATAAAGCTTAGCTTATATACCTTCTTTTAAAATTAGCTAATATAATAGTTATCTATAATACTTTAAAACCGTTAGCCTCGATATTCTTAAATCGAGGAGTTATTAGTTAAGTTTATAAACTTTTAAAAAGTAGTTAAAAGAAGTTATCTATACGTTATAAAGTAACGCTACTTTATATTTACGTTTAGTTAAAAAGGGATAAACTATTATAAATCTTCGGAAGTCTCGATAAGCTATTTTTAATTAAGTATAAAATATAGCCTTAGTAAAGTATTTAATATCGGTTAGTTAAAGCTACAAGCCTTAACTTTTAAGATAATTTAAGCCCGGATTAACTTAATAGCTAAGGTAAAGTACTTTATATCCTTATAAAACGTATCGAAACTCGGAATAAAGTAGTTTAAGCTTAATACGATCTTTTATATAAAGTCTTTTATAGTTTTATCTATAATTTTAAAGAAAAGCTTAATATTTTAAAAAAACGCTTTAATTTTAAAGCTATCCGAACTACTCGAAATATAGTACTATAGGTATATAATAGTATCGATATCTATAGCTTATACTATCTTTTCGTTACTATTTATTACTTTATATTAAACTTAGTAAATATAGTTAAGGTAGCTTAGTAAATAGTCTTTATAGTATAAAGCGATATATTTATAGATATTCTTAAGTTATAAACCGGCTTAAAGCTTTAAAAAAATAAAAAGCTTATTAAACGATTTAACGAGTTTCTCGTAGCGAAAGACTATATAAAGGATATTCTTTTTATATTTAGTTAGCCGTCTAAGCTAATCTTTTCTCTTTAAAAGTTTAAGGTTATCGTTTAAACGGATCTTCCGGTAAACTTCGTTATCTATATATAAAGCCTCGAATGAAAAGGATTTATACTTACGTTTAAATAGTTATCGAAAACGTAGTTACTAACTTATATAATAAAGTTAAATCTAATAATAAATAGAATATAATTAGAATTAATAAACTTAACTCGCTAATATAATAAAGTTATATTATCTACTTAAAGTTAAGACTTTATAACTAACTTACAGCTTCGACCTACTAATAGCTATTTATATAAAATAGCTTAAAGTTTAAAAGGAAACTTTTAACTAAATTAAAATCTTTAAACTATTTCTTTAAAACTTATAACGTTATAATAATCTGTTTATATATTATAAAGTCGATTTCGATAAGAATTTAATTTTTATAAATATAAAGCTTATATAACACGGCTAATCGAAATAAGCGTTTTTTCTAATCGCGGTTTCGTTATATAGTAAGTCGTAGTAATACTTTATTTAGTAAAAAGTAGAAATATAAAATAGGTACGCAGACTATTCCGACTAACTACTACTTAATAGAATTTAGATTTATTAATATAACGATACGGAATTTTATATAACTAAAAGACTTTCGTTTTATTAACTATATATATTATAAAAGACTAAGTTTAGACTAAGGCTGCTTTTAGATTTTTAACCTTTAAATAAGGATTTTAATCTTTAGTTTAAAAGTTTTATAAAAGGAATAAAGAAATCTATAATTAAAATCGGTACTTAAGCTAAATTCTAATATATTCGTTATTAGCTAGTAAAAGAAATCGAAAGTAAGCGGATAAAAACTTTATACCTTTCGTTATATCTTTAAAACTAACTTTTATACCTTCTTTAACCTATACGTTTTTATTAATAAAGGAGAATAATATATTATATTTAATAAACGCGATAAGTCTTTTTTAAAGAAAGTAAAGTTAAGTTATTATATAAAGCCTAATAAGTTATAAGCTATAGTAGTTACGGTAAAGACTATTAATTATCAGGCGAAGCTAGTTATTACTAATCCTTTTAACCGAGGTAAGTCGATAGTAAGTATAATAAATATTAAAAAGGTTAAAGATAAAAGTAAAGTAATATTCGTTAAGCTTTATATTAGCTAAGCTTAGCTATATAGTTATAGCGGTTTACTATTTTTATCGGTAATAGTATCGAAATAATTTAAACCGAAGTAATATTTAGTATTAATATTATTTAAGATAAGTATAAAATATCTATCGGATTAGTATAAAGATATAACGTCGTTAAATTCGACTAAAACTATAATATAGGCTTTTATTAAGCGGTAAAACGTATTCGCTTTTTTTATAATCTTTATCCGCCGGTTAACGAATCCTTTTTTTACGTTTATAAAACCTCTTATTATCGTATTAGTTATAGCTTTTAAATAAAGTATAAGTTAACTAAGCCCTTCCGTAATTAAAGAAATATACCTTTTTATTACTAAAGTAATATTAGTAGAAAGAATATAAGGCTATTTTAATAGCTTCGCAACCTTAATTAATCCGGGCTGTTTTAAAAACGCTATTTCGAACCTATTATATAAGCTATAGCGTTAATAAAGGCCGTTATCTTAATAATTAAACTAAGTAAGTTTTATTTCTTACTTTTAGTTAAATATCTTTATTTTTAGATTAAGATTATAAATCTAACTATACCTTATTCGATAGTACGTCTATATTATAGGTATAAAACCTTTATAAGTATTATAAATAAATATATTTATTTAGTCTTTATATATATATAAAATAATTCGAATTTTCTTAATATTCTGTTTAAAATCCTTTTATTAAGTATTATTTTTAGATTTATTTCTATATTCGGAAGCTATAAACGTAATTAATATTTACCTTATTATTCTTAAAGTACTCTTTACTCTCCTTATTCTTTCTCGCTTATTACAGCTTTTATCGCGCTCTACCTTTCTTATATTAAAATACTTTCTTTTTCGATATCTTATATTTCCGACCTTATTTAAATTTACTTATTAAGTAAAGCTTATAAAATTAAAAGCTATAACGATTATAATATACCTAGTATTAAACATTATACCGCTGTATATAATAACTATTAGTTTTTATAAAATAACAGCTACTTTTATATATATTAACTTAGTTTTTACCTTTTTAGGTAAACGAATTAACCTACTTACGGATTTACTTAGTATTTTAATTTTTATATATTATCTCTTATATCGTTTAACTAGGCGATTATTAATACTATATAGTATTATTTATAGTATACTAATTCTAGCCTATTATTAAGTATCTTTTACGTAATAGACCTTTTTAAGTTATATTATAAGTAATCTTCCTTTTTATTTTATCTTTAACTAACTAGTAGTATAAATTGCTAATAGCCTTTTTATTATCTTTATTACTATATTATAGTATAGTTTAAAGTACTTTATTAAAGTTATTTTTAAGTTATATACAGCTTTAAGACTTATTTATCTTATAAGTTTACTTTAGTATATATTACTAGTATCGGGCTTTAAAGGTAGAATCCTTACTTTAACGGTTATGTCTATCTTCCTGTTAAGTATTAGTTATCGTTTAGTCCGGGTTACTTTTTTTAATACTAGAGTGTTAGTTATATTATATTAAAATAATAACTAAATAGTATAACTTAAGGTTTATTCCTTCCGACCCTTTTTTATTATATTAAGATCTTACTTTTTTATCTTTTTTTTAAAAAAACCTTTAAAATATAGTTTTTTTAAAAGCTATTCCTTTATAGTAACTTAATAAAAAAAGGGTTAAAGTATATTTCGTAATATATCTAAGTTAATGTTTTTTATTAATACGAGTAAACAGTTTAATACTACTTAAAAGTTAATTAAAAGATAGAAGTTATTACTAAATAGTCTTTATAAGGATAACTTTACGTTTAAGAGTTACGATATTACAGTCTTTATCGTAAAAGGACGAGGTATTACTACCGTTCTACTATTAATAATAAGTCTAGTAATACAACGAGTATATAATAAGTCCGATACTAATAAAGAGTTTTTATTTCGTAATTAAACACGGTATATTAATTTATTCTAATAGCTTAAGGATAACTATTAAGATCGATAGGTTTAAAACTAACTTTAACTATTAAAGTCTTTTAATCTTAAGAATATAAGTCTTTTTAATTTAACCTGTTTATATACTAAGATTAACTAAGAAAAAAAGGTTTCTCGTTATTTAGCTCTTTTACTTTAAGCTAAGAGTAAGAATAAATAAGTTACCTTTTAAAGAGAATAGATATTAAAGATTAATATATAATTATACTAATATAAGTAAAAAAGACGTAATAAAGAAGCTTTATAAAGCAGTAACTTTAAAAGCTTTTACCTTTAAGAGACAGGTTATTATTAGTAAGTAGTTAGTATATTTAAGATTCTATATTATAGTAGCGTATTAATTATTAATACCTTTTTAGTAAATAGAAGTCTTAAGTTTAATAATACTTATCGGGAATTTATAATTTAAAAGACTAAAAAGAACCTCGATATTAACTTCGTTATATTACGAAGTATTAACTTATATATATAAGGTTCGACTTCGGCTTTAGTAATAAGCGATCTTAAAGGGTAAATTATAAAACGTATTTAAAAATTATCTGATAAACGAAGAAAAAAGTCGGTAGTAGTTTAAGTAAAGAAAGGTAAGATATAAAAGAGAATACTTAGAAGTAAGACCGTTATAGATTTATATAAAGTTTAAAGTAAGAAAAGGGGCGTTATTTACTTTTTATTATCTTCGTTATTAAAATATATTATTTATTATAGTATACTTCGGCCTTTAAACCTCGATATCCTCTTTCTTTTACTTAAGTTTTATAAATAATATACTAAAGATATTTATAGTACTATTACCTTTATCTTTTAAACGAATACGTAAGCAGGTTAATATAAGATTCCTTTTAAGTTATTATTACTTATTTACCGAAACTACTTAAGCTATTTTATCCAATACTAATACTATAATTTTAAAATAAGCTAGTTAATAGAAAAGATAGTTTAAAAGGTCTATATGTTTTATATACTATTTAAATAATACTACTACCCCTTTATTAGTACTAGGCCTTTAAGTACTATAGAAAATACTTACTTTTTTTACGTTAATTATATCGTAAAGATCTTACTTTCTTTATTAAACGTATATTAAAAAGTTCCGGATTCTACTCGATAATTTCTACGATTTTTATATTTTCCGTATCCCGGAAATATACTAATAGCTTAATATATATCTTTTACCTTTTATTATCGCCGACTATAAACTATAAAGGTATTAGATACTTTAAGATAGACTTTATAATAATCCCTGTATACTATTTAAGAATATAGCCTTATTTAGATAATAGTAATATTATTATAATACTAGTAGTGTTTAAGTAAAAAGATAAAAAACGATAAAAAACGAACTATAAGAACTATAAGGACGATAAAGATAAAGAGTAATTAGGTATAATAAAAAAGGGAGCGTATAGGCTAGTTTATATATTATATATATAAAGAGTAGGTATCGAGCTTAAAGGCTTACCGTTAGCTTAGAAACAGTCGTTTTAATTACTTAAGTATATAAGTAAAAATTATTATAGGTAAATAAATAATCTATATTAAAAGACCTATATAGATAAAAATAAACCTTTTATTAGATTTTCCGACTTATTATTAAGAATAATAATAGAATATTAATAAAATACTACTATTAGCTACTATTAGAGCTAGTTAGTATATTTTCTTTAAATATATCTTAAAAGACCGCTTATTTAGCCGGAAGGCTTAAAGCCTTTAACCTTAACCTTAATAATATTAAAGGTAACTACGTACTTTTAGACTTTATATTACGAATAGGCCCCCTTTATATTAAATAGATTATACTTAGAAAACTATTTAAAGTTTTTTATTATAATTTTTAAATAATACGTTTAGTTATAAAGGAATATACTTATATATCTATAAGGCTTAAGTATATAAATATCCGTAGCTTAAGTAGGAGTTTTAAAAAGGGATTTTTTAATTTAAATATCTTTTTATAAATAAAATACCGGTAAACGGCTTTATAAAACTACTATCGAAGATAAAGTTTAAAAGATTTATAGCTATACTTAAGCTTATAGATTTTATAAAGAAGGCTAAATAAGATAGCGATAAAAACGCTAATTAATTACCTAAGTAAAGCTTAAGTACTATAAAAGTAATAAAAGCGATATACTAATCGAAGTCGCTAAACGGTATAGTATAATTAATAGCCGAAGTAAAAAGCGTTATTATATACGTTTATTTATTTAAAAAAGACGTTTAACGCTTATAATAGCCGGTCTTAATTACTTATAACGAAATTTCCTTATAATTATATTAAAAGCTATATCTAGCTAATATAATATAAAGTATATAGGTAAAAAGAAAAAAGGTAAATAGTTAACCGGGGCGTTTATAGACTAAAGTAACTACTAGCCTAAAGATAACTATAGCTACTTCTATATATTATATCTCTCTTTTAACCTATTAGCTATAAGGGCGACTTAACCTATTAGCTATAAGTTTTATAGGGTTACCTTTTACTATAGAAGTATTAGGTCTTTACCTGATTTAATACCTTTAAAATAATAATAATTTTAATCTTTTTAGTTTTATATAGCCTATTAAAGTTAAAGATTAGTATAGGTTTAAGTCTAGTCTAGTCTAAAGGTATTTATTAATAACGGAGATAGCGATTTATCTCGATATACTTATAAACCGCGTACTTTATATATTAAAAGCTACTTTTAAATAAAAGTTAACTTTAACTAGTTACCTAATTTAAGTATAGGTATAAAAGAAGTATATATAGCAGCTAAAGTAAAGGCCTAAGATAGTCTATAACGTAAAAATAAAACGGTAAAATAGTATAAGGGTATAAGCGCGGCTAATATAGCGTAAGTATATAAGTTTAAATAGAAACGGTATAAGACCTTTTTAAGCGTTTAAAAGGGTATATTATAATTAAAGGTCGTCGGAAATAGCTGTTTCGGTACCGAATATAGTTACGTGATTTTTACTATTAGAATTTAAGTTAAGAAAGGGGATTTCGATAACCTTTTATAAAATTTAGAAGTAGATAACTAAATAATTAATCTATTTAATATAAAAAGGGCTTATTTATAATACTTTAAGAAAATCGAATACGTATTAATTACTAATAGCCTATTAGGTTAAATTAAACGCTATATATATAGATATCGTACTATATTTAATAATCTTCGGCTTAGTTCTTTCTTAGTAATTATAGTTACGCTAAAATCTAACTAGCGATATTTTAAGGTATTTAAATATAAGCTACAGATTACTATTAATATACTTTAGCCTTAGCTAAGTATTTCCTTTTAACGTAAAACTATTTTTATATAATACCTGTATTATCTATCTTTAATCTTAAATAAATCTTATATATAGCTTACGATATTACTTATAATACTACTTATAATACCTTTTATAATACCTCCTATAAAGCTTTTTATAAAGCCTTTTATAATACTTTAAGTAATACCTCTTATAATACCTCTTATAATACCTTAAGTAATACCTTTTATAATACCTCGAGTAATACCTCTTATAATACCTCCTATAATACCTCGAGTAATACCTTCCGTAATACCTCGAGTAATACCTTCTGTAATACCTTTTATAATACTTCGAGTAATACCTCTTATAATACCTCCCGTCGAATTATATTACTTAACTTTCGATATACGTCTTCGACAGTACTTAATATATTAGCTAAATTATAGCTTATAAACTAACGTAAACGTTTATATTCGCGTTAAACACCTGTAAAAACTCTATCTACTTATTTTTATATCGCTTTAAGTATTTTATCTTATCGATTATCTAAATCACTTTATAGTAAATAAATTACTTTAAAAATTTAAGCTTTTAACTTTTTTAACTTTATTTCTAACCGTTTAAAAACTAAGTATTTTATTCTTAAAAAGACCTTATACTCTTAATTAAAAAAGGCTTTTTATTTTTAAAGCTAGTTTAACTTTCCGGCGATATAGGCCTTTACCTTTAAAAGCTAGTTTAGCTTTCCGACGATATAAACCTTTACTTTTAAAAGCTAGTCTAGCTTATTAGCGATATAGGCCTTTACCTTTAAAAGCTAGTTTAGCTTACCGGCGATATAAGCCTTTACTTTTAAAAGCTAGTCTAGCTTCTTAGCGATATAGGCCTTTACCTTTAAAAGCTATTTTAACTTATTAACTAAAGTCGATATTATATTAAAAAGCTTAATATCGTACTTTTATATTATAGCAGGCTTACTACCGGAGATAAACGTAGGTAAATCTTAATTAAGTTAAAAAAACTTACTACTTTATATATTCTTAAGATTAATACTATTATAGCGGTAAGTTTTCTTACGTTTATTTATTAAAGTAGTATATAAGTATAAATCGTAAGGCTTGAATTTATATAAAGTTAAATACTCGCTTTATAGATTTAAAGACTTTATAGACTAAATACTATACTTATAACAGCGTTTCCGATCGATCTCTATTATAAAGTAAGTAAATATTATAAAAGACTTAAATAAGAAATAAACTATTAGCTATAAAAGAGTTATTATATATAAGTATAAAGTTTAATATTATATACTAGTTATCGTAGCTCGGTATAAGTATATTAAGAACAGAGAGTATTATAATACCGGCGTTATCTACTATTATATTACCTTTAATAAGTTTATCTCGTTTGCTATAAACTATCCGATAGTTTACCCGATTAGTAGCGGTATATACTTTACTACTTAAAATAGCTATATAAAAGCTACAGAAATAGTCGAAGGATATATATCTTCTCGAAGCTTTTGCGATTAAGATAAAGCGTTTCTACTTAATAAAATTATAGATAAGTACTATTAACTTTTTACTAATATTATCCGAAAGTTTTTAAAATAAGTTAAGTAAGCTAAGTATAATTAAGTACGACTTTTTAAATAAATAAAAGTTAAGTAAATACTTCTTAAAGTTAGATAAGTCGATATTATAAACCGATAAGACTTTAATACGTTCCGAAAAGATATATATATAAAAATTAAGTTTATTATAAAAGGTAAACTATAATTTTAAGTATACCTTCGAAAAGTAGTCTTAATATAAACTTAATAGTCTATATAAATAATAACTCTTTTATATAGCTTCGACCTCGATATTCTTTAGTTTTATCGGTAAAAGGAGTTAGTATACCGATATAAAGCGTTCCTTTAAATAGCTAAGCTTAAAGTTATTAAAAGTACTTTTAAGGCGTTTACTTTAGTTTATAGTTAAAAACTAATACTTAGTCGGTAGATTTATATAAGCTATATTCTATATTTTCTAAATAAAAAAGTTAGTAATAGAAATAAATATATTTAAATAATAAAGTAATTCGGAAGAAATATTATCTTATTAAATCCTACCTGCTTAAGCTTTTTATAAAAGCAGCCTTAACTTTATTATAAATTACTATACTTAATATTCAGAGCTCGGTTATAATTAAAGTACGAAGTTATTAGTTATTATAGCTTTTAGCTATATATAACTCTTTAATTATAGATAAGGAATATAAGTACTTTATATTCTAGCTAGCCTTATAACTAGTTACTACCTCTTTAATACTTAAAATAAAAGAAACTTATAGGTCGGTACTAGGTATATAATAACAGGCTAAATATAAGTGTTTACTAAAAAGTAAAGTACTTAAAAGCAATAGTAGAAAATAAAAAGAGTAAATAGTTTAAAAAACGTAAAAGTAAAAGCGTAACGACTTTATTATAACGTCTTTAAAGATATATAGTAAAGTAGTAATATCTTTAAATTATTTATAAAAAAGTAGTAATATCTATAAAAGAGTAGTAATATCTGTAAAAGAGTAGTAATATTTATAAAAAAGTAGTAATATTTATAAAAGAATAGTAATATTTATAGAAAAGTAGTAATATCTATAGAAAAGTAGTAATATTTATAAAAGAGTAGTAATATTTATAAAAAAGTAGTAATATTTATAGAAGAGTAGTAATATCTATAAAAGAGTAGTAATATCTATAGAAGAGTAGTAATATCTATAAAAGAGTAGTAATATTTATAAAAGAATAGTAATATATAAAAAAGAAAGAGAATAACAGAAAAGGACCTTACCTATAATTACGTATTAGTCTTTAATAATTTAATAAAACGCCTTAATAAGTTAGGTATATTCTTATTTAAAAGGGCTATATAAAACGTTAATTATTTATAGGTTATTCCGGCTAATAAAGCTTAATACTATAAAACGGTTAGCTATTAAAAGATAATAAAATAAGGCTTTTTAAGTTATACGATTTAAAAATACGTTATAATAATCGGAAGTAGAAAAAGTTAATAAGGAAAGTTAAAAGTAGAAAAAGTTAATAAGAAAATATAAAAACGATAAAGAATATTACTTATCGATCGGACTACTTATAGCTTTTATTCCGAAGCTAAAAACCGTATAACTTACGTTAAAAAGTAAGCTAAGATATATTAAAATAATAAAAGCGTAAAAAGCGTAAAGGCGGTAAGAGATATTAAAGTCTATAAGGGCTAAGTAGTTTTAAAGAGGTAAAGGTTAATATATTATATATAAAGATAATAAAGTATATAATATATTTAGTAAAGTATAAGGTAAGATAAAAATAAACGGAAAAGTAGGTATAAAATAGTTAAGGAACGGTATCCTATACAGAGGATTATAGGTTACGGTAGTTATAATAGCTAACGTCTCGTTAGCCTAGCCGGTTAGCCTCGTCTATCTCTTTCGGCTGTACTAAGGTGCCCTAATTAGGTAGTCCGTACTACCTTAAAAGTTAACCTAAGCGTGATAATATTAGCACTACATGGCGCAATACTATGCACGAGCTGCTCGATGAGCACGAGCGGCGGACCAGTCTCTCGCAACGCCGACGGCAAGAGGAATATGAGCGCCGTCAATACCTGGAGCGACAAGAATTCGAGCGTGGCGTCATGAACTTCTGCCTTGCCGCCGTGAATGCCGTGTCGCGCCCTGCTTCACCAGCTCCTTTAGCCGGCACAAAAATAGGACATACATCAAATATACAGCCACAGCAGCAGCTTGTCCTTCTCATGACCCCCCACGATCTGGTCCGCTTGCTTGGTGTCCCCGACATTCTCGCAGCAGACCTCCAACGCCTCGAGGAAAAACGCAAGGTTCAGGTCCCCGAGCCAGAACAGGCCCGCGCCGAGCAACTCATCCGCACAAAGCAGATCCGGGAGTGGCTCACAAGCCCTATTTCCTCACAGCTCCTCATCCACGGCAACTATGACCACAGAGCATACATCTCGGGCCTCTCGCTCTTTTGCAAGTCACTCACGGATACGCTGTCGGAGCGAGCTCCCAGGTTCATCCCACTGACCTTTTTCTGCGGCTTGCACACGGAACCACTCCTCGTGGCTCATACCGGTGGCCGGGGCCTGATACAAAGCTTCCTCTACCAACTGCTCCGCCATGGCGAGTTCCACCAACATCCCAGCGGCGGCATCCCCGTCCCCAAAGCAGCACTGGACGATATCCAAGACGGCGATATAGACACACTATGCAACCTATTCGTCACGCTGGTACACATGTTGCCCAACACAGTAACGCTGTTTTGTATCATCGATGGAGTACTGTACTATGAGCGGCCCGAGTTTGTCCATGATATGGAAAAAGTATTGATGGTGATTTTGCAGCTTTCCAACGATGATGGGCGTGGGATTGTGCAGGCGCCTGTCAAGGTATTGCTGACGAGTCCTACGCGGACACGGGTGGTGCGGGCGCCGTTTCCGGACGAGTTGATCTTGTCGATGGAGGGGATGGCTAGGGCTGGGTTGGTCGCTAGTAGTTCGAGGCTGAAGAGGGAAACAGGCTCTGAATTGGTATAGATGAAGGGAAGAGCAGGGTAAGTACCGACATACTAAGCTGATTCCATTTTTCATTGTTTGGTGCGGTTCGAGAGTCAACTAGAGAGGCACGGGGCCCTCTCAGATGCTCCAGGTGTCCGTGTGGTAACCAGGGACCAGAAAAAACAGGCGAGCAATTAATGATTATCTGTTTACTTTAGTAGGTACGGCCTCAGGCGGGGGGGGGGGGGGTAGTCTTGAAAGCCGAATACTGAAAGCGGTCTTGCTTGCAGCTCTAAATTTCGCCGGAACCTTTCAGAAAATTCGTTTACATAGGGTTACAATCAGGCAATGCAACATAACTGCATATTAGATCGGTTGTTGTATAGATTCCAGGGTTATTGCAGCCAACAGTCTCGCTACTCGCCAAGTGCCCATGCAAGATCTGTGTTACAAGATCGCGGGGCGTGCAGCGGCAAAGCAAACCTTAAGTTGGTGAAGTTGCAGCTGGGGTATTCCATGGCTATGTAATATATACCTAAGTACGTATAAAGATAACTTCTTGAACAACCCGGGAAATAGTCCGGATCCTGCCATACAATGATCAGCAGGAAGGATGACATTATGCTTGGACACAACTCTGTTCGACATTGAGATGATCTATCTGCCTGTGGCCCTTACGCATCGGCCATTATATTAATCAATACGAACACTGTACCACCATGCAAACTCGAGAGAATTCTTCACCGCCCCAAAAGTTGAAAACATCAGTTCCCTACTCGGATCCAATCTGTTTGTAGTTTCGTTCGAATCTCGATTTAACCCTTGAACACTATCTCGGTATATTTGAGGATGTCCCTGACCAACATCCAACTCTTGACGAGCATTACTTCGGGCTGGGGTCAACTGGTCCAATCGATCAGAAAACCACAGTTCTAGGTATTTGACGAGAAACACTTACCAAGCACGTGCGAGAAGTATGCCTTTGGTGGCACAAGCCAACAAATCCTGTCATGGCAGAGTCTTGAACCCAGCGAACTCGAGGATTTTGAGCAGAGCCAGAGCAGATAATGCTATCACAATCGATGCGAAGAAGATGACAGCGATCGACTTGTTGGAAACATCTCGGGTGTGTGACTCTGTCCTTGTCTTCGCCGGCAGGATCAGGTTTGCGCACCATGACAGCACAATGATGGGCCCGACGACGAGTACAGAGATAGCCCTCGGTGCGATATCCATGATGGCGGTAGGTGTTGGTTTGTATGGTCGTATGGAGCCGGAAGATTGTGTGGTCTTTTGCCGGTCGATCAGCTTTGGCTATATCACAAAACGTATACAGTCCGGGAGATGCTGTGTGATTCCGCCGGTCTCCTTGGGGTTTTTGTACCAAGGAGTCATATGCCACTTCGTCGATCTTCCCAAAAATATATTCTGCCTGCACACATGGTCTAGAACCATCCTATCGAACATGTTGGCTGCAAGCACTCGGCCATTGCTAACTCAATCAAACCAGAGCCGATGGGGCTTTGATGTTTCGTAGGCGTTCCTCGACTTTTACTCGTCCCTTTCTCTCAGTTGTGGATACCATGTTGATGATTAGCGGGCGGTTGGCTTGCATGCTTTTAATCCTCAGCTGCTCCCGAATCAAATACTACGGAAAACGGACCGACCCCTGTTTCCTTGGAGCACGATGTCACATATCACACCCCCAGATTGGTTCTATAATTACCTCGGCATAATCTGAACGAATACACCCACCTATAAAGGTTCATCTCGTAGAGTTCCTCGAACTTATATGGTAATGTTTCTCCGAGCGTTTTGTCACAATAATTATTTAGGGCTGTACTTGAGCGGACTCGTCGTCTAAGCTTGCAGAAGCCATCCATCTTCCCGTCAAACTCGCGTGGGCGGTGGGACAATATCGCATCTTGAATAGTCGAAATGTACGACGATCCCCGCCGACACCACCTGATAACACGCAAAGCTGCATGCTTAATCCATGCCCATGCTGCATTCCCCCAGGGCTGCATTATTTTACGGGGCGTAAGCGGAAGCACGGTATGGCGCGTGATTTCTTTCAATGTTGGTTGGCATACTTGTCCAACCCTTCTGCTTACGCCTGTAGCACCCCAGCTGCATCCTTACATGAATGCCTGTAGTAATTGCCGCGAAATCAGCATAGTTGGCAGGACTTTACTCATGCGACAATGGGGAGTGATCCCCCACGATGAGTGGACGCTCCGATAAAGGTAAGTGTTAAGCCCACGATAAGGCACTGGATGGAGAGCCGTATAGGGCACGCACGAGGTAGTAGTAGGAAGAGGGGCACCAATCCTCTGGGAAGCAAAGCCGGCCAACAGATGACTATCAAACCGGGGTTCCGGAACCCCGGCCCCGGAATTCGTCTCTTATCGAAAGTGCTATCAACCGTCTGTTGGTGTATGAATTGCCCACTTCATTGTGTGCCACAGCTTGCATAACAGAGAGGCTACAAAAGCTATGCAGGTCGTACGAAGACCTCGGGCACGTCAGCCCCCATCAAGTAAGGCTCAGTGGAGGACGAATGGCACAGCAGCCCGGACTCTCGCCCGGCCTTTGCGTGCCCTGGCGTCACAAATATGGTCACTGCTGATATCAATGGCGTGAGAGTTCCAGAATAATATAGAGCTTCTTCGACGACACCGCCCACCGTGCTATATGGGCTATACATCGATCCGTCACTGACCACCTCCCCCGGACGTCACGGTCGACTCTGTCAAGCTCCCCAAACAGGGAGACAATCAAAACCCCACTACCGACTTAGTCGTATGGATAGATGTCCAGGTCCATCGTGTATATTCTCAAAGAGCCCCAGTCAGCTCTAATCCGCTTCTTGCTGGGCTGAGGTCGTCCCGCATCGTCTCAAGCATCAATGATTCTCTCTTCTGCATCATCTGGCGTTTCTAGCCGTGGTACCTTCCAGTGACGCTGAGAATGATCCGAGACATTGTACCCTTTGATCTTCCCGTCCAGCGACGACAGAGTTAGTATGCCCCTGGACTACCTAGGTAGTCATAACTGCAGGACAGGTCGAACCCGCACATCTCGGTGTCCCAACGTTTGAACGAGTTGAGAATGCAGTGAGTCTGGACCGTCTTCGTGTCTAGCTAGTCACAGATTGGTGACTATTTTCTTGTGTGTTCGACTTTACATTTGGCCAAGTCAGCCGCGTCCACGCCTCCTGGCTCGACAACCAGCCTCCTGAACTCTAGATGTCGTCGCTGCCGGTGCACCGGTTCTGGGCGACATGTTCCGGCTTGTGCCTGCTCTAAGCCCTGGAGCTCGAAGTGGCTGTTGGCTGTAATTACCGCATAGTCTGTCAATAGTGGTATATGTGGCCTTTCTGGGTGTTTGGTACCGTAGTGTGTTGCCGCAAATGCGTTAAGGAGCAGGCAAGACACTTCTGTTAATTATACTGGACGATTCGAGGGGCTTACGACCCTAACCTGCTGCGCCCCCCCCCCTTCACCGCGAGCCAGGGTCAGGGTTTTTATTCTGCCGCGCTTTTGCTCGATCAGGAAGGCGGCATCCCCACACATGGAGCTCGCCCTGCCCGCAAAGTATATAAGCCCGGCCTCCCCCCCACCATTTCCTCTCACCTTTCCCTCTTTTCTTCTTCATACTTGTACGTTCACCTCCACAACACCCTTAGAGATTCTGAAGAATGCCTGCTAACATATTTCCGCCAGACCTTGTCTGAATTTCGGTAGATCAAGAATTACTGAAATTAGGTTGGAAGGCCTGCATCGCACATCGTGGCGCTGACCAGTCTGGTTTGTCCTTCGGGGCCGACCTGGGCGGAATTTTTGATATCCCAAACAGCCTTCAAAAGCTGTATGCCTCTTTCTTTTTTTCATTATGATCATCCGCTTGCGGTTGACATGACGAAGAAACGTAGTTGCTCTTTGCGCTATGCTGTTCCTGCTGAAGTGAATTGTTTGCTCTTCATGTCCAAGGAAAGGTCGAGCTGTCCTGATCGTGTTCCAGTTGTTTACTTGACCTGTGATGTCGCTTGTCTTTCTTTGCCATGCTTCCTTGCCTCATTGTCGCGCCCAGCCATCGCGGTTCGCGACGCGCTCACCCGTATGTAGTTGGAGGGCACGTCATACCACCCCATGGCAATCACGAAAGTCTATACCATATGTGTAGCCGGAGCTTCTGGAGCTTGTGCGGAGACATCGTCATGATGTGACGGGAACGAATCACCTTACCGACTTGCCCCGCGTTGCTTGCATCTTCAGAACGTCAACCTACAGACATGACTGAGTAATGGCAATTGACGATCGTAAAAACCAAAGCCCGTCATATGTCAGCCCAGAATGGCATCATCCTATTCTCAACATTCCTCATATGGCACGTATTCAAATATTACATACCATACATAAGTAGTACGATCGGTATAAAGGGCTTCCAAGTTTCCCCTCTGCAACAACTTCCAAGCTACAGTCCGACCTGAACCCCATATTTACTTGCATCCATCCATACATCAACCGTTACCACTTACGCAGTGCACAAAACGATACACCCCAAACGAACGACAAATCAATCAGCCAGCCAGCCATCATGAGCAAACACGTCCTCGTCCTCGGCGGCCACGGCAAGATCGCCCAGCTGCTCACGCCGCTTCTGCTGAAGAAGTCCTGGACCGTCACGAGCATCATCCGCGCCCAGGAGCAAGCCCCGACCGTCCAGAAGCTCGGCGACAGCCTCCAAGGCAAGCTGAACGTGCTCGTCCGCAGCATCGAGGACGTCAAGAGCGAGTCACAGGCCAAGAGCATCCTCGACGAGGTCAAGCCCGACTACGTCGTATGGAGTGCCGGCGCTGGAGGCAAGGGAGGCGCTGAGCGGGTAAGAACGACCACTCGGCCACCACCAGGCCATGTTTCAATCAACCAGAGAAATACATACTGACGTGCCCTACCACTGTTGTCTAGACCTTCGCCATCGACCGCGACGCCGCAATCCACTTCATCCGCGCCTCCGCCAACTCCCCCAACATCACACGCTTCCTGATGGTCTCGTACCTCGCCTCGCGGCGGTCCAAGCCGAGCTGGTGGGACGAGGACGGGTGGAAGGGCGCCGAGGAGGTCAACTACAAGATCCTGCCGACCTACTACAAGGCCAAGATCGCCGCGGACGAGGTGCTGTACGAGGAGGGCGCCAGGAGGGGGGCGGGCTTCGTCGGCATCAACCTGCGGCCGGGCACGCTCACGGACGAGCCCGCCGGCGGGGTCGAGCTGGGCAGGACCAAGACGAGCCGGGGCTCCGTGAGCAGGGAGAGCGTGGCCAGGGTCGCGGCCGCGCTGCTGGAGGCCGGCGGCGCGAGGAACTCGTGGGTCGACCTGCTGGACGGCGAGGAGGACATCGACGCGGCGGCGCAGAGGGTGGTCAAGGAGGGTGTGGATGCTGCTGAGGGCGAGGCGATTTACAAGGCATGATGTGTGTATGGTCAGATGTATGTCCAGATAGGACGGTCATCTAATTGACAAGGAGCATCGATCGATTTTCTCTGAAGCGTGCATTCTTCGGGCAGACCGTGATGCTGGCTGTTTACTTGAAACGCAACGGTGTTGGCGTTTCTTGTCTCCGAATCCCATTACAACATTCGATGAGCTCCGCCCGCCCGTTTCCTTGGCACTTGATCGCGATGTTTCATGTTTCATGCTGACCCAGTGGGCCCCCAGGAAATCTAACTCAGCCCATGGCATTGCAGACGGTATTCGGCTGTTTGTTTATATTGACGTAATCACAGACACCATCTTCGGCCATATCCAGTACCCCTTTCCCTGGGTTTTATTGGCCTCCTTGGCGTCGTCTTCGTAGTAGCATCTTCTGATGTGCGCTCGGAATCCACAACAACCTGGGATGATGAGACCGAGACTTCCACCTCGACAGGCACGGGGTCACCCTTGGCGTCATCACAGAAATGGTTCCCACCATCCCATGACCGAGCCCCCTCCCCCCAGATCCTCACGTGTTGAGCCGGAGGCATCATCCAAGTCTCAAGGGTAATTCTTCGACACAGATACACTGATCTCGGGCAGAGCAGATTAGGGCCCTTCGCATCCAGCAGGCGCGAAGATGATTCCAATCCACGGCACACTTTCGCCACCATTGCTGGCCTTTGGGCGCGATGAAGAGGGTAGTCATAGGAGTATTGCCGGCATGTCCTCGGATCCAGATACTTCGCTTACAAGTCAGACGTACACGGTGCAATCGGGGACAGACGTGGAGGGCAAATTCACGGTGGTAGTGGCGCGAGGCTGGTCCTGTCCTTGATTCCCTCCAACAGGATAGTCTCTTCTTCCTTCGGTGGGACAAGGCTTGTCCCCAGCAGCCTCTTGGAGCCAATACTTTCTTTCTACCCATGGCAGCTCAACCCAGCCTACCGACTTCCGTATCCCCCCTGAGACCCACGAAGACGGCCGTCAAATATGTTGGCATCACGGCACCGAAATCTTCGAAAATCCTTCGATACGGTCATGCAGACAGACGGGCAGGCCTCGAAAGCAGGACGGGATGTCGTCAGTTCGGCTCACGGCGCCGCTCATGAGACATCTGCCCATGTGGGGAGTCAATATCGTACTGGCCACGATGAGTTGTGATGATAGCACGGGTATGGGAATTCTGCATAGTTCCGGGTGAACATCACGTTATTTATGGGCCTTTCATCCACGAGCAAGTCGACAATAACTCTGTGAGGCCTCCCACATGACCTACACCAATCCGGTATTGTTGCAGCATTGGCAAATGATAGCCGACGAAGTACGAACCCAGTACGCTTCATGTTGTAGATCTTACTGTCGGCTTGTATCCAGAAACTGGCCCAGCACACGTGTAACTTGGGACCAGCGCGCGCCACGTATAGGTAGGTACAGAAGAGATAACAATCCTTCGTATCGCATCGATATCACGAGCGCACACCGAAAATCTCGGCTGGTGCTCCAGACGTCGTCCTTCCAAATCTCCCTCGTCGCCCGTTCCATTCGGATCGACACCATACTCAGCGTGATCAGCACCGATCTTCTCGTGCCTTCCCAGACGGGGCTCCTGAGACGCACGCGCACGTGCTGGATGCCTCCGATACCCACGACACCGTTGTGTTCCCTGGGACCTCCCGCCTCATGCCCGACGAGATTCCTCTGTACAGTATCTCCGGGACTGTTCGGGCTTGTGACGTGGGGCTGTAGTTTGTGTTGTGTGCAGGAAATAGCAAAGGGGCCACATGGAGGGACCTGCGCCACGGCACGTGGACTGATAACTCCTGAGACTGCGATGCATTCACTCACTCCTCCGAAGGAAGCGATGGCGCCACCGCAGAAACATTTGGCGTGCGCATGTGAGTTCGCAAAGGCTGGCATGTCCAGTCCGGATGTGGACCAGATGCGTAATCATCCAGACGGGAGAAGCCCACCGAGGTTCAAATCCCGGCAAAGAACAAGCTTCGCGAGCATCCTATGGACTTTTTGTGTAGTCTGCGGCAGATATATATACGGCAGTGTTGATCCACTCGCAAGTCCTTGGATAAGCGTAAACGTTACCTGTGCTGCCAGGTTGCCATGGTCCAGACAGACATCGGTGGTTGTCGGCCTCCGGAAGGGCTTTATTGATCAGTTGAGCGGCAGACTGGGCCTCTGGTGAACCCCAAGGTTATCCCCAGTACTCCAGTGTAGGTCCAGATGTCTCCAGACTGATCCCAACGACGACGGTCAGCTGATGTTCTCGTCTAGAATAGCCGTATTTACTGTGTGTCGATCCGCAGACATCTGAAGCTCCAGGTCAAAATTTTCCGGGAATCCGGGAGAGGGCGCAACAGCCTGGTACGTCCATTATGATCAAAGGGCCCCTAGGGTATAAGCTCGTTGAGAGCATCTCAATGTCGCGCATATCCTGCGTACAATAAACCTGGGCGTCGTGCACAAGACGGGCTGGTATGCCTTGTTATTACGATGGGCTGATAATGACGAGAGACAACGGCCAAGCCGGAAGGGAACAATAGCCCAGCAAGACCCGGGTTGTTGAAGCCCAAGGAAGAGCCTGGCTGGCGCCGACGTCTAGTGGGAAGAATTGTAAGCAAAGAAGGCCATTGTGGATGACGAGGCTGGAGACGATGTCATCATGAATTCATTGGTTGGTATCGAACCGGGACCGGCCTGCCTATTTGACCGTTTGTTTGATTGTTGCTTGTTCGATTGTTTGTTAGCGCATGCTCCTAGCTCGACGTTTTCTTTTCTTCCTTGATAGCGCTTCATCAGTCCTTCCGTGCCAGGCGTGCAGGCGTGCAGGCGTGCCATGACATCCGTGCTGCCTTGTTGAGGCCTCGAGCTACCGGCAGCTAACTGAAAAACTTAAGCGCCAGGCGCCTGTTGGCGTTCCCCACGGCCTCTTTAGCAGTGTGATTAGTTGCTCCTAGATGTTCCCCACAGCCGTGTGCTGTCTCACTGTGTTACCAAAAGACACAAACCGTTGGCTTCTAGCAAATTCGGCGGCTCACGCCAGCACGTGCGGCGATGACACGGGAAGTTCCAAGGTTACCTACTTAGGGTACCTAGGTACTTACACTGCGCTACAGATGCACACTCTGTCTTGGATCTTTGTGACTACCTAGGTACTTAAGTAGGTAGGAACGTAAGGCCCAGGCTGGCTGGCTGCCAAAGTTGGCTACCTATCCACGATCTACTCATGGGTTACATGCAAATAATTTTGTGTTTACTGTACAAACATAATTGTTTGTGATGACATACGATATGGAGAGTATTCGGAACCCCTTCAGGGTTGCCTTCATGGTTCCCTTCAGGGTTTATGCTCGGCAAGACTGCCAGCCTGCAAGCCACTGAAAATCTCCCGGACTGCGTATCCATGAAAATTGAAGATGCACCAACGGCCTGCCCCCCAATCGTGTACACTAAAAAGATGATCGTCGGATCTACGGTACATACATATGTGTACATATGTAGTCTACATATGTAGGTACAGCATGTAGGTGCCGATCAGATGAAAACCCCTCACCAGCACCCACCTGTCAGAGGTCCGGAGAAGGATGGTATATACATAGCTACAGTAGGTGCAACCAAGCCGACGAAATGAAGAACCTGTCATCCAGCCACGAGTGCCACGTCGTCTGCTCGGCTCATTTATTCGTGCATTCGTGCATTCGTTCATTCGTTCATTCGTTCGGGGGCTTCCAACCGCCTGGGACCTGTGGCACCCTGGCACCCTGGCAGGCTGGGGACCTGCATCTGATCGTCTCGGTGATTGTCCCCACCAATGTGGGATGGATGGCTGGATGGCTGGATGGCGAATACAGCAAGCTTATTTCTCCTTTGAAGTGAGAAGGGACTACCCAGGCTGCCAGGGTATACGCCAAGCCCGCCAAGGGTACTATTTAGCGTTCTACCGGGCCCTGACGAACCCTTGTTCACGACCGACCAGGTATCTCCTTTGGGCCACAATAGCCTGTCCTGCAACAAAGGGAACCCTTGGTCTTCTGCAAGGGGCCGCCACTGTTTGGGGCATCTAGTGCACCTGGAGGGGGCACTTTACCACCACTGGCTGGCTATCGTTGCCCCTGCAGTTTATCAGACTGCGGTAACACTTGGCTCATGCAAGAGACCCCATATATCTCAACCGCTCCCGTCCTGATTTGTCTATTTGTCTTTTTACCCCCTGGTATTTAATATTAGGGAACTTCCGCCGTTTCCTTGGTGCACCTGGTGCACCTGGTGCAGCCTGGGGCACTTTGGAGCCGCGCCCACAGCCGCCCACAATTATGTTCTCGGCATTGTTTCAAACTCGGTCGACATGTCAATTTCCATATTCCTGTACCGTCAGCTCTTCCACAATGGAAGGCCCCCTGGACCCCCCCACCAGACCAAATAACACCCGGATTGCCCTGCCCATGTCCATGTCCATGCCCATGCCCATGCCCAGAGTGCCTGGCAGAAGAAGGAGAAGTGTGTTCATTCATGGTCATCCCCCCTATCGCTTGACCTGCTGTGCTGGCTGACTAGTAGTCTTGCGTGGTCTTGCGTGGTCTTGCTCATGTCGTGATCTCTCAGGCTCCATTCCATGTTGGATCTTTTATGTACGTCTTCCCGGCTGGGATCTTCATCTTCGCCCGAGCTGCGAGTGCTTGTGGGGATATGGTCCCAGCAAACCCTGTACTGCCTTTTCAGATGACAGGATGTGGTGTATACCTACCTAGGTACTGTAGCTAGGTACCCTAGGGTATGTATGTATGTACCTAGGTAGGTATGTATGACTGCCCTGAACACATCCATGGATCTCACAAGAGTGGGTACCTGACGATCCACAGGCACTCGGGGCATTTCGCAATATGATGATGCTAAGGGCTGGAGGGAGGTACCAGTAGGTTGCTCTCTCCTTGTTCTCCTCGTTGTGGTAGTCGGTGGCTCTTGTCCGAACAGCACACAGTCGCACAGTCCACTTCGTTCATCTTCATATAATAAAAAGGAGATGAGGACCGCCTACCGTCTTTGTCCCCATTCTTCTCCATTCTGTTTACCTCCCTGCCCCTCCCTCCAGAGACTCAATTCCATTTCCATTTACATCTCCATTTCCATTATTTACTTGGAAGACTGTCGTTCTCGTCACCGTCATTCATTACTATCCTTCTTTTCCTATTTCTCTTGATAGAGGGTCGCTGTGGTCGCTCCTCCTCGTGTACCTAGTTTGCTGTGCTTTACTGTACTATTTTACCTACCCTATTCTTTTACTATTGTCTCTGATATCCCTAATATTCCCCCCACCTGTCGTCGCTGCGTCTCGTCTCTCATCGAGTCCCGTGCATGACCAATCTTTAATCATCCTTCGCCCACAACCACCGCCCAGTCACGATGCAGTACACAACCTCCTTCGGCGGCTTCCTCGCCGCCACCCTGGCCACGGCCAGCATGGTCTCTGCCTTCCCAACCATCCCTCCCCGGGTGCCTGTCCCCATCACTGGCTCTGTCACTTCCTCCCTGAAGCAGGTGCGCAACAACCAGTACAATGGCAAGAGCAAGCACGGCACCATCGCCCTGGAGAAGATCTACCTCAAGTTCGGCATCGCCATCCCCGAAGACGTGTCCACCGCCGTCTCCCGTGTTCGCACCGAGGTCCTTGCCGACCTTGCCGCCCTCGGCCTGTATAAGCGGTCTAACGGCACCGGCTCCGCCGTCACCACCCCGCAGGATTACGATGTCGAGTACCTCACGCCCGTGCAGATCGGCACGCCCCCACAGACGCTCATGCTCGACTTCGATACCGGCTCCTCCGACCTCTGGGTCTACTCCTCCAACACCCCCAGCAGCGACGTCAAGGGCCAGACTGTCTACGACCCCGACGAGTCCGACACGAGCATGAAGCTCTCGGGCGCGTCGTGGAGCATCAGCTACGGTGATGGCAGTTCCTCCAAGGGTGACGTCTACAACGACAATGTCACCATTGGCGGCCTGTCCGTCTACCCCATGGCTGTCGAGGCCGCCACGGATGTCTCTGCTGAGTTCACCTCCGATACCGACATCGATGGTCTGCTTGGCCTCGCTTTCAGCAAGCTGAACACCGTCAGCCCCACCAAGCAGAAGACCTTCTTCGAGGCCGCCAAGGACCAACTGGACTCGTACCTCTTCACGGTTGACCTGAGGGCTGGTGAGCGTAAGTTGCCTTTTTTTGTTTTTCCCTCAGTTCATAATAGACTGAATGTTGTTTTGTAACCAAAACTAATCAACACACAGCCGGTACCTACAACTTTGGTTACATCGACCACAGCGCCTACACGGGTGATATCGCTTATACCCCCGTCGACACCTCTAATGGCTGGTGGAAGTTTAGCACGACTGGCTACCAGATTGGCGACCAGAAGTACCAGACGGAGCCTATCTCCGGTATTGCTGACACTGGCACGACCCTGCTGCTTCTGCCTACCGACGTGGCCGTGGCCTACTACAAGTCCGTAGACACCGCCTCGTATGACAAGACACAGGGCGGTTACGTGTTCCCCTGCGACGCCGACCTACCCGACTTCAGTTTCGGCGTGGGCGAGAACACCATCGTCGTTCCCGGCTCCTTCATCAACTACTCGCCCATCGATAAGACCAACAGCAGCTGCTACGGAGGAATTCAGGGCGACAGCTCCATCGGCTTTGCCATCTTCGGCGACATCGCCCTCAAGGCTGCCTTCGTCGTCTTCGACGGCGAGAACGAGCAGCTCGGCTTCGCTACAAAGGACTTATGACTAGCCGACGGTTCCCGTGTCGTTCGCCACAATGTGCAGGTGAATACCGTCACGGTCTACTAGACATAGCCGAAGCTAGGAAAGTCTAATGAAGAGATCAACCCTTGTACTTGATGTGCTTGGTTGAGAGCGGCGTTTTTATTCTGGCTGGATCGAACCGGCATCGCGGAATCTGATTTGCAAAGAAGTGGGGGCACGTCGGCTGGCTGGCCACCTACTTACCAAACGAAGTGGCTGGAAGATGAGAGAGGAGGCCCTGACAGTGCGAGAGGAGAGCAAGGGGCATGAAGGAGGAAATATCGACAAGGCAGTAATGGCCTGACCAAGATTTTCAGCACAGAAAGAAAGAAAGAAAGAAAAGTAGTGGCAAGGGAACACGGACTCGATGTATACCCAATACCCCCCAACCCAATAATTCATGCCGTGACGGATAATGGACAGAAAGTAGGCTCAGAGGGCAAATGGCGATGTCACCATTATTAGTCCAACCGAGATCCTGGTTTGATTTCTAGACCATACTTGTAAATACTAACTCCATCAGCATTGGAAACATCGGTACACTGAGGTTACTTCCCGCTCCTGAGCGGGCTGGCGTCTGATGTCAATCATAGAATACCTAAGTACCAACCGCATGGCTTCAATACTTTGCCAAGGCAGAATGAAAGAAGTTGCATGATACTTTTACTACTGTCCATATATCGTGATCGTTGTGCTGTACAAGACGTGCCGGTCGATAGACTGTCTTTGTTCACCCCGGGGAGATAGACTGCACCGGAAACGTACCTAAACCCAGCTCGTCTCCCTGTCCTTGCAGAGAAAAAGAACCTGGCCGATGGGCTATTACGTACAACGGAGAGGAACTTCTGGCTCGACTCTGGCTATCTTCCGAGCACACTGTTCGACGATCGCGACAGCCACATATCGCCACCCAGCCAGCCACCACATGCAGGAACAGGCCTGGGTGCGGACATCGCATCATTTATCCCGGTTCTGGACCTGGTGGCTTTCGGGGAACTGTGTGTGCGGAGACCGGAAGTCGGCCTACGTTGGCCGGTGCTAAAGAAGAAGAAGGAGAAGGGGCGAGAGAGAAACGAGTGTCAGGGTTGTGTAGTCACAGGTGAGGAAGACGTGGCTGACGTGTGTGTGTGCCATGCCTTGATGGCCCCGGGCAAAGGTCAGCGACGGGAAATTAGAAAGATCAAGAGACTCAGAGTACAATATATCCATTATTCCGTCTATTCTCCTATCCAAGAATGCTAAGCGATGCACAAGAAATGAAAAAAACAACACCGTGGGAAGGGCTTATCCCACTCCCCAAGGTTTATGCCCCAACCAACAAAAGAAAACAGCAACAGAAAAATGCTGGCTCCAAATCCCAAATGCAACAAGCTTGCCGCTCCAATGTTTGTTCTGTCTTTTGTGTGTGTGTGTGTATGTGTGTGTGTGTGTGTGTGTGTGTGTGTGTGCGCGCGCGCGCGCGTATGATATGTGTCGACCGTCAAGGTGTGGGAATCATGCCGATGTGGTGTGTAACTCTTCTTGTCTTCTTCGTCTGCTGCTTTGCTTCGAAGAACCGCCCGCCGGTCCCTCTAGCGCATGTTCATGATGCAAGTAGTGATGATTGAGTGCGGGCTTTCTGCCCTCCTGAAGTTGTTGTGGCATGCATGGCAAGTTGCGCCTTGTTCCCCACCCACGCTTGACTCCAAATGCTCTCCCGTACATGCATACAAGTAACTGTACAAGATAATGTACATGTCCATCCCTTCAACCGTGTTCGTATCGTCTGTTGTTATTGTTGTTGCTGTTGTTGCATGCTCTGAAATTCAAGAACGGGGGCGTGGGGCTGTTTTCCCCTCCCATACCATTCTCTACCTCAGCCCACCAGCCCCCTTCTCGACGATACACCGGATCGGCTTCCTCTGCCTGCGGTTCCTCATCCCCCTCGGCGGCACGACCGGCTTCATCATGGGGCCCGGCCCGCCCACGCCGCCGCCGTACGCCATGCCGAGGCCCATGCCGCCGCCGCCGGGGCTCCCGAAGGGGCTCGGCGCGAGCCCGGGCCCGTTGCCGTTGGCGCTCCCGCCGTCGACGGGCGTCTGCGGCCGCGGCACGTTCATGTTGTTGTTCATGAGCAGGGCGGGGTCGACGGTCCTCTGCTGGCCCGGGGCTGCGCCGCCGCCGCCGCCCCCCCTCCGCGTCACGGACATGGGCAGCCAGCGGCCGGGCCCGCGCTCGTCGTAGCCCCAGCGCGTGACGCCGCCGCCGGCGAGCCAGGCGCCCAGGTTCTTGCACTGCGACACGTCGACCCACTCGACGCGGCCGCAGCCCTCGAGGACGTTCTCGATGCCGGCGCCCGTGACGCGCACGCAGCCCCGGACGCTGAGCCCGCGGAGCTCGTTGAGGTGCAGCGCGATGCACCCCAGGGAGGCGTCGGACACGGCGCTGCCGCAGAAGGCGAGGCGGAGCTCGCGGAGGAGCGGGAGGCCCAGCGCCACGACCTCGGTCGCCGTGTCGGAGAGCGCGCAGCAGAAGGACAGGTCCAGGTGCGTGAGCTGCTTGGCCGAGTTGACGAGCGCGACGATGGCGTTGTCGGAGAGGTAGGTGCAGTCGGCCAGGCACAGGCGGGTGAGGTTGGGGAAGCGGAAGGGCGCCCAGGACTGGAACCCCGCGTCCGTGATGGAGGTGCAGCGCGTCAGGGCGAGGGACTCGAGGCGGGAGGAGGCGTGTGCGGCGAGGTGGGCCATGGACCTGTCGGTGATGTGCTTGCAGTAGGACAGGTTGAGGTGCTTCAGCTTCGGGCAGCCGATGACCGTTCCCGGGGGTGGTGCGTTGGGGTGTGGCTGCTGCTGGCTCTGCTGCCACATGGAGTGCATCCTCATGTTTCTCGACTTTGATGGCGCGCCTGAGCTGGAAATGACGACGGCCTTCCTCTCGGGTGGCGGTTCAGGCACGACCCAGCCGACGACCCTGGCGAGGAGGTTGTCTCCAACCTTGCGGCAGTTGCTCCAGTCGACCTCCTCGAGCTGCTTGGAGTTCTCACTCATCTCGAGTATCTGCCCGGCGCTGACATCCCAGACCGACCGCATGCGCCAGGACTTGATGTTCTTCCCACAATGCTTCCAGAACACATTGAACCCTTCATCTGTGACATGGTAACAATTTGAGATGTCGACGATACTGGGCCGAGAGCCAATGAAAGGGCCCAAGACGTTTGCCAGAGCCCAGTCCGTGACGTACCGGTTGAAGCACGACAGGTCGACCTCCTTGCAGAGCTTGTCGGAGGTTGTGAGGAGTCGCCGCCAGTGCGAGCAGACTGCGCGCAGACGCAGCAGCTTCACAATATCAAGGTGGTCGAAGACCATGACCAGTATGTCGTCAGGGAGGATAGGCTTCTGCATATTTTGGAAATTGGCTGGCCGTGTAGGCAACGTCCTCTGTCTCTTGCATGATGGAGGCTGGTCGTTGTCCTTCTCAGGCGGTGTGTTGGGCGCGGACATTGAATAGAGTTTGAGCGGGCTGCTCTCGTGAGTCTGAGAGAGTCGAGCGCCGTTGGGGATGCCGCTAGGGGCTGGCGGAGAAGATGAATCCGACTGTGCAGGCGTAGGAGGAGCGATGGAGCTGCGCCTGCGGCTCCTCATGTTCTCGATGTCAACGCTTAGGTACGGATCCGGATCGGTGTGAATCGAAATCGTGTCCGGCGGTTCATCGGTAACCGGTGGGCCGTGTTTCGAAGGCGTCGTAAACGTTACCTGGGGAAGCGCCCGCTTGTTTGGCGTCAGAGGGTCGACTTCTGAGTCTGACAGTTCCTTTTCATCCCCGTCTTTCATCTCCACATCATCATCCTGGGAATATCGATTCCGTGCCGTCTCCTCGACCTGTGAACGTATTTCGGGGGGACACTTCCTCCAAAGCTCCGCGAGTGCCTCGCCGCCGATCATGAGGCACTCGACTGAAGTGACTGACCGTACCGTCGCCGTGCGGCTGGAAGCCAGTCCTAAGCTGGCGACCTCGCCAAAGTACTGGCCTGCCTTGAGACGAGGCCTCACCATCGACGACCTCGTCAACCGCCTGACGTTCTTTTCTTGAGGGGACTCGCGAATTACTTCTGACTCGCCCCGTACGATAAAGAAGATCTCGTTGCCTGGGCTTCCCTGGCGGACGATATCCGTAAAAGGCGGGTAGGACACAGGCTGCGCGCTCAGACCGAGGAAATGAAGAACATCTGTGGGCAGCTCGGAAAAGAGTGGCAGCTCTTTCAATGTGGTTCGTACATTGACGTAGCCGCTTGCAAGGGCACTGCCGCCGACGGAGGGATCTTCGATCACCCCAGGACTTGGTGACTTGCGCTTCTTGGAGTTGACGACAGCGCCCTCCTTAATGACACCAGCTTCGCCCGTTGTCACCCCACCCGGGATAACCTCACGCGAAACGGTTCCGGACTTGGCTGCACTCCGCAACCCCTTCTCCTGTTGCTTCTTCTTCAAGATGGCCAGCCTCTCTTGCGCTTCTTGCAGGATCGTCTTCTCCATGTCTGGGAATCTAGGAAGCTCAGCGTGCAGGTCCTCCTTCTTCAGCACAACCAAGAGACATCTTGTCCGTGCAATAATGGTCGCCGTTCGAGGCATCTTCATGAGGACGCCAATCTCGCCGAAGAATGCACCAGGCTTGAGCTCAGCGTATACTGCTTCGCCGTCCCGGGACGTGACGGCCACGACGCCTCGCACTAACCAGTACATCGCCTTAGCGTCATCTCCTTCAGTAAGAATTGTGTCGTGCGCCGCGTGGATCTGTGGTCGCAAATGCTTGCCAATGGCCGCCAGGAACTCATCAGGGGCCGACTTGAACAAGGGAAAGGACCGTATTCGATCGACAAGATCCAGTGGCATGTCAGCTATCGTACTCGCCGCGAGAGGCGATGGCCGTATAGGCCGGGCGGGATTGGTCTCGACATTAAAAGACCGGATCAAAGACGACACCGAATGCGGCAGCCCTTGGCCATTTTGTGCATGGTGGTGGGCCAGCGCCCTATAGGGCGATGCCGAGCTCCCACTTCGACTTCGCCTCATGGCGTGGGTTTGGCCCTCCTTCTCCTCCGGGCTCAGGCCGGCCTTGGTTGGGCGTGTAACTACCTTCCACCGCTGTGATCAAGTGTTTGATCGGACCGCGCGTCCATGCGACGTCTTTGGTGGCCCAAATGTTCTAGCTATATCCTCCACGATAGACAAACCCTGCTCCCTAAGGACGAATCGGGCTGGGGGAGAGCGTCAGAGATCCCTCTTGTCTTTGATCCGTAACTCTGCCAGTGTACAATGGGAGTCGCCAACTGTGCTCATAACCCGCAAAAATCGATTCAGTTGGTGTCCCGTCGTACAGGAGTGTTGGGGGCGGAACACAGAAAATGGGCGAAGTCCAAAATTGTACCGCAGTACAGAGGATCGCAGCAAAAAGGCGAGGCCTGTCAGGGTTCGATGTATTGCAATAGTGGGCAGGGCAACGCGCCTGACGAGTCCGACTTGTACTAAGGCTGTATGTTGAAGGAGTTCACGACGAAGCTGCAGGCGTATATGCAACACCTACTCGGGATGTCGTGCGACGGTCGTAAGAACCGGGGGGGGGGGTGGTTGCGCGAAGGTCGTTGGGTTGTTTGGGCGTGAATCTGGATCTCCTAGTAGAGCTCCAAGACTCGGGAGACTGTGGAGCCTAGAACAGGCATTGGGTCAGCCATCAATTGCTCGGACGTCATGTTGTTGTGCCGAAAGCTACCACCTGGACCTATAAGAGGGGAAGAGCTAAGCTCGAGCAGGGTAGTTTGAAACGTACAAAAGGCGCCGTCGTGCGGGTTCAAGCCGAAGCTGTGTGGGGCACCGAGCTCTAGGGAGCAATGGGAAGCGCGAGCGCGATTCGTATTTCGAAATGGGAGTGTATGAACTGGCTTCCTTGCAGGAGAAGGTCTCAGGATTGCGCAAAACAAGCGCAGAAACTCAGGATCGTGGAGTTGAGCGAAGAGAGGGGCTGTCTCGTCTCGTCGGAGAGTCGAAATAAGCAAGGTGTGCTGCAGGGTCGACAGGGTAGGTGATAAGGTAGGGTGGCCTAGAAGGGAGGAGTGGAAAGCTTGCCAGCACCTGGGTGTATTGTATGTAAGGGTCGATTGATTGGCTTTCGTGGGCCGGCAGATTTGATGTCTCTTTTGAGAAAGCTATGCCGAGTTGACGTCGCTGTAGTTTCGCCAGAGTCAATGGTCTACCTGTCCGAAGAGCACTTGAGACGTGGGGCACGGGAATAGCTGAATGTTCCCCGTTCGCCTCTCCCCACTCACCTATTCAGACGGGCAAACAGTGCCAAGGAGAGTTGATGATAAGCTTGTCGATGCTCGAATCTTGAAAAGACGGAATATGACGTCCTCGCCGGGATTATTCAAGATGTCTGCCGTTGCTTTTTCCTTCTGAAAGCAATGCTTGTCTCAGAGGCTGAAGAAGAGGATGTGAGACAAAAGCCAGGCTGCATGAAACAACCAAATCTGCGGCTTTGCGTGTCGCTTGGCGCGAAGTGGCTGAAAGCGCGACGCCAAATATGCAGGCGCCCTAGCTTGTGGGTTTCTTTGTCTTCACCTGTCGCGCAACTGGCTTGTCCGGGTTTCAGGCCGATGAAGCGCTTGGCCGGCGGCGGAAGAGTCAGGAGATGGGAGAGCGCGCGCTGCAGAGGAGGCGCTGGTTATAGTCCGTAGTGGAAGGTGGCGAATATAGCCAAACAACCAATTTGGAGAATTGGGTTGTTTCAAAGCTGGACGGTGTTGGATATTTTGGCAATGCGATACTGCGCCTGAAAAAGAAAGGGCCTCGAAAACCTCGAGAAGCGATTGTTGGATGTTGATGGAAGGGGTCGCTCGTACTCCGGCTGAGTCTAATGGCGGTGATCTGTATCGTATCGGTCCCAAAACCCTAGGTTTTGGTAAACTTGAGAAGGACAAGATAGGTCAACCAACTGACAAGGTCGCTCCGGAGGGGGGAGGGGGGGGTTGGCTGCTGAGATACACCCAAAGCCTGTCTGAAGTCTCAAGTCGATGTTCGGGACGAAGATCGAGAGGATGGTCAAACGAAGACGGACACGAGAGCAAGGAGGCGAGTCGATGGAAAAAAAAGAAAATGCTCGCGGATGCTCCACTCGACGGTGAGGTGAACCTCCTTCCAGCAGCTCGGGCCAAACTGTATCTGCTCTGGCAGGCTGGCTGGCTGGTCACCGTTCGTTCTGTGGCTTTCCCGCTAGATGGGCCCTGACGTTGTCGTCTGGTCTGTTGCAACGTCTCTGACCGCTGGGTACGGGGTCCTACTGGGATGTCGTTGGACGGGGAGGAATCAGAGCTCTCCCCTGTCCTGCCCTTTCGTGCCTTTGTTCTCCAGGAGCTCGGATCGCAGGATGGCAACGCATGGCGGGTGGCACTGAGGCAAAAGCAAACCTAGACGATCCTACCAGGCCCGCATGAGACGATAGCTTTCGCGGGCTTCTAGAAGGCCTGCTAGTACGGCCTGGAAGGTCTGTGAGGGCGTGGAAGGTCTGTGAGGGCGTGGAAGCCCGGGAGAACACAACCCTTCACTGCCGTTGGCTAAGCCCTGTTTGGCAGGTTGGTTTGGGCTGACATTAAACGGCTCGGGAAATAATAAGCAGACGTGCATGCTCTCTGAAGTTCCGGCAAGCAATTGATGACGCGCCAGGTTTTGGGGGCGCCTGGGCGTCTGTCTGGTGGGATAACGCGCTGGCGGCTTCCAGTTCGTGCAACAGCTGAAGCCATCACATCACCGCGCATCAGGGCACTGTGCGTTCCGTTAAGCCTCCCATTTCCCATGTGTGGGAGTTCTTGGCTGGATCTGAGTCCCTCTTTTCGCCTGTACATAGCAGGTACTTTTTGTTCCGTAAGAAAGGGTCGCAAATGTCGGTGAGCAAGCTGGACCCTGACCATGAGTTCAAGACTCAAGCCACAAGGGACTTCCCCCCCGAAGAGGACCCTGATGAGCTGTCGGGTCGTCAGGCCGGCGAGCCGGTATTAATGGGGATCAAATCACCACGAGACAGAAATCCTCCAACACGTCTGTCTGGCTTCGATGTTGGTAGTGAAGCGCATCATGGGCTCTTGGAAGACAATGAACCGTTCCTTGTATCGTCTCAGTTGCCTCCCTTCCAACCCGGAGTGCGTAGAATGTCCAGGATCAATGTCGCGGGCCAGTCCGGTCACTGTTTAGTAAAAGATACCCACTTGGCCGATCGATCTCCATGAGGAGGAAGTGAGCGTTCTGATGAGTGTTAATAATAGCTGGTCGGCCGGTATTAGTGAGAAAGTTTGTCGGCTGTTTTGGAAAAGATACTATGTACCTAGGCAGGTATTCCCAGGATGTACGATGTGGTGACATGCTACCGTCCCAGGGGCATCCCTCGGTTCCATGCCGCGGCTGCTTAGAAAAGTCCCAGGCACCAGGTACGCCAGGGCAAGTTGCAGTGCGGCGCAGCGCGGGGTCGCAGCCGTTGTTTCCAGAACGATTCTAGCGTGTGGCCCGTGTGGCCCGTGCTGCCTCACAGCTCTTAACAGTGTCAGTGTCTGGGTACATTAATGATGATGATAATAAATTACCTAGATAGGTACATTCTTACCACTTCTACATGCACTTGGTGACCTACACTACCCAGGCAGCACTGTACCATAAACACCGACAGGGCTGGTCCACATGCCAGTCCATCGCATCCCGTCCTTCATCATGTCCTGCGCCCGCAGCAAGCCACTTTATGTGTACATATGTAATAGCACGTAACCTGCAACCATCAGTGCTATCGCGTTCCCCGTGGCCGAGTGATAGACGCACTCTTGGGGCTCACGGGATAGGAAGGTAACAATCTAACAAGAGCTCTTCGGTCCCAACAGTCCCCGGCGAGAACACATATGAGCTCATGATGGCTGTCTTACAGCACGTCATACTAGCCAACCAACTCGAAAGGAGAGGTCATCACAGGCCAATGCGAATTGCAGTTGGTCAAGACAATAGATCCCACCTGGCATTGTCCCGTCCGATTTCCAGTCGAGCCACACCTTTCAAATGTTCTCGGAGCATGATGCAACAAGAGAGACTGGCTGGCGAGCATGAATAGAAACGTATGCCTTGACTGGTTGGACGGCTTACCAAGAACGTTAGTGAACGCGTATCCAAGCCATCGCGCCTTCAAGAGGCTGTCTAGTATCTCCGAGATGGCATTCGACGGTACCCTGCGGAATTATTCACCTGTCAAATATCACCCGCGAAGCTCTCTTCAGCATCAGCAGGGGCAGCTTGCAAGGTCGATACACACGGACAATGTGGCGCCACAGGACGTGACGTTGGGGGTTTGAAGCGGTCGGTCCATTGGGGAGAGAGGGGGGGGGGGAGATCGGATCTCACGGCGGCCAAGACTAGCTCGCCTTCATTTCGGCACCATATTGGATCTCGCCGGTCTCCCCGTTGGCAATGTTGATCGATAATCCACACCCACGTCTCGGGTACCTAGGTAGTTGCGATGAGGTCTGCAAGCCTTCGATAAACTCGGCCCGGCTTGGATCACTGTCTGTCTCGACCACCCTGCGCTCGCGTACCGACATCGGCAGCAATTTTCAGAGAGTTGGCTTTGCCAAAGGTATCATACTTCTCCTAAAGATGGATGGAGTACGATCCATAAAGGAATCATAAACCACAAGGAACAAGGTACAAGGGAGCTAGCCATAGAGCCAATTGCGCTCTGGAGTAATCTGCTTTTCCAACTGACGGACGCAGAGAGATAGAAGGGTAAAAAGTACAGTACAGCAGCAATACAGGGAATGATTCGTTCTCGTTCTCGGAGTCTGCTGGAAGTCCCGTCAGGAGTTGCACTTGCATATGGACCCAATTAGCCCAATCCTCTCTGGTAGAGTCTTGTGGCTGTGTGGTAATAAGAATGATCCGGCTGTGGTGGGAGATCGTTGTCCGTTCCAGACCTTTCAAGGCCCCAACGGACTATATGATGTATGCGAGTCTCTATAGCGATCTCATGGACGTTGACCTCCAATAAATGGGTTTGGCAAAAGAACCTGGGAGGCCTGAGCCACTAGCTTAACACGAGGTACGCGAGGACTGGTGTGACAGTGGTGGCTGTGCTAGTAGATTCAGTTACTGCGTACTCAAGTAATCAGCCATTCGACTCGGTTCTATTGGGTACGAGCCGCTTACTGTGCTGCTGTGTATGGTAGTAACCTGAGTAATAAAATCAAGAAGCTCGGGCCACACCGGACTTTACGTTTGGCTTCGCCGAAGCTCCATCGAACCGAGAGAACGTCATCCAGACTTCTTCAAACTTTCGCCATCAACCCTTCACACTTGAACTGACAAGACCAAGCTTCGCCTATCTCACCTTTCTCACGATCCGTCTCCTGTTCTCTATCTTATAATTTTTGAGCTTCGCAAAGAACCGAACCACAGACATCACAGCGTCAATGTCATTCACAATAACCCTCCGCCAGGGCCCAGCCCGCCTGGCGACCCGCCTCCCTCAGATCTCCCAAACATTGGCAAAGACCTCACCCAACTCCTCCGTCGCCGCGCGCGCATTCCACCAGTCTAGCCGACAGCAAAATGCCTTTTTCACAAGCAAAATCGCTCGGTCAGCACCCAAGACCTCCCTCACAGCCCGCCTCTTCGCAGCCGGTGGCAAGCGCGGGTACCAGACGCACGCACCCCCCGCACCAGACAACACATCGGCAATGCGTAAGCTCTTCGTCGGCGGTGCCATCTTCGGCGGTACCATAGTGGCTATCAACGCCGTCTTCAACCGGGAGACCCGCGAGGACGGCGGCATGCCTCCCTTCGAGCGCGCATACCTCAACAACACCTTCCTGCACACCGGTCTGGGCATCGGCATCATCGCAGTGACGGCACGGCAGATGGTCCAGAGCGGTTTCGTCTACAGGCTGATGGTGACCAACCCTTGGGTCGTTGGTATCGGTGGCCTTGCGCTCAGCTTTGGTACGATGATGGGAACCCGGGCTATTGACCCCGACAAGTAAGTTGCCCATAGCGCCCCGTGTGCACACCTGATTTGTCCAGGCAGTTGAATGCTGACGAGTATCCAAAACAGCTACATCCCCAAGTATGCCCTGTGGGGCGCTTTCAACGCCACCCAGGCCGCCATGATCGCCCCCCTCCTCGCCTTCGCCCCCGGTCCCCTTATTGCCCGCGCGGGCCTGTACACCATCGCCATGATGGGCTCCATCTCTTTCGTCGGCGCGACTGCCAAGCAGGAGAAGTACCTGTACATCGGTGGTCCCCTCCTGGCCGGCGCCGGTATCGTTCTCGCCTCTGGTCTCGCCCCCATGGTCATCCCCGCGACTGCCGTCCGGACCCTGGCCATGACCGAGAACATCTGGCTGTACGGTGGCCTGGCCGTGTTCGGTGGCTTCACGCTGTACGATGTGCAGAAGGTGCTGTACCACTCACGTCTGGCCGAGCGGGGCGTCATCAAGCGGGACCCGGTCAACGAGAGCATCTCGCTGGAGCTCGACTTCCTGAACATCTTCATCCGCATGGTGCAGATCCTGATGATGCAGCAGAACAGGAGGAAGTAAAGGGACTCGTTTTTGGACATGTATAGGTATTAGCCATTGGACTGGCGCTTGAGTGTCTCAAGGCATTCTTGCTAGCGGTAGATGATGGTTTACAGGGGTTACATATTTAATTCTCCTCTCATCTCCGATCAGACTTGAGCACGCAGCAGTGCAAAGCCGAACAGCAAAGGTGTAGCTGTGTATGTACCAGGTTCCCAAAATCAGACTCCCAGTTTTCCTACGCTATATTCCGGGTTGTAGAAAATGTCACAATACTCCCACTCGCCATGCGCACGATTGCCAAGATCGTGTTCCTTGTAATATATAATTGGCCTAGCGCTCCACGGCGCCCTCGGTACGGTCTCGTCCCGTCTAGTCCAACGACGGGAACTCCCTGACGTAGTGGCTAGCACACTGGTACCCGTAGGGGTTCTTGTCCAGGTACAGCTGGTGGTAGTCCTCGGCGTCCCACCACTGGCCGGCGGGGTTGATCTCGCTGGCCACCTTGCCCTTGTACCACTGCTTGTTGACGGCGGCCGTGACCTCCTGCGCGATCTTCTTCTGCTCGTCGTCGTGGTAGAAGATGCCGCTGCGGTACTGCGTCCCCGTGTCGTTGCCCTGCTGGTTGACGGTGGTGGGGTCGTGCATGCGGTAGAAGAACTCGAGGAGCTCGCGGTAGGTGACCTTCTTGGGGTCGAAGACTATCTGGGTGGCCTCGGCGTCTGTGATTTTTATTATTATTATTATTATTTCCATGTTAGACGAACGATCCTTGCACCCGGGCCTGGATGTTTGTGTGTGGAGAGGGGGGCGAAAGAGAAATGGAAGATAACAAGAACATACGTCCAGTCTCCCCCGAACAGACAGTCCGGTAGTTCGGGTTCTTGGCGTCGCCGCCGATGTACCCCACGCGGGCGTCGTACAGGCCCTTGCCGTCAAAGTGCTTGCGGTAGATGTGCTCGACACCCCAGAAGCACCCGGCCGCGACCGTGCACTTCTGGGCGCCCTCGGGGAAGGACGACGCGCCGACGCCGTTCTCCGCCGCCGCGACGCCGAGCATGGTGGTCGTGGTGAATGGCCGGACCATGCGGGCCAGGAAGGTGGGCATCTTGATGGATGCCATTGTGTGTGAGTGTGTGTGTGTGTGTGTGTGTTTGCCTTGGGTTGTGGCGAGGAGTGCGACAGGTTTGAAGGTCGGGTTTGTAAGTCCTGGAGGTGGGTTCTTTTGGTTTGGTTGGTGGGGGGTGGTTTGGGAATGGAGGGGTAATCAGATGTTGTGTTCAGTCTAGAGACAAGGAACGTTGGAAGACAGTTGATAATGTCACGAAGAAATAGTAATTCGTGAGGCAAAACTGTAGATTGGTATCTGGAGGTTTACACAATTGAGAGAGTGTCGTGACGTCTTCTACTTACTCGTTGGGGAGATGATATTCTGAAGCTTTTTGCTTGCATTCGATGCTTCTATGACAAATCCCCGAGCACATGTTACTATGTACACTAGAAGCCCGCAGTCAGGCATTCCACCACCCGCGCAGATCTGACATCAACCAAGTACCTAGGTACCTATTTACTGTGTAAGTACCTAGGTACCTAAGTCGGCAGTGTAACAGTAAGCAGCCCGACGTGCCCCGAACTGCCCGAGCTGCCGAGTACACAGTACATACATAATGCAGGAACGCCACAGCCGCCCTGCGCCCATTGCTTCCAGAGCTTTCTGCTAACTGCAAGGATTACCTACCTAAGTGACTCGAAAACGGGAGGAGAGATCGACTCGTCCCACCGGAAGCAACCGAATATGTGACCTCTCAACTGCCTACCTAAGGTACCTAAGGTACTTAAGTAGGTACATTGTATTGTCGAGCCTCTTCGCCTTGAGGTTGCAGTGTAGTGGATGCCTTGAGGACTTTCGTCCTCGCCACACTCCCTAAGTTATCTGCGTATTCTATTTCGTACCAGTGTGGCTTCAATCATTGATCTCATGGTAAAACATTCGACGAGCACCAAGGAAACAGGGAGCCCGTATCCTTCCAGTGACGGAATAGGTAATACCTCGGCATGTGTAAGTCTAAGTTGGAAGGCCTTCTCATTTGCTTCTCCTGGCCGGCTGCAACTTCACCAATCCCGGTACGTGATTATCTCGACCCCAGGGATGTGGCCCATACAGTCACCGGCGAGGCTGCTATAGAGGGAATTCAGGTTGCTCTAACAAGATCAACGTCGGTGTCGGCGACAAGGTGCAAGCAACATAATTATATAGAATATCATGATTACCAATCTGAACCCTCGATATGTCTGGGGAGGTGACGCTCTTACTGTCGCCGACTCTGATCTGATTTAGGTCGATCATCTTACGGTAAGTCAAAGCCTATCAGGTGGGACTGACCGAGTATCGCTCCAGACGCATTACCTTGGCTGTCATCACTATGTCTTTGGACAAGATCCCAGCTCCCGTATTACGATGTCCGACGACTACATCAACGGACTCACGAGATACTCGGCAAATTGGCACATGCCACTACTGGACTGTCAAACTTGTCAGTACAGATGACCAGTCTTTAGTATCTCTGATGAGTCCCCTCGGTAAATGCTGTCTGGGCTATCAATATGTGCCATAATCTATGAGGGTGGCCTGGGGGCGATCTGCAGCACTTGCTTTAACGCCTGGAGTCAACACCTGTTGAAGTGTTCATTGTCTACGGTATTTGAGTTGGGAATTTATCTCTTCTAAAATGAGGCGGGGGGACGTAATAAAGCAAGGGATGGATGAGAGATCGATGTTTGTCGGCCATATGCATCACAGGAAGCAGTCCATATGTAGCAATGCAGCCAACATTTTGGGAGACCAGGTTAGAATACCATACCGCGCACTGGTGGGCTGCAAAGGGTATCATAGTGATCTTCACAGGTAGAACGGTAGGTTTACTAACCTAGTGATGATTTCTAATTATAACAAACTATCGTTACGAAGACCTTTAGGTTAAGGTCGATAGAACCTTAAAGGAGACCTTCCCTTAAGGACTGATTCGACCTTTCATGATACCCTAATAGATATAACGTAGGCCTTTTTCTAAAGGTAACTAAAAGGCCGGAGGGGACCTTTTGACCGAGGTAGACTTATTTTAATCGAGGTGGACTTGTTTTGATCGAGGTGGACTTATTTTGATCGAGGTGGACTTGTTTAATCGAGGTGTACTTATTCTCGAGGTAATTGTAAAAGGAAGGTGCGATTCCTTTACGAAAGTTGCCCCGGGAGGTTTATATACGTACTACGCTAAGGCACGAAGACTGACCGTTGAAGATTCTCTTTGCCGTTTAAATACGTTAGTTCCCTTACGATTCGAAGGTTTGTGACGAGGGCTTCGATTGATCTTGATGATTGATCTTGATGATTGATCTTGATGGATTGACCTTGATTGATTTTGATTATTCCGGGAGGCTGGCTGGCTGGCGTACTTGCCTTCGGTCTTAGGAAATCTGGTAATAGATTCTGGTGAAGTCTTTCGAGAAGGGAAGGCATAGGTATCTACCTAAGTACGTACCTAAGTACCTAGAAATAAGGTGGCCTTGACGGAGGAAGGATCGCCCTTTTGCTTTTTGGTAGCTTCCTTCTCGTGGTTACCTTTCTCGAGAAAGATCACCTTTCGTACGAGTCTATTATTTTGTTCCGTGATCGTTTTTCTAGAAAGTCTATCACTAACTTTCTAATATAGTTATACATATATAAAATTGTTAGTAATTTAAGGGAACTATTAGTCAATTGATCACCTACCCGCTATAGTGCCCGTCTTAAAATGTAGGTCCTGAGATACCCTTCTAACTCTGGACTATTATTCTATTGGCGAGGGTCTTAGTGATTGCCATTACACCCTACCAGTGCGCGGTATGGCCCCCCGCCCCCCCCCGCCCCCCGCCCCCCCCGCCCCCCGCCCCCCTATCCAATCCCTCGCAGCTCCGCAACCCTTGGGTATTATTCACTGAACCTTCCACGACTTACTTTGAAACGGGACCTAACATGTAACCAAGATACATATTTAACAGGTTTATTCCGTAACAAACATGAAATGTGTGTTGTTGACGAACCTTTCCTGATACCGCTGCCAGTAAAAGTCCGTGCGTAAAACACCTCCGGACCCCCCCCCCCCCCCCAGCGTCCCATCTTCTACTTCTCATCACTCCAGATACCACAACATCTACCATCACGTCATAATCATCGAGATGCCAGGCGGACACCAGGAGCACGCGGGTAATCCACTAGATGGCCATCCAAAAGCTCACATCCTCTTCCTCTGCCACCCTCTGACCGGACACATCACCCCAGCGCTCCGTATAGCCTCCGAGCTCCACCGCCGGGGCTGGCCCGTCTCCTTCCTCGGCCCCACCGCGCACCGTGAGCGCATATCCGGCGCCGGCGTCGGGTTCATTCCCCTGCAAGGCGCAGCTGACATCGATGATCTCCTCTACTACTCGCCCGACAACCCGGCGCCTCCCGTGCCGGGCTACCACTCACTGCCCTGGTACGAGCGGGCCCTGGTAGACGTCGAGAAGCACTGCCTCGATCCCATACCGGCCCAGTGGACCTGCGTCAAGGAGGCCTTGGCTAGTCTGCAGACACGCAGTCCGGGTGTACCTATCGTTGTCATCTGCGAGGCCTTCTTTCATGGGATCCTCCCGCTCTACTTCGGCGCGCCACTGCCGGTTGGTGTGGAGAGACCCAAGACGCTTTGTATCTCCGTCACGCCCCCGGTTCTTCGCAGCGTTGACCTCCCTCCCTTTGGCTACCCCCTTCCGTTTTCACAGTCACCCGTAGGTCGTGCCCGGAACGCCCATATTTGGGAGATATTCGCCGAGGAGACATCTTCCCTAAAGAGTCTGTTGGATGCCAAGCTGGCTGGAGCGGGTGCAACGAGGTCCCCGGACGGCCCTATACTGCAAGGCATCAACTACACACGCCACGACGCTATCATGCAGATCGGTGTGCCGAGCTTCGAGTACCCTCGCAGCGACTGGCCGCCGCATTTCCAGTTCTTGGGCTTCCTTCCCCTAGCTCCCCCTCCGCCGAGTGGGTACCCGAACCTTCCTAGCTGGTGGGATGAACTGGTCAGTAATACGGACAAGAAGGTCGTCGTGGTAGCCCAGGGCACCGTCGAGACGGATCCGAACGATCTCATCGTACCCACCATCGAGGCTATGCGTGGCCGGGAGGACGTCCTTGTCGTGGCAATCATGGGCCGCAGGGGTGCAACATTGCCCACGGACTTCGAGAAGCCCGGGAATGCACTCGTCACTGACTACCTGAACTACGATGCCGTTCTAGCACACGCGTCTGTCTGGGTGCACAATGGAGGCTATGGAGCCATCACTCATGGGATCGCGCACGGCGTGCCGATGGTTGTGGCCGGGGAGGGCCAGGATAAGACCGAGAACGTGAAGCGAGTCCGGTTCTCGGGCGTCGGGGCTGGCCTCGGCACCCCGAGGCCGGGCGAGGAGAACTTGAAGATAAGTTTAGAGGCAGTTCTAGGAGAGAGAAGGTTCCGAGATAGGGTTCAAGTCCTCAAGAAGGAGACGGAGGATCTAGACTGTTTCGGGCGCGTTGAGAAGGCGGTCTTACGGGTCTTGAATAAGTAGACATGAACTTAGACTACAACACAGACAGAGATTGTTATAGTTCTTCCGAGGGATATGACACAGGTTCAGCTATTCCTGCCGTTTCCCACCTCCGTCTGAAGATATTCGAGGCTTGCTATGCTAATCGTGAAGACTCCAATAAGGGATTGAGCGTCTGCATCTTATAATGTCTGCAAAGGTCGGGAAAATATGCAGTCACACTTGCCCCGTATTCAACCAGCTTGGTCTGTCACAGAGACGTCATGGTTCCTCTTGACGGTGTATCTTGTCTCAATGACAGTGGAACAGAATACAAGAGGCACCGTCCCCTCGTGCCGTTGACTGGTATCTGGGTATCAGCACAATCAATACTAGAATGTGGCTTGAGGTGCCGGAAAGTCAAATTGTGACTGGTGTTCATTGCTCATTCAAAGTAACAGTAAAAATCGCTCTTAAAATCCTATACCGTGCCCTGCACGGTAGCGAGTACCTCGTCGTAAATCACCAGCGCCTTCTCCACCTCCTCCTTGGTGACGATACACGGCGGCACAACGTGCAGTCTGTTATCGACGACAAACGGCAGCAGGCCCCTCTTAAGACACTCGCCCTTGATCTTCCCGATCACGCTTGCGGGTACTGGCTGCTTCGTCGTTGGGTCTGACACAAGATCCAGCGCCCAGAAAACACCAAGTCCTCTCACGTCGCCAATAATGCTGTACTTCTCAGCGAGCTTTGCCAGACCCGGGCCCAGGACATCCTTCCCAATGGCAGCGGCATTCCTGAGTATCCCTTCTTCCTCGTAGGCTTCAAGAGTAGCCACTATTGCTGCCATAGCGAGCGGGTGGCCTGAGTATGTGAGACCTCCAGGGTAGAACCGCTCATCGAAGGCGCTAGCTATGGCCTTGGAGAGTATGACACCTCCTGCTGGGACGTATCCCCCGTTGACACCCTTCGCGAAGGTGATAAGGTCCGGCCTGATGCCCTCGGAGTTGAGCTCCTTGTTCTGCCATGCGAACCAATCGCCCGTGCGGCCGAAGCCAGCCATGACCTCGTCGCAGATCATGACGATGCCAAACTCGTCACATAGCTTCCTCACACCCGCAAGCCACCCCGGCGGTGGGAGAATGACGCCGGCCGTGCCGCCGATGGTCTCGAGGATGATGGCCGCGATCGAGGCCGAGCCCTCGGACTCTATGACCCGGCGGAGGTGGTGCAGCGACCGCTCCGTCTCCTCCTCGAGGGAGCTGGCCCAGAACTCGGAGCGGTACAGGAAGGGCCCGAAGAAGTGCGTGTGGCCGCGGGCGAACTGGTTCGGGACGCGGCGGAAGTCGCCCGTGGCGCAGATGGCGGAGCCCGTGCTGCCGTGGTAGCTGCGGTACGTGGAGAGCACCGTGTCGCGGCCCGTGGTCAGGCGCGCCATGCGGATGGCGTTCTCGTTGGCGTCGGCGCCGGCGTTGGTGAAGAAGACCTTGTCGAAGGGCCGCTGGCCCGGGTGGAGCCCGTTGGCGCGCTCGAGGATGAGCTCGGCGGCGCGGCCGCGGGCGAGGTTGGCGTGGGCGGGGGCCACGGTCGGCAGGGCGGCGGCCTGCTTCTGGATGGCGGCGACGACCTTGGGGTGGGTGTGGCCGATGTTGGTGTTGACGAGCTGGCACGAGAAGTCGAGGTAGCGCTTGCCGCTGTAGTCCCAGACCTCGCTGCCCGAGCCGCCCGCGATGGTCAGGGGGCTGAGCGCGGCCTGCGCGCTCCAGGAGTGGAAGACGTTGGCCCGGTCGAGCTGGTAGGTGAGCTCGCCGAGGTCCTCGGTGCCAGGTGTGATGCTACCCATGCTGACGGGCTTGTCTATGTGACGTTGTGTGGGAGATGGGAATGTCTGGCTGTTGGGTGTCAGGATACACTCTTGACTTTGTGTTTGACTGAGTAGAGTATGTCTTTAGGGGGAAGTCCTTAAGTAGTAAAGACAACCATGAGATACCCCGTGGGACGCTGCTGGCGGGCTTTCATCTGGGCCACGACGGGCAAGATACGGAGGATCGTTGTCTTACTAGACCGTCGTGCCCCACACCGCGACAGTCGTTATCTGACGATACGCGCCTTTGACTGGGCCATCTCAAGTATAGAATCGGGATTGTATACGTACATGTGTACAGATCGGGAAAGCGTAGCCGGGATATCCAAACAAGTGGCTGACTTTGGGAGCTGTAAGCGTCGACGATGTCCTCCGGAACTGGGAACGATGCTCTGGCCCGTCTTAAATCAGACGTGGCATCCTTTATAATGTATAATGGAATTGTACAAACTGCACCGTCACAATCCCGGGAGGCTCTTGTTTGGCCGTCCAGTCGGGTGCGTGTCGTTTTTGGCGTGATGCCGGGCCGGTGTTGCGTGCTCGGAAATGTTCCACTATTCGTCTATCCATCGACACTAGCACCTGGGCACCTGGGCAGATGGATAATTCCTAGACCAGAACGGGTGAAGCGGTCGAATTGATCAGGGAGATCTCAAATTTCTCTCGGTACCTGCCGCCGGGCTTGAGGCTTGTGAACCTTATGTATCAAGTGCCCAGGTGCCCAGGTGGTGATATAAACTTCAATCATTGATGTTGCCCTGCCCTTACCTAGCACTTGAGGTACGTGGGGTAGCGTCACCACCACCAACGTCGCGGAAGCCAAGATAAGAAGGCGGAGGCCGAATTATAGTCGCACTCTTCTTGTTGCTACCTACTTAAGTACTCAAGTACATATCGATTGATGTACAGCAGAGTGACAGGGGTCACTGGAGAGGACTTCACGATAGCTTCACTAACGATTGATCCACTCACCATTCGATAGTATCTGAACATGCAGCAGGATCAATCCTTGGCTTAGGCTGTTTAAAAAGGGAACAGATATTATGAGAGAGCGTTTCAAAGAAGCACTGTCAATTTCAATCGAGCCTATGCAATATCGAAGGGAAAATGGTGACAGTGTACTTAAGTAGCGTCTTCGAGCCTGAACCACACAAGCGCGTTATTTAGGGGGGGCAAGCTTACTCCCATACTTCAAACGTTCTCAGGGTTACTTGTGGAAGAGCCTAGTGTGGAGGAAGTTCTTCTGGCCGCCCGAACGAACTTCCAAGGTTACTTTGCCCGCCTTGTATACAGTAGTCGTTTCAAGTTATTTGGTGTTTATTAATATGGCACCGGAATGTGCTGGCATGTTCAAAATTTTACTCTCTGTCGGAGTCTGCTTTCAAATATTGGCATAACCTAAGGGAAGGAAAGGAAAATTTGCCTAAAGGGTCGTTCCTGTACTCAATCGATACACATGGATCACAACCGCGAACAGTACTGAAAGGCCCGTTAGAAGGCAAGGTTATTTTCTCCCGCAATGCTTTATGTTGGCTGAGAGCAACGGACCGCTGACACGGCCGCAGGCTCGGCGCCGAATCGGCCGGTGAAATCAGTGGACTCAACTCCGGCTCTCGGGGCCCGGAATGTCTGACTGTTCTTTTCTGACCGCGACGTAAACGCGTCGCTGGGCACCCTCCTCCTTCTGTCTCCAAGCAGTATTCCTTGCAATTGGAAGAAGAGAACACACACCACATACACTCGCACGGTAAAACGGTCACGCGTCACCAAGGCTCCTTCCCGAAGATGCCGGGGAAGAGGGACGACGACGACGACGACTATGTCGCTCCTACGCCCCAGGACAGCTATGAAATCAGGGATCTCAGTGGTGATGCATCTTCGCAACGCCGTCATCAGCATGTCGCTGAGACGACGAGCTCCGTCTCCAAGGTCGCCAACAGTTCTGCCGCGTCCATCCTCGGATATTGCCTGGCTTCAATCAGCATGACAGTTGTCAACAAATATGTTGTGTCCGGTAGCGATTGGAATCTTATGTTTCTCTACCTAGCTATTCAAGTAGGTCGCCAATCGGTCGCAGTACCTTCTAAGTCGCCTAAAGGATGATACTGACTTGTTCCAGTCCATTGTGTGTATACTCGCGGTGCTGGCCTGCCAGCAGATGGGGTTTCTCACCTTGGCGCCCTTCGAATTCAACCAGGCGAAGAAGTGTAAGACTAGCTAATCCCAAAACTACCTATGTAGCTGTGTGAACGCTGACCGCCTTCAGGGTTTCCCATCTCCGTCCTCCTGGTAGCCCAGATATATACGGGTGGCAAGGCCCTGCAATTTCTGTCGGTGCCTGTGTTCACCATCTTCAAGAACTTGACTATCATTGTGATTGCCTATGGGGAGGTGATACTATCTGGTGGCCGTGTGCTGCCTCTTGTACTCTTCTCATTTGGCCTGATGGTGTTCAGTTCAATGGTGGCCGCATGGGCAGACGTGAAGGCGGCGACCGCGGAAGACACTCACCCTACGGAACAAAATGCTGCTCTTAAGACCTTGAACTCTGGTTATGGTAAGCAACTTCCTGGGGCCAAATTGGTTCTTCTCCTGCGACGGAGCTCCTTTTTGCTTCTCATCAGACGGTTACTAACATGTAGATGTGAACAGCGTGGATGTTTGCCAACGTGTTCTGCTCGGCTGCCTACGTCCTGGGACGGGGGAGAGTAATTCAAAGGCTGAAGACGAAAGACTGGGATAGTGAGTTGAACCCAGGCCGGTGCGGATTCTATGTACTGATGTTTTGTAACAGCCACGTTCTACAACAACCTTTTGAGTATCCCCGTCCTGATCATCGGGTCCCTTCTTGTCGAAGACTGGTCCTCCGAAAACCTCGCCAAGAACTTCCCCGAAGACACGCGCCGCAGCCTGATCATCGGCATGATCTACTCTGGCCTTGGGGCCGTCTTCATCTCATATGCAAGTGCTTGGTGTCAACGGGCTACGTCGTCGACAACCTATTCGATGGTAGGGGCACTGAACAAACTTCCAATTGCTATTAGCGGTTTCATTTTCTTTGATGCACCTATCACGTTTGGAGGCGTCTCCGCCATCGTTATTGGTTTCGTAAGCGGCATTGTTTACGCTTGGGCGAAGATACGAGAGAAGGAGCTGGCTAAGATGTCTCTACCTACGACAAAATAAGGCATGGTGGCCAGGAAGTGCATGCAAATTCTAGGTGTATAGATGGGCATCTTTAGAACTTACTAAGGATGCAAAAGAATACGTAGACTCTTTGGGGTGGCGGTCTATATGTATGAACAAAGCGTAACAAGAAACGGTGGACTTTGGAATGACTTTAGAGAAAAGCCAAAACTAAACATATGAAGGGGGAATGTCACAACCATATATTTCGAGACTTGATATCAAAGAAAAGACGTCTGTTGACAGTGGTGAACTTTTGAAGTACAACCGCGATCGTCCGGGTATCAAATGAAAGATACCCAGACAAAGGAAAGTGTAGTCCCATCCCGAATTTCCGCTCGTTACGACGCATTTAGCAGTTAGTACTTGTTATTCATTTCTAGAATCCAATCTCAAGTGATCCTAGTCGCCCCCACACACACATGTGCAGAGTCAGGCACGCATCCGAGGGCAGTACCTAGGTACTGCAAATACAAACTGGAAGCGCCCTAATGGAGCGGGAAATTATAGAAATATATATAAGGCTAATATCGATTAAGCTTTGAAGATTCAACAAGGTTTGCCTAGTTCTGTGCTCTTCCCGGCACGGTTTGTTTTAGCGGTCAGGAAAATATATCGTTTCATCATGGGACGGCTTGCGTAGTAAGAAACTTGAATGTCCCTCAAAACTTGAAAACCACCGAAAGGCAATACATAAAGAAGTGTAAAATACTTTTGCGACAGTTGTAATAGAACATCGACACTGCAAGATCTTCGAAAACTCTTCGAAAACACCTAAGTAAAATGATGAACGTTGAATAATCAGGCTGACCGTTGGCCACATGTAGCCCCCGCCCAGCGCCCTTTTACCAGTCAACTGGTGTAGTCCTGCTCACCCGACGACCTTACTCTCCCTCAACTGTACACTTTTTTGAGATCCTTCAAGCCCTTATCCGCATGCCATATACTGCTCAAAACCCCTGGAAACCAAGACGTCAGGAACCGAACCATGCCGACATTCCCGCCGCGCGACATGTTTCCGCTCTTGCCGGCGATGATGTCGCCGACAATGTCGTGTGCCGTCTTGGAAACGGGCTCAGACCCGCTGATGTACCCGCCCTGCTGCTGCTTGTTGATGACGGGCTCGACCGTCTTGTAGTACGAGCCCTCGGGCAGCTTGAGGTCGGGCGCGTTGTTGAAGAATGGCGTGGCGACGTTGCCTAGCACGTTGGTGATGACCTTTACGCCGAGGGGGGCCAGCTCGATGCAGAGGACGTCCGAGATGCGCGTCGCGGCGACCTTGGAGCTGCTGTAGACGCCTATCATGGAGAAGAGGGTTAGCCACGGATAATTGGAGAGGAGAAAGCAAGAGGGATTGTCACAGCAAGAAAAATACTAAGGAAACAAAACAAGAAGAAAAAAAGAAAACACATACCTGCCCATGCAAAGGGGAACAAGGCTGCGGTGGAGGTGATGTTGCAGATGACACCCTTGCTCTTGATGAGCAGCGGGGCAAACGCCTGCGCCGTGGCGACGATGCTCCAGACGTTGACGTCGTACAGCTTCTTGGCCTGGTCGAGGTCGATGTCGAGCAGGGGCAGGACGTAGTCGTGGGCGGCGTTGTTGACCAGGGCGTCGAGGGTCCCCCCCGTGCGCTCGGCGACGACGTCGGCGGCCCTGCGGACCGACTGGGTCGAGCCGACGTCGAGCTCGAGGATCTCGATGCCGTCGACGTCGGCGAGCGAGCCGGCCTTGGAGAGGTTGCGCAGGGTGGCGAAAACGTGGTAGCCCCGTGCCTGGAACTCCTTGGCCATGGAGGCGCCGAGGCCGCCGTCGCTACAACCTGTGATCAATACCGTCTTCTTGGACAACATGGTCAGTCACTGGGTAGGTAGTGATGTGTGATGTAAAAGGAACGTCTATGATATGGACTGGGATGCGTATGACTTGGGGAAGGGGGGTCTCTTCAGAGAACCAAGGCTACTCGATTTCAAGTTAGGCGGTCATGGTAGGGCATAGACGCAGATATGGAGGGAATGATGGGTTTTCAGCTGTGTACTGTTATGCGATTGCTACCGTTTGATCAAAGGAGAGGTTGCCAAAAAGTACTCGCCTGGCCCGACCAATCAGGCCGTCAAGGGGTAAGCTGCCTTGCTTTGTTTACCCGCGGGCCGTGCTGGTTTAACGTGTACCAGCTGCGAAACGGCAGGTCTATGTATCTTTTGTAAGACGTTTTCAACTGTGATAGGTAATCATCACTAGCAGCAGAGGTCCTTGCTTGCTTACCTGGCAAGGACCTCTAACCGTTTCGCGTTCCGAAGTCCAGGCTTACAGTGTCTGCGCAGTTCTTCCGTGACTGGCGGCGGCGGCCTGATAATCAGTCCGAGTGGCGGTATGTTCCATCTGCAAGGTCAGCGGTCAGCAGTCCAGCACAGCCGTATTCAGACACTGCAATGGTATGGTGATACAGGCAAGGGAGTCTGGGCCGTGCAAGATGCGCTATGCATAGACCCCGGGGTGTACGTCGAGCACATCTACCATAATTACCAGCCGATTGTTGGCCTCTTCATTTGGAAACTGGACGTTTGAACCTACGGCCCTGAAGTTTCAATTCCTCCGAAGCTTCGCTTTGCCCTGTATGCTAACCGTCGAATTGAGTTCTAACGTGAATAGGGCTGTCAAACTGTGATTGTTGCCTGTCTATCCCTAAGTCTAGTACCTAGGTAATCCAAAAGCGCCGCTTTAAACAGCAAGCAGCTTACAATGCCTTGCCATTTAGCACATTCTTGAAGAATTCTTCCGTAGACTCCAGGACTTGGACGGACCCCTCCCCAGTCATGATAGTAAGATGCCCTTTTCCCTTGGCCCAGTACATTGTCTTTGGTGTCTGTAATCTGTCAAAGGCATCCTTCTGATCCTCTGGAGGAGAAATGTCATCCAGTTCCGGGATGACCATCATGACCGGCATCCCGTCGATCATCTCCAGGATCTCTTTGGGCCGAGCTAGGGCGAGCTTGTGGTACGTCTGCAGAGTTATCCGGTCCCGAAAGTCAGGGTGGCCAAGCTCTGTAGCCGAGCGCATGAGATTATATGCCTCAAGCCCACCTGGGCCCCCGGAGCCGCCCATGCCGGCGGGATTCTCTCCCCTCCGGTTGAAGGGCGACAGTGAGAAAGGCTCGTTGCCCCTGAGCTGGGACGCGCGGTCCTTTATCAGCTGGGGGAACAGCGTCTTCCGTTTCTCCGGTCTGATGAAGCTGAAGAGCGGGCACACCATGACGAGGCCCTTGGGTCTTCGATCCACGGCAGCACAGCAGCCGCTCACCATTCCGCCGAAGGACATGCCCCAGAGAAGTATGCGGCCGGAGTCCACGCTTGGAAGGCTCGATACGTAGGTGATGATGTCTGTACTCGGGGAAACAGTCGGTGAGCAATGACATTCCATAACAGAGGGCTTAAGAGATCGGAAGGAGGGTGGACTCTGCTCACCTGACAAGTCTTGGGCCATTTGCAATGGATCAAGCTGGTTTCTTGGCAGACCCTCGCTGGCGCCTACGCTTCGCGCATCGTAAAGAAGGATATTGTATCCCTGAGATTGATATCTTTCGGCGACTTCAGGCAGTGTCATTTCCTTCACACAGTTGAACTGGGCGGTTTATCAGCCCTCCGCCCGTAGACCTCGCAAGCATAAGGGTGACTAGGTGGTAGATGTTATAATCACCCGTGGATCGAATATTGAGACGTACGCCATGAGACATGATAATAGCAGGAGCTGGCCCCGGCTGCGAGAAAAACCATCCTCTGATGATGGTCCCATCAATGGTCTTGCACTCCACTACCTCAAGCCTAGCCATAGAAACGTGTCGACGGATTGGATATGTGCACAGTTTCTCTCCCGTTGGACGGAAGAAGAAGATGACAATTAACCGAAGCTCGTGTTATGGCTACCAGGCTTGGAATAGTGCGATCGTGGCAAGTCAATTTTCAGGACACAGGATCATGGAAGAGATATCCTGGGACACTGCACAAGCTACCATTCAGTGACACTATAATTAAGCAAAGAGCCGATGGACTCACGAAAAGGATTATGAGATGACCTCAAATAAGGTAAGTCATGATATGAAAGCAACCTGACCCATAAAGATGATAATGCTGACAGTCTCCGTATAGTTTCCCAATTAGGAAATGCTGATTTCTGGACCTTGGCTTCGATTTTGATTACACTCAGTGATGTAAGATGAGTCGTCTTCCAGCCTGCACCATTGATGGTAGGTCTTCATGTCAACTGGTTCGTCTGGAAAGCAGAAGCGTCCTAAAAGGGACAGCATTGGTGGCAAAGGAATTTTTCAAGAGGATCTATCCCGATATGAGCATGATTATTGAACGAGATATACCCTCAATGGTACCGAATTTACAGAATATAACTACAACAGTTACATGAACACTATCTTCTTTACTAGATAATAATATCAGCTGCTGGGGTAGCTTAGGCCTACTTGCAAAATGATGTCGATCTGTATGCCTAATTATCCAGAAGCCATAGAAAGAATGCAACTTGAAGTTATGCGCTCTCGGGTATGAGAGATGTTGAACGTAGGCTGCCTGTCCCGATAACGTCTACTTTCATACCGGGAAAGCCAGCAGCAAAGTAATCATGACTGCAGAAATGGTTTAAGATTTGATCTGTCAGCTTACGTAGGTAACGGTATCTACTTCGCCAGACCGTTACCCTAGCCATACCACAGCCAGAGTGGCGGTAACATCTATACCTACCGGTACCTCTACTTTGTACATGTGGTTGTATCATAGTCTTGAAATCTCTAATATGTATATCACCATCGAACCTCTCTTTGAATTCGTGCAGGTTCCTTGTTTCATCTGTCCAGATCGTAATCATACGGAAGTGACGCAACATTGAAGGTATATTTCGTTGTTCTGGTATATTCAAACAACGCCCGACTGGTTGTCAATCAAAACTCATATAAACCTACGAATTAGCCGTGGGTTTGCGCTCACACGGAACTCATCTCGCTCCAACCATGGCGACATATCAACAGGATCCTGTCGCCATCGTGGGATTCGCCTGTCGGCTCCCTGGTGGCAATAGCTCTCCCACGAAGTTATGGGATTTTCTCGAAGAAGGCAAGGTGGCCTCGAACAAAGTGCCGAAGTCGAGATTCAACATCGAGGGCCACTGGGATGGTTCTCACAAGCCAGGGACTATGCGTCCGTTGGGTGGCATGTTCCTCGACGACGTCGACCTGGCTGACTTCGACGCCTCCTTCTTTGAGATCTCAGGGACCGAGGCCGTCGCGATGGACCCTAACCAGCGCCAGATGCTCGAGGTCGTCTATGAAGGACTCGAAAATGCTGGCATCACCCTGGAAAAAATCAACGGTAAGGCAGTGGCGTGCTTTGTGGGAGCCTACTCGTCCGACTACGGCGATATGCAAAATCGCGACCCCGAGGACCGACCTGCCAACAACGCTATTGGCGTGGGCCGCGCTATCATGGCAAACAGGATCAGCTACTTCCTTAATATTAAGGGCCCGAGCATTACTATTGATACCGCTTGCTCTGGTAGCTTGGTTGGTCTCGATTTGGCCTGCCGCGTGCTACAGTCTGGTGAGGTCGATACGGCTATAGTAGCCACAAGCAATCTTTACCTCAACCCGGACCATGTTATAGATGCTGGAAACGTTGGCCAGGCTCATTCACCTACTGGATATTGCCATACCTTTGATGTATCTGCCGACGGCTACGTTAAGGCAGAGGCGGTCAGCTGTGTGATTGTGAAGCGGCTCCCAGATGCGATCCGGAATCAAGACCCCGTCAGAGCTATCATACGTGGACTGGCATCAAACAGGTACGTGAAGGCTGATACGAGGAGAGAGTACCGCCGTAGTGCGACAGGGCGTATTTTACTAACGTGCCTTTACAGCAACGGGAGGACAGGAGGTATCGCCAGCCCCAGCGCCGAGGCCCAGGCGGCCGCGATCCGCGCTGCGTACGCCAATGCTGGAATCAAGAACCTCAACGACACGCAATATCTCGAGTGCCATGGAACTGGGACACAGGCAGGTGACCCTACAGAAGTGAAAGGCGCCGCTTCCGCGTTTGCTGCAACACGCGATGCGGACAAGCCGCTCATCATTGGCTCGGTATGTTTGTTTCTTTCTTGCCTGCCATACCGGACCCCGTACGTTCCTCGGACTTACAAGAATTTCAATGTAGATAAAAAGCAACGTTGGGCACGCTGAGCCGGCTGCTGGTATATCAGGGTTGATCAAGACGGTTCTGAGCCTCGAGAGTGGTCTCATACCAGGCACCCCGCTCTTCATTAACCCGAGTCCCAAGAGTAGGAGACCTTGTCCCCCTAATCTTCGTTATATATTCTAATTTTATCGTCCCAGTTGACTTCGTTGGGAACAAGGTCCGCGCTTCGAGGACCACGATCCCCTGGCCTGACGTCGAAGGGAAGCCCAGAAGAGCGAGCATCAACTCCTTCGGCTACGGTGGTGCAAATGCACACGCCATTGTTGAGGAAGCCAGCAGCAGAGATCGAAACCATTACGTGTCATCGTACTTATCATCTGACGATGTTCTGTCCATGGACACTGAGGCGGACGAAGAAAGCAATCGGCCGTACACCCTCGTGCTCTCTGCTAACGACGCTAACTCTCTCAAAGCTAACATCCAGGCTCTATATGACCATCTCATCAACCCAAGAGTCAAAGTCGACCTCCCAGACCTAGCTTACACATTATCGGAACGTCGGTCGAGGTTCTGGCATCTGGCCTATGTTACTACGCGCAGTACAGATATCGAGTCTAAAGAATGGACCTTGGCGAAGAAGAGCACACAAGAGGCTAGAATTGGCTTCGTTTTCACAGGTCAAGGGGCGCAGTGGCCGCAAATGGGAAAGGAACTACTCAAGTTCTTCCCCTGGGTCAGGTCCATCCTGGAAGAGCTCGACCAAGCCCTGCAGGGCATCCGAGATCCTCCAAAGTGGTCTCTCGTTGACGAATTAACTGAAGCTCGCTCGGCCAGTCATATCCGCCAGCCCGAGTTTTCTCAGCCTCTGGTCACAGCTATCCAACTGTGTCTTATTGCCGTCCTGGAGCATTGGGGTATTAAGCCCGCTAGCGTTGTTGGTCACTCTTCTGGGGAAATCGCCGCTGCCTACGCGGCCGGTTTCCTCGATAGAGTCAGCGCTATCAAGGCGGCATTCTATCGTGGTCGAGCTGCTGTTAACCGTAAGAGCGAGGCAGAGCCTAACGTTGGCATGCTCGCCGTCGGCCTGGGCGCCGAAGATATAGCTTCATACCTTGATAAGTACAGAGAGCGGGCTTGGATCGCTTGCTTTAACAGCTCTAACAGCGTTACTATCTCCGGCAAGCAGTCCGAACTCGAGAAGCTAGCAGAAGATATCAAGGCCGAGGGCTACTTCGCTAGACTGTTACAGGTGGACCTGGCCTATCACTCAGAACTCATGGGCGTCATCGGCGAAGAGTACGAGACGCTGCTTTCCGAGGACGACGGTTTTGGCAGCAGTGCTCTGGGACATTCGGCCTCACCGGACGTCTCCATGTTTTCATCGGCCACCTGCGTCGAGCTGGACGCGACCATGCAGACTGACGCCGCGTATTGGAAGACGAATATGATATCCCCAGTCCGCTTCCACGAGGCGGTCAAGCAGATGTTGTCTCAGAAAAACGACAAGTCACCGACTATTCTCATCGAGATCGGCCCCTCAGGCGCTCTGGCAGGGCCTGTGTCCCAGATCCTTGGCTCCCTGCCCAACGGCGGTGACGTCTCGTACTGCGCATCGTGGGCTCGAGGCGCGAATGATGCCGTCAAGGCTCTCTTCGATGTCGCCGGCAGACTATTGGTGGCAGGCGCCCGCGTGGATATGGGGGCCGTCAACGGTTATAGCGATCAGAGCGTGCGCACAATCATTGACCTGCCCAACTATAACTGGAACCATTCGGTTAAGTACTGGCATGAGAACGCCGCCAGCAAGGATTGGCGCTTTAGGCGATTCATCAACCACGATCTCATTGGCAGCAAGATCTTCGGCACCTCGTGGCACAACCCGACGTGGCGCAAGCATTTAATGCTCGACGACGTGCCTTGGCTGCGTGACCACATGATGGGACCCGATGTTCTCATCCCGGGTGCTGGTCTCGCAACTATGGCCATCGAGGCCATGTATCAGAAATATGCCGCGCTGAACCAGGACGAGGATATCCAGTCCAGTAACGACCTGGCGTATCGTCTCCGCAACGTACGGTTCGACCGAGCGTTAGTGGTCGAGGAAGGCAAGGAAGTCGTTATTCTTCTGCATCTGACCAAGGTGCCAGGGAACAAAGACTGGCACGAGTTCCGAATCTCGACGTCCAAGGATGACGTTGTCATCGACCACTGCTTCGGCCTCGTTCGCGTACAAGAGCCCGTCGAGGATAAACTCGGCACCGCTGACCTTGCGCCGCTGAAGAATCCTCAGCCCTTCACCCTCTGGTACAAAGCCCAGAGCGAGGCCGGAATGGGATTCGGTCCATCGTTCAAAAAGGTCACGAGCCTTGAGGCGACTAGTGGCCAGCGGACCTGTCGGGCATTAGTCGACTTAACTCCTCCAGACTCGAAATGGGACCCCCAATCCTACTATCCCTTCCACCCTGCCGTCCTCGACGCCTGCCTCCAGGTCGCTATGCCCGCTAATGCCTCTAATGAGCGCAGCCTGGTCAAGGACATCATCGTACCGGGTATCGTCAACGAGGCCATCATCAATAAGGTGCCTCGCCAGATGCGCGAGGGCCTGGCCGTTGCAAAGTCGGGCTACACGGGTCGAGGCCGTCCGGACCAAGCCAAGAGCATTATTTCTGATATTTCCGTCTACGACCCGCAGACGGGCATTATGTTCATGCAGGTCAAGGGACTCAACTACGTAAAGATCGATGTGCCTCCGAAGCCTGATCCTCACACGTTCGACCAGGTCTGCTGGAAGCCTGACGTATCCCTTATCACCCAGGACCAGCTGATGTATCTTACCTCGGACGATACGTCCAAAACAAGGCTTCACCACATTGTGGATCTCATCGCTCACAAGAAACCAATGCTCAGAGTGCTTGAGGTCAACTTCGACGAAACCGACGCGTCGTCGATTTGGTTCGAGACGAGCGAAATGGCGCCGAGACTGGCCTATGTCCAGTATGACTTCGCATCAGCCAACGCGAAAACCATCGTTGCTGTCCAGTCCCGACATGAATCACACAGGCACTCCTTCCACCTGGTCACGCCCGGGAAGTCAAGATTCGGCCTTCCGGACGGGCCTTTGTATGACCTCGCGATCATCAAGACGCCCAAGAAGCCTGGCGTGTTCGCGGAGCACATCATCTCGAACCTCAGATCGCTGGTCGAAGACCACTCCTACACTCTCCTCGTTCAGCAGGTCGTGGCTGGATCCCAGGTCTCGAATACTCTGGCCGGGGGTGGTAACGAAGAAGGCTCCGAGGACTTCTTTCAGCTGCCATCGTCTGACGAGCCGACCAACAATTCCTCGCGATCAGAAACATCTTCCGAGGCAGAAGGCCACACAAGCTCAGTATCCTCAGCACCCGTCGACGTCACGACATCCAAGGCCTCCTTGATTGGCGTCGACGGGGAAGGTTTTTGGAATCCACGAAAGCTGCACGACCTACAGAATTCTCCCGATTTCACATCCGTCTTGGAATTCACTGGTGGAGAGTCCCCCCACACGAGCCCGCCCTGTTACCTCTTGCGCAGCAGCTCCGCAGACGAACAGACGAGCGCTTCCCCGTCGCCCAAGAATCTTTTGGTGGCCCGACTTTCCAAGGAGACACCGACGCTTGCCCAAGGCCTGCAGAATATCCTGGAGGCATCGGGATGGAACATTACGCACCGCGATCTCTCCACCTCCAACCCCCGCTACGACCTCCCCACCGACGCAGTCGTGCTCATAGTCGATGAGCTGTCCGCTCCGGTGTTTGTCCGAGCCACGACACATCAGTGGGATGCCGTTAAGCACCTGCTCAGCGCCGGAAACCCGGTCCTGTGGGTGACCAAGGGCTCGCAGAACCTCGTGACCCACCCGGACAACGCGCTCGTACACGGCCTCTTCCGCGTTGTGCGACACGAGTACGCCGAGGCCAGGCTTACCACCCTGGATGTGCACTCGAGCACCAGCGCCGCCACGCTCTTTGCCATTGACAAAGTCCTCAGGCTGGTGCGGGCGGGCGAGGCCGAGGATGAGTACGCGGAGAGGGACGGCGTGCTCCAGGTGCAGAGGGTGATGCCCGACGCGAAGATCAATTACTTCAAGCGTGACGAGGTCGAGGGCGCCGAGCCCGTCGTCAAGAGCCTGCGCGAGACCGAGGCCATGGTGCAGATCCGGGCCGAGCGCGTTGGCTCGCTCGAATTAACTTGGTGCGAGAATCATGTCGCACAAGTGCCGGTGGAGCCTGGCTTCGTCGAGGTCGAGGTCATGGCCGTTGGCGTCAATTTCAAGGTTGGTAAAGCTCGACTCGATGGTTCCCACGAGATCCTAATAAATTCCGCGAGAGCCCCCTCCCTCTTTTCCTGTCCTAACCCATGAGCCCCGGGCGAAAGGCAACTGTTCATTGCATGAGGGTTTCGTATTCTAACCTTCTTTTGTAACAGGACGTTGCCACAACGATGGGCATTGTGCCTGAAAACGAATACATGATAGGATGCGAGTGCTCCGGGGTCGTCAAGCGACTAGGACCGAACGTTACGAAATTCCAGGTCGGCGATCGCGTAGCGGTTATGAGGAGCGGAACTTACGTGAACCGTCTCCAGGCTCCGGTAGAGCGCACCCAGGCCATTCCCTCCTGGATGAGCTTCGAAGACGCGGCGACGATCCCGCTCGTGTACATGACAGCGCTTTACTCACTCTTCTATCTTGGGAACCTTCAGGAGGGGCAGGTAAGTTTTAACATTATGACCGTGAGCTGCCATGTGAGAAGATGATTCTGATAGCTTTCCTCCAGTCTGTTCTTATTCACTCGGCTGCTGGTGGTGTTGGGATCGCTGCAATCCAGCTTTCCAAGTACAGAAAGGCGGATGTCTTCGTGACTGTCGGAACCGAAGAAAAGCGGGAATTCCTCGCGTCTACTTTTAGAATTCCTCCTAACCGCATGTTTTCCTCTCGCAATGCCAAGTTCGCCGAGGAAATAATGGCGGAGACGGAAGGCCGTGGCGTAGATGTGATCCTTAACTCCCTGACTGGCGAGTTGCTGGATGCCTCGTGGAGAATCATGGCTGACGGTGGCAATATGATTGAGATTGGCAAGAGAGATATAGTTGATCGGAACACGTTGGCCATGGAGCCATTCGACAGAAACTGCTCGTTCCGGGCTATCGACCTGTCCTATACGAAGCAGTTCACGGACTCGATGGTAGAGAAGCTCCTCGGGGAGATTTTCGACCTAGTCGAGGCCAATCATATCAAGGCCATCCACCCCATCGTGCCATACGGATTCGAAAACGTCCCCGCCGCGCTGGCTTATATTCGGCGAGGCCAGCATATCGGAAAGATCGTCATTACTAACTACGGCAAAGATGTCAAGGTGCCTATCCGGCCTGCCATCCGAACCTTGCAGCTACGACCAGACGTTTCATACCTCGTCGTGGGAGGCCTCAAAGGTCTCTGTGGAAGCGTGGCTATCCACCTAGCCCGATCTGGAGCCAGGCGAATCATTGCGTGCAGCCGAAGTGGCACTGGAGACGATGCTTCAGCTCGTGTCATACGAAGCTGCCTGACGTACGGGTGTACGGTCGAGGAGGCCCGGGGCGATGTCAGCGACTTCAACTTCGTGAGAGACGTCTTCAAGTCGGCACGTCAAAACCCGATCGCCGGGGTCATCCAGGGAGCCATGGTATTAAGGGTACGTAAGCCTATCCCCGCGTGACACGAGGATCATGGCGACTAATATCTCTGCAAAATAACAATAGGATAAGCCCTACGAGGCAATGACCTACCGAGACTTTCGCGAGTCCATCGAGCCCAAGGTGCAAGGAACTTGGAACCTCCACTACGCTTCACAGCAAGAAGCGAGACCACTCGACTTCTTCACGATGCTTTCCAGCATCTCAGGCGTGGTAGGCAACAAAGGACAGGCCAACTATGCTGCTGCTAACGTCTTCCTCGACGCATTCGCACACTACCGCCGCTCGCTCGGGCTTCCCGCCAACAGCGTTGACCTCGGAGCCATAGAGGACGTCGGGTATATCGCCGAGCAGGGCGCGAGCTACGAGGCGCGTTTCGATAAGAAGCAGTGGACGCCCATCAACGAGGGCGTGCTGCGTCGAATACTGGGGTACTCGATTCTGCAGCAGGACGTCTATAACACCATCAACGCCGCCAGCGCGGCGCAGCTCATCACGGGACTCACTTTCCCGCTGCCCAACGATGGATCTTCTGACCTCGCGGGCGAGCACCGCTTCAGCTACCTGTTCAATAGCGGCAGTAACGCCGTTATAGCCGACGGAGAGAATGCCGACGGCGGCGGGAGCGACCAGGCCGTCAAGGCCTTCCGCATGATGCACGCCGCGGGTGCCAGCACAGCTGAGCTGGCCAAGGCTTGCTTGGAACTGGTGTCGATCCAGGTGACAAAGGTACTTCGCCTCGAGATCGAGATTGAGCCGGGCAAGCCCCTGATGGCGTACGGTCTCGACTCACTCTCGGCCGTCGAGCTGCGCGGCTGGATACGCAGCAAGCTGGGCGCCGAGCTGAGTACGCTCGACATCACCAACGCTCGGTCCATGGTCGAGATGTGTGACAAGTTGGTGTCGAAGCTCCCGCAGCCCAAGGAGACGACCTCGTAGGTAACAAGTATGGGTGTTTTTCACGGATATAAGGAAACGGATGGCAATGGGATATGGCCACGACGGCACGCTTCCAAGGCTCACGGCGAGCTCTCATTCAGATTAGTGAGTCGGGAGCCAGTATAACACAACGTTCTTTACCACCTAAGTTATCTTTGGAGAGTCCGCAGCAATTTCTTCACAGTTGATCATTAACAACATTGTCGATGCTTACTATAGTAGACTGGAGTCTTTGGGAGTGAAGCAGTCTTGATGTTCAAGTTAGAATGTAGATATGCTTCATGATTATAGAGATAAGCTGAACCAGCTCAGACAATACTGCTACTCCAGATGTCTACGGTAGTCTCACGGATCAAAAACTGCCTTACCCACTTACTCTAGCCTAAGTTTATACGTAAAGTCATGAAAATACCTAGGTAGGTTGTTTAGACACTAAACAGCTATATGTCAACACAAAGGGCTTTACATAGGCAGTAGGCTCTCTTGTATTGATCCACCACCCTGGCGTTAGCCGTTTGATAATCATATCCTATCTGAAAGCCTACCCTTATGATCATCCCAAGGTCCAGGCAAAGCTAGATCCCACTGGTCTTTCTGGGCTTGACCTTAACATGGAGGAAGCCGTGGGGGTGCATGATAACCCGGTCCGACCATTTCATTGCTTCATCAGTACCTGGGAGCATTTCCAAGTTGTACCGACTGAACAGACTGGCTAGCATCAGATGCATCTCCGCGTACGCCAGACTGGAAGGGCGATGAGACGCGTAGGGTCAGCAGATTATCTAAAAAGTCGAGGGCTTGGAGTGGAATGACTTACTTTTTCCCTATGCAATCAGTCCTGCCCCACGAGAAAGATACGAGCCAGTGCATGAGCTCTTTGCCCGCTTGTCCCATCCATCGCTCAGGCCGGAACCCTTGAGGGTCAGGGAAGATCTCTGGGTTCTTGTGAATTAAATCATGCGAGACTCCCACCTAGATTAAACTCATTAGTGCCTCGTTTTCTCGTGAGCCCAGGGGAGCTCAATCCACGTGACACAGGGTAATTAAAGACAGGCCCCGCCAAATATTATAGCTGACAGTGGACCCATTTAACGAGAGGAAAAGGATTCGAGTTATCAGAGTGGGACATACCACGTAGCCCGGGGGTATGGTGTCCTTGATAGCCGGGACATACAAGCCAATTTGCGGTACCGTGCGTGGAAGGCGTCCTGGAATCAAAGTGGCCATGCGAAGAGTCTCCTTTACGAAACCGGTCTGCGAGACGCCATTAGTTAGGAGCCGCATCTTACCTGGGATCAATGACTGAGAAGACCTACGAAGTAAGGCAACTTTTCAACCTCCTGAAGCGGGAGCCTGCCATACTCGTCAGGCTCAATAGCGTCAAGCTCCTCCAAGATCCTCTTCTGCACCTCGGGGTGTTTGAGGAAGTAATAGGTGGCGTACGCCATTTCGTTGGCCGGAGGCTCAGTTCCGCCATTCAGAATCATGGCGCACTCGTCAGACATGTCTTCGAGCTTCAACGCTTGGACCACGCGGCCTTCTTCCTTGGCATCTTTGCGTCGTTTCAGGTTGTTGGTAAGCATGCGGTCAAAGATCGTCTCCTCGTAGGGATCTTTTTTGGCCGCATTAGCTGGGTCATAGCGACCCATGGCTTCCCGAGCGAGTCCTTCGAAGTACTGGGAAGCATGAGAAAGACGTCTCAAAGAGGGGGTGGGGGGGATCTCACCGTGGTCATCCTGATGTAGACCGGACTGAGTTTAGCAGCGAGCCATCTCGGTCCGTCTGTAACGAGTATTCGCAAAATCGGAAAGTGAAGGGCAGTCCAGACACCTCCAGTGAAGAATTGCATATCCTTCACTCGCTGCTTGAAGTCGGGTGCTGAGATCATGTCCAGGCTCTTACCGAATAGGAGTTCAGAGACGACATCGGCCTGCGGAAACCCAGAACTGTCGGCCCATGAAACATTCTCGAATAACGAAGAGGAAATGACTCACGGTGTAACAATAAAACATCTCGTGAATAGGAATTTCCTCGCCTCGCCTGCCATACTCGTCGACCTTGGCAAAAACTCTTTCGATCTCTTCATGGAAGTAGTCCTCCAACATATTCACCCGGCGTTTTGAAAAGACAGGGTCGATGACCTGCCGCTTTGCTCGATGAGCCTCTACAGGAATCGTCATGGTCATGGCGTTGGAGACCCCGACCGAGTATGTTGCGGGGTCTTTAGTAAAACGCTTGGTCCTGTCGAATATCCTAGGAGCCTCGTGAGATTTAACGAGTTTCGTTTAGTGACTCTCTCGGCTCTGACTTACTCATGGAAGACAGCGATGTCATTGATATGGACCTCATTTGGGTTGAGCCTGACGACAGGTCCTGTTTGTACAAGTAAGTTAGCGACATTTCGAGCAAATAAGCATGTTCTCATCTCAATCCACGGGTGGGAAGTCTCAACCTGCCATATTTCTCGTGATACTTTGGAATCTCGTAGATGAATTTGCCCTGCAAGATGGCCTCATAGTATGCCTGCTGGAGAAAGCTAATGCGGCAGAGGAACGGACCGGGAAATCTCGCAAGGGGATGCAAAGTTAGACGATAGATGACTAGGCCCACCACGTAAAATGCATATAAGACGATTGACACGCCAAGCAACCTCAGTGGCAGTCCTGTCGTAGGCTGGGAAGCCCAGTCCCACGTCTCTGAGAACATCGTGGCGTACAAACGAGACAGAATTCTCGCGCAGTGGGTATGTCAGGTCCAACTCGAGTAGATCAGGGTTCAATTCAGATGTAGGACGTATGGATGTGGTGGTTGTTCCAGACTCCTCAAACTCCTGAAGCCCATCCAAGGTACATGTAGCTTGCAATGATGTCAAAACCCCCGGATGGTAAGCACGGAGTGAAGTCTGACTCTGCGTCACGTAGACGGATTGCATACCTAGCTATACGGTTCGCGGAACTCGTTGCTGACGGCTCTCAATAGGGTCACGATACTCGAAACCACTGCACCCAATCAATTTACGTACTTGTCAGCAGCATGCCGGGAAGCATTATCTTGATGGCATGCTGACCTGCTGACCTGCTGACACGCTGACACACACATCGCACATCGGGAACAGTTCTACGGCTTCACAATCCAGGTATCATAAGCAGAAGCGACACTGAAACCTTCGAAAATTTCCGGGCCTAAAATAGATAGTTAGCTCTACGGCGTAGTGTGATTTCAGCTTCGGGTGGCCCGGGTCCTTCGTCGACTCTCGGCTGACAGTGCATAGAACATGTGTAATAACTAGCAGGAGCACTTGTGACGGACTCATATGTTCAAATAGCCGTAGGTATAAATTATCACGCTTCCAGCACAAGTTGCTGCCGAATGGTGCGCTGAAGCTAAAGAAGAACTTCTAGCGTGGCATCCGGAAATATGAATTTGTCAACTCTTCTCTCCGGCGGTTTTCGACACACAATAGCTTCGGTGTCCGGCATAGTGCTGGGCGTTGCACTGGTTGCCTACTTGCTGTACCGCGCCGCGCTGCCCAAACCTCTGCCTGGCATCCCTTACAATGAAGCATCGTCGCGCCGTCTCTTCGGCGATATACCCGCCATGCTATCACACATCAAGGACGAAGATGGGACTTTCATCAGCTACATCGAGAACACGCTGAATAAGCTCCAGGCACCCTTGGTACAAGTTTTTATCCAGCCCATGAGCAAACCGCTACTCGTACTCGCCGACTTCCGCGAGGCTCGTGATATTTTGATACGCCGTACTAAAGAGTTCGACCGCTCTACATCCTCCGGCGACTTGGTCAGGGGCTTAGGTCCAAAGCATCACATACAACTCAAAAGCACCCCAGCATGGCGATCCCAAAGGCGTCTGATTCAGGATCTCATGACACCAGACTTCATCAACAACATAGCTGGACCTGTGATCTGGCAGAAGGCCGGCCTGCTAATAGATCTATGGAGGGCCAAGAGCCAGATAGCTGCTGGCCGACCCTTCACCGCATCCGAGGATATTGACCATGTCGCCTTGGACGCTGTACTGGCTTTTGCCTTCGGCGAGCGCTTTGGGGAGCTTCATAGCGCGACGAGACCCGCACTCGAAGCGACTCACAGAATCTCTGCCACGGGTCTCAGGGGCCTCAAGCACACTGCTTCTCTAGATGATCCCGTCGAGTTCATGGCGGGAACCGCCGACGAGTTTCTGCGCGCCTCGCTAGAGTTGGTAGCAGCTGTCGAAGATGTCCAAGGCACTCCGTTACCTGATCTACATTGGGCTTACATAAACAGCAAGCCTCGGATCCGACGGGCGACCAAGATCAAGGAGGACTATATTAGAAAGGAGGTGGAAGACGCCGTTAGTAGGCTCAATGGGACGACAGGTCAAGACTTTGTGAGATCAGCCGTGGACCACATGGTCTTCCGAGAAAGTATCTTGGCGCAGAAGGAGGGTAGGAAGCCTGACTTCTTCTCACGCGTCATTATAGATGAGGTATTCATATCCCATTTGCCTTCTCTCCTCACTCACCTGGTCCAACATCAGTGAAATTGCTGGACTGCGCAATATCAACTCATGCGTGCATGTTGCAGATCTTTGGATTCATTGTTGCCGGCAATGATACTTCGAGTACCTCGATCAGCTGGGGCTTGAAATACCTGGCAGACAACAGCGCTGTGCAAAGCAACTTGCGAAAGGCCCTTGAAGGAGCCTTTACGTCTGCTCTGTATGAGGCCCGCAGTCCGACCATCCAAGAGATTACGGAAGCACACGTCCATTACCTCGACGCTGTGGTGGAGGAAACTCTCCGATGTTCTGCCACTGTGCCCGTCGTGGACCGACAAGCCTCGGTGGACACGCAACTGCTCGGCTATCACATCCCTAAGGGCGTTATCGTGACTGTAAGCCGTGCAACCCATCTTCGCCTTTAGACAAGCTCTCAAAAGTCTTGCATTCGCGTCAAAATGAGAGACGAGTAGACCACAACGGGCCTGACTGACTTTGATTCCGCAGTGCCTGGTCACAGGACCCAGCATGACGAGTCCAGCATTCAAGATTGACGAAGGGCGGCGTAGCGAGAGTGGTCAAGCTGCCAAGCAGGAACGGCCGTGGGAGTCGGATAGCATGGCTGGGTTTCACCCTGAGCGCTGGCTTGTGGGCCAGAACAATGAGTTTGATGCTGGTGCCGGTCCACAGCTGGCTTTTGGCCTGGGTCTTCGACAGTGCTTCGGAAAGAGGCTGGCCCACCTGGAGATGAGGATTCTCATCAGTTTGATAGTGTGGAACTTCGAGTTGTTGCCGTGTCCAGCCACACTATCAGGGTCTAAGCCAGTTCTGATAATGACGAACAGGCCTAAAGATTGTTATGTACGGTTGCAGGCGGTGGAAAGGACAAGGAAGGATCTGATATGAAAAGACCCTGGGAAGTGACACGCGCGAGAAGAAATGAATCTTGATTATGGTCCGTTGGTAGATGGTTAGATGCTCCGTATTCTGCCTCTGGGTCCTATAATCCAATCCATATAACATATCCAAATTCCAACACGCAGGGCCTTGTGCCAGTACTGAGGAACTTCGGTATTGAGACTCCCACAAGATCATCTGAACAGTTATCACTTTTCCTGGAACAGGTGGGACTGACCGGCCTGAGGCTTATACCTTGGTGATTTAGCAACTATCTCTGAATGCCACGCTGTTTATGAAAAACTATTATTACGGATGGCTCTCTCAACATTATCACCTTTACGAGGTCTTTGTCCCCCGATGAACCTGACGTGGGTGAATGTGTGCATTATTGAGAATCCCCATGAATTTCCTTCAAAGTAGATTGTTCGAGCAAATACTCTGGATGTTTGAACTATTTGTCGGCTTGTTAAGTATCTGCCTCTTCCAGACACTCAAATACTCGCAGCCGAAATCTTAAAACCTCCAGGGCATAGATTTTGAAATACAAGCCCAGGATCGTACTTTGCCGCCACCTGGCTCAAACGGTTGATGTTTGCACTGCCATAGCTACCCAGAGGATCCTGGCTCCGATCCGCATAGTTCAGATATATCCAACCGAGGTCCCCATTCTCAATCGCTCCTGCAAACTTCGTCACAGCCTCGATCCAGGCTCTGACCTTAGCATACGCGAACCTTTCCTGCTCAGGTGTCCTCACCATCGCGGCTGCTTGGAACAGCAGGCCATTATGCTGCTGGCGCTCTACTCCCATGGCGTTGCCACCGGCTTCTGCAGAGCGCTGACCAAAGATCTTGGGGAAAGGCTGAAACAGGCATTGGGTCCAGAAATCACCATCTGGTATGAAGGCTTTGAAATCTTCTACCATGGCCTCATGCAAACTTGCAGCCCTGGCAACAATACGAGGGTCGTTCTTGAAAGTCGCGGTGAACCAGATGTTGCTGTTCCGCAGTCATTAGCAAGAAAGAATCTTATATGAAAGCCGAGACCCGTTCTCGAAGCGTTATTCGAAAGAAGGGCCAGGAGCCGAGAGATCCACTTACTAATATTGCCGTGGAAGGTTGTGTGCAGGGTCAGAAACCAGTTCCGGCACAGTTGTTTGTTTGCACATCGTGATAATAGATGGTAGCTCGAGCCACTTCTCGTATGCAGGCGCTCTTTCAACGCCTGCGACCTGGACAGACATTGTTGCGATGCCGACATCCTTGAACTCGGGCTATAATTCATTATACGTCAGCATTAGACATCTAGGGTGGAGACAAACTTGACTCGGGGAATTATGGCAAAAGCCAGAGGGCATGGTCCGCTTACTGTATCGAATGGTTAGAGATGAGTATAAAAATCCAGCGTGATGAAACTCACCCGTGTACGCAAAGAAGCACAGCAGATTACTGTCCAGATCCTCATGCATGGAGTCAGTGAACTCTGTGAGGGCCTGTACAGCAGATTGTGTGACTTGCTTTGGGTAAAACGTCAAGCCAGCCCAGATGGCCCGTGATTCAAAAGTCCTCATTTTGAAATTGGTCACGATGCCGAAATTGCTAGAGCCACCTTTCAAGGCCCAGTACAGGTCGGGATGACTCTCACGATCTGCCGTGATAATAGAGCCACTTCCGAGGACTACTTCGAAGGCGACGACATTATCGCAGGCGAATCCGTAGCGGGGCGTGTAAAAGGTATTCCCGCCGCCCAGGATGAGGCCAGCAACACCAACGTTGCCCTCGCGGCCACCGGCGACGACGCGGCCGTGGGCATGCAGCTCACGGTACACGTCCGTCCAGACGCCGCCGGGCCCGACATCGACCGTGCCCGCGGTCTCGTCGACCCTGGTCCAGCTCAGCAAGCCGAGGTCGATGGTCACGCCGCCCTCGATGTTGTTCGACCCGGCCCACTGCGTGTGGCCCCCGCTCCGCACCGCGAACTTTTCTGCGGCGGCCGCGAGGGTTTGGATGGCTGTGGCGACTTCCTTTGCGTTGCGTGGTCGGACTATACATGCTGGCTCGAGCTTCGCGCTGTTGGACCAGTAGCTTGCCTGGCGGGCGGAGTACTCGGCATTGAAGGGTCTAAGGACGGTCAAGCCGGCAGCGGTCAGCCTCGCCCCTGGATCCGCAGGACGGGACGGTTTTGACTTGAAGCACCCCATGGCGAACTGTAGAACATTTGGGTCGAAGGCAAAGATGGGTCGAGTTGGCCTCGGGCAGGACCTGGAAGAGACGATCGCGGTGTATATCAGGAACCCCAATATGGTTTTCTAGCCAGCAAACGAATGCCTAGATGCAGCAGGTCGATGCTGCAAAATGTAGTCAGAGAAGCACTGCGGTTACGACGACACCAACGTCGAAGTTGTTCGAGAAGCCTAGGACGAGTGATTCGGTCACAATCAGCAGTCATCCATGGTCCATTCCCGGGTTCTGCTTACCTTGCCGCAGGATTGGGCAAGAAGAACCGGAAGGAGTAGCAGGCATAAGTTACATGATAAGCATGCAAGGCAGAGTAATCAATTGCCATGGTGAACCATTGGACAATTGTTCGATGCAACATAAGCATACACAATACCTAGGTAAGTCAAACACCCTATGAGTGGACCCCCCCGCTCAGTGGACGCTTCTTTCACCGCTACCCCGGATGTCTTACCTCCTTATATATTCTACTATCTTAGTCAGATCTTTTGTAAACCCCTTTATTTGTTTATTATTCAGATCTCCTTATCAGGGTTAGGAATTTAGTTACTTAGTTTAGTTAATAGCTTAACTTAAACTAAGTAAGGCTATAGCTAACTAAGACTAAACTAACTAAGACTAATCTTAGCAAAACTAAAACTAAGTAAACTAATAAACTTAGTAACTGTAGAACTACTACCTAATCAGGCAGGCGGTTAGGCTTACCGCTACAGCAGGGCGGCAGAACTATTAAGCCGCTTAACTTATAGATAGGTTACTATACTAAGCTTAGCAATACCTTTAAACCTAAAGAATAAATATATATAACTTAAGCTAACAGACTATATAATCGATTGTATTTATATTACCCTGTACGTTTACTAATATTAATTAGTAGTTATATAAATAACCTTTAATAGTAAGGTTAAAAAAAGCAGATTTTTCTTATAATTATTATACGATAATTAAGGCTCTTTTATAAGCTGTTCGTTATATTTTAAGTTATAAGATTTACGTTAAAATTAAAGCTATTTATAGTTATTTAAGTATAGCTAACCTTTAAAAAGTAGTCGATATTAACCGATAGACCTTTATAAGGCTTTTTTAAACTAATTTAATAGTAACGTATTTATTTAGAAAACTACCTTATAACTTACTAGTATATACTATCGTGTAATACCTTTAAAACTTCTTTATATTATAAACTTTCTTTCCGAACGAAACTATATACTTATTTTATATTATAAACTTCCTTTAAAATAAAACCTATACTTTTTCTTAGCTTATTACTTTTTCTACCGAAAATAACTTTCTTTTATAACCTTTTTTTATAACGATTATAAACTTTCCTTTTATACCTTTACTTTATAACTTTATAATAAACTTCTTTTATAATAACGACTTTATTTATAACTTTTATAACCTTCCTTTCTTTTATAACTATACTTATAATTTTCTTCTTTTCTTAAAACTTTATAAGAACCTCCTATTATAAAACCTTTTTTTAAAAACTTTACTTCGCGATAAACCCTTTTCTTATAAACCTTTTCGATATTAATTATATAGATAAAAAGGCTAATAAAAGTTAAGCTACTATATAGTAACTTTAAACGATTACTACCTATAGGTAAATAGTTTAAATATACTAGTAGTTAATCAGAAAAGTATAGTATAAGAATATCTTTCTTTTTATATACCTCGATTATAATTACTATAACTTTATAATAGTTTCTAATAAGAATAAAACTAATAGCTTTTACCTTTTATAAAAATACCTTAACAGCTTAATAAAAGTATTATAAATTTTTAAAAACTAATAAATATTTATCGATTTAAAGCTATAAAATACTTTTATAAGTAAAGATATATATAATAAAGTTAACGTAATAACCTTTATTATATATATTATCGAAAACCTTTATTAAATAAACGTTATTAATAAATATTTATTAACAGAAGTTTAAAATAAACTTCGAAAACTAAAATAAAAATATATTTAAATTAATTAGTTTTACTTAACAATATAAAATAAAGATCTTTTTAAAAGAATAAAGGATTTATATAAGCTTATATAAAAGCTACTTTACCTTTTAACTACCGGATATTATAATAAAAGAAAAGCTACCGGTATAACTTAAAAGAAAATAAAACTAAAATAGTTTTTTCTTAATATAAAAGTAAAATAATAAACAAAATAAACTACTATCGATAAAATAAAAAAATAGTTAAAGCTTTTTATAAGTAATAATTATAACTTTTTTCTCTTTTAGCTTATAAATAATAGTAATAACGTAATACTGTTTATTAAACAAAATAAATCGTCGGTAGTTTTACCTTCTAGAAGGAAATAAGAATAATAATCGTTATATTATATACCGTTACTTTCTCTTTTCTTTAAGCTTTTATTATAATCGAAAACGTAACCGCCGTTATTATTATAAGATATAAGGCTATTAATAAGCTTTTAAAGCTTAATATAACTTATTACGTTATAAGATTAACTTTAAAATTATCTGAGCTTTTTTCCTTTATAATTATATATACTAGCCGGTATATTATACTATTAACGAAAAGCTATATATTTTTTAGTTTTTAAATACTTTTATAAACCGCCTTATAATGTTTATAAAACTTTCTTTTTCTATTAAGTATTTAACTATATATTAAAATTAAAGAAAATTATAGATTTTTTTAAAGCTTAAAATAAAAATAAGAAATAAATCGAAAAGCTTTATAACTTATTAAATAATAAGGTAAGAATTTTTATAAATCTGTATTATTATAATAGTATTTAATTAAACTAGTTTTATATTATATTATTTTAAATTCTTACCGGAAAAGCTAAAACTTACTATATTTATTATATTAATATAACAGATAATTCTACTATAACGTATAAAAAGCTAAAGACTTATTTTAAAACTAATATAAATTACTAATAATATTATAATAATTAAACTAATATAACGTTTAATAGCTATTTAAAACGATATAAATAACGTTAATAAAAGCCTTTATAAAGTTTTACGTTTTATATTAAATAAGCTTTAGCTTTATTAATATACTTTTAGCCTTTATTACGTTAATAACGAGATTGTAAAGATAATAGTTTTTTAAGTATACGAAAGAGTAGCTAAATTCGAGTACGCTTTTTATATACTTACTACTTTTTACAAAAAGCTTTTTTAAAACTTCTATTTATTTTCCGAGATATTTTTTAAATAAAAGAATAATACCGATAGCTAATGCGTTTAAAAATAACTTAACGATAAAGCTTATTACCTTAACCGTTAATATAATAATAACCGTCGGGATAATAAACGCCGGTAACTGTATAAAAAGATAAAGTACTTTATTTATAGCTAAAACGGCTATTAGTTTATAAAGTATACCTTGGAAAAGAAATAATACTTTTAAATCTAATACTTAATATAATACGAATATTATAGTAAACTAACTATAGAAAAAAGCTTTATAGCTTTTTTAACTAATTATAAAGATTATAAAGCTATTTATAGTATTAATAGCTTAACTAAATAAAATAATAACGATAATGGTAAAGTTAACGTTTTAAAGAATAAAGAGACTATATATTAGTTAATAAATATAACTTTCCTTTATATTATTTTTAATAATAACGATAGTAAAGCTAAATACGAAGATACCGTTATTTTAACCTTATAGTTTACCTTTTAAAAACGTTACTTAAAGCTAGAATTCTAAAGTATTATCTTTAATATTAAAGCAGTAAAGTTTTTAATTATAAGCTATAACTAGTACTTTACTTTTTAACGTAAAGATCTTTTAATAAAAATAGATAAAATTAAGGCCGGTAAAGCTATTATTAAATTTAGCCGAAAAGTATAACTAGCTTCTTTCGATATTATTAGCGTTTTTTTTTCGAAATACTATAAATAAGTTAATAAAAGTCGACAGATAAGGTAAAAAAAGGCTATTTTTATTATCTAAAAGTAAAGCTATTTATAGTTCTTTCTTTTAAAGCGAGATATTAACGTTTTTGTTATAAAAAAAGAGCTACGTTGTTTTTATCGTCGCTTTAAATATCCGACCGTTAATCGGCTATCCCGGCTATTAATAAATACTAGCTATAAAGTTAACGTTATAGTCTTTAAAGTTATTATAAAGTTCTGCTATTATTATTAAATAAAAGGCCTTATCTTTCGACGATTTAAATTTACTTTAAAAGATAATTATAACTTTAACTATAAGCTTATTATTAACGTTATATACCTACTCGAAAAGCCGGTACTTTATATTATAAACTTATCGATATCCTTTTCAGCCGTATACTTTTTAATCTTATTATCTGCTAAAAATATATAAAAAGCCTTTCGGATAATATAAATAGATATATATTTCGTGTGAAAGGCTAGCCTTTAAGTGGTTACAGAAAGGGGTTCTATTACTGTTTATAATCTTCTATAAAGGAAGATTCTGAATAGCTGCTATAGTGGTGCGCAGAGCAGAGATTGTACTGCTCTTAAGCGTTGTGGCGCAGGTATAGCGTTGTTACGTAGGCTTCGGCCTGTGTGTGTCGAAGCCCCTGTAGGCTCTAGCCTGTAACATTTCGAACCTTTTAATTAACTAGTTTATAATACCGATGTTAACTTTACGTTAGTAGAATTGCGAAATAAAGCTAAAATTATAAAGATTACGTATAAATAGATGCTTATAAAGGCTTATTAATCCGTCGGAAAAGTTAAAAGATATTATAGCTTTTTATATTATACTTTTAAAATCTTATATATTAAGCTTTCGACTATTTTTAATAATAATATTATCTTATAAATAGCCGTTAAAGCTATTAATAATATAGTAAAACTAAATAAGTTAGTACCTATACTACTTATCTTTAACGTTTTTTTTTAAGTAAACTTCGATTTACTTTTATTACTATCGATATTATAACGTATAAAGATAATTATAAAAGCTATAAAAATACTATAAAAGCTTTCTATAAAATAATAAGTTAGTAAAGCTATTATTATATAAAATAGCTTAAATATAAATAACTAAATAGCCTTACCCTTTTAAAGTAAAGTATATATATAGCGAGAAAAGAAAAGCTAGTAAGGCTTATATAATATTATACACTTACCGGTAGGTTTATAGCGAACCTACCTGTAAACACACCTACGAATTCACTGTATATTTACCGGTAATTCGGACGGTTAAACGTACAGTAATTATATAGTAAACTTAAAGTAAGTTTATAGTAGGTTTATAAGTCTATATATAGTTTATAAAAGTACTCGGTTATATAGAAGAAAGAAAAAGAGAATTTATCTTTATTATATACTACTATACTATACCGTTACTATTAAATAGTAGTTATAACTTAAATACGCTCTATTATATATCGCTTAACCTTTTAATACTATAAATTAAGTTTATTAAACTATATTATAATAGTTATTAAGTTATTATTATTATAGTAGTTAATAGGTAATTAGCTTTAATTTCCGAATTTTAAAAGATCGAAAAGTATAAAAGCGTTGTTTTATTTACTTAGCCGGTATTATTACTTATTTATTATAACTTACCGGTTATTTACTATAAGAATTCCGTATTATAATTATATCGGGTTTAAACAACGTACTTACTATACGTTTTCTAGATATATTTTTAACGGTACTATAAAACTATACGGTTATTAAAAATATCTAGCTTTTACGTTATATTAAAATAGCTATTACCGAATACTTTACCTAATACCGATTTTACGTTATAAACTATAATCTTACTTTTTTAAAGTACTCGATTAGTTATATTAACTAATAGTAGCTTTATACCTTTTACTTTAAGTATTACTATAATTATTAAAATAAAAATAACTAACTTTATTATATTTAAAAACGCTTTATAGAATATATTTATAAAGTATATTATTTTAGTTATTAGCTATAAAAGCCCGATAACGTTTACTTTTTTATTATTATTTATAGATAGTCTAATAAGAATATTAAGTTTTATTATAAATTCCGGTACTTTTATAACTTATAATAGTTAAGCTATATATATAATTTAAAAGAACGTAAGCCGATTTATCAGTTTTTATAAAAACCTAAGTTCGAAAGCCTTTTTTATAAAAAATAAAGGCTATTTCTCGAAGTAATACTCGGTTTAAACTAAATAAAACGTAAACGAAAAGTAATTATCTATAACGCTTTAAAAACTCTGTTCTTATTAAAATACTAACCTTTTACTTATACCTTAATTAAACCGGTAGTTTATATAATAAGAAAACTTAAAGTATTAAAAAGCCGAAAAATAACGGTTAAAATAGATAGAAAAAACAAAAAAACTACTTAAAACCTTAAATAACGATTAAAAACAACGAAAAATATATAATATAGTAATTTAAAAGTTTTATCTTTATTTAAATTAATAACCGAAACTATCCGCCTATATATTATATTATCTTTAATTATTTTTATAATACTACTATAAAAAAGAAATTTAGTTTTATAAGCTACTTAAACTAATATACTTAACCGACCGGAAATTACTTTAATATAAGTAAACCTATTAAATAGTTTTAAAAAAGAACGTTATATTAACGTTATAATCTTTATATTAAAAAAACACTAAAGTATTCCGACTATATAAATAAGAAATAAGTCTATAAATATTGTTATTTTATATACTACTAAGTAATCTTTTTAATTTCTACTATATTACCTATAAATCGGCAGCTTACTTTAAGAATTCTTATTAATATAGTTACGTTATTTAAAAAAGTAATATATAACTTACTAAAAACTATATATACTATATAGCCGGTAATAGTAAAAACTCCGGTAATAACTTTAATAATAGTTTAAATAATAACGATTTTATCTATAATCGTAATTAAAGTAAAAGCCTGTTTAGTTATTATCTAGTGAAGCAGAATGGGGTATTGAAGTGTATTTATCGTAGGTCTGTCTGTTGTTATTGTGTGTTAACTAACTAAAGGCCTTAAGGGCCTTGATAGCTAGGTTTTAGTGGGGCATTTAGCATTCTGCCGGGCGGTTAGGCCTAGCCGGCAGGCAGCCGGCTAAAATGGCCTGCACCTTATTGCGCTATAGTAAGTGCCGGGCATGTAAAAAGAGTGTGACGTCCTCGTTATAAGGTCATTAGTTCAATTCCCTGCTGTATACCTCCTTTTTTCCATTTCCGAACTAAATCTGTTCCTAAGCCAAATCGTTTATTTTCGATGAGTTTAATTAAATCAATCGAATCGATTAAACGTGACGGGTGGCTGGCATCTGTTAACAGCTGTTAAGGGACATAGGTATCGTCACCGCCATCGCCGTGGGGATCTGTATAGCTACTCGAATCACTATAACTATCGCGATCAAAAGGGTCCTCGCTATCGCTTAATTGATCGTCGCTTTAATCGTCGCTTTAATCGTTTAATTGATCGTCGCTCTGATCGTTTAATTAATCGTCGCTTTGATCGTCGCTTTAGTTGTCGCTTTGGTTTAATTGAAGGCTGAGGGCATCGCTATCGCTGTTATCGCTTTAGTTTAATTAAAGGCTGAGGGCATCGCTATCGCTGTGGTTGTCGCTCTCGTTATCGCTGTTACTATCGTAAAGGCTAACGTCGCTTCCGTTTAATTAAATGCGAGGCCGTATGTGTCCCTCCTCTTTTAAATAACTAAACAGCCTGTTACGCGAGTCGTAGGTCGAGCTATAAGACCTATAAGAATATATAGAGGACAGGCTTGAAGAGGGACGACGAGAAGGGAGGGAAACGGGTAGGATAGGCGGTTTCGAGGTCGGGGAGGATCTCGAGGAGGATCTCGAGGAGGGAGGACTCGAAGGGAGACTAAATATACTAAATCTAGGTATGCTTTATCTCGCAGGCTGTCTCTTATAACCGTAAACGTTCGAATAGACGTGATCGAGAAGGGTGCCCTGCGAAACGAAGCTGTCGTTATATTTGCGATAAGTGAGATTTATAAGCTTCGGAGGGGTACGGTCGCGATCGCTTTCGGGCGTAAGGAAGTCGCGTAGTACCTACTAGGTAGTCTAGAAGCTGACGATTTAAGTGCGAGGGCTAGCATTCTCTTTAGTAAGGTAACCGAGCTATTAGTAAAGATGTTTATTCTCAGCCTGAAGCTTTTCGTTCTCGGCCTAAAGGGTCTTATAAGGTTAGGGCTAGTGTGACTGTTTAAAGGCTTTCTAAAGATTAGCGACTTAAGACTGAAGGTCTAGTATGTAAACCTAGGCTATTAGTTCGGGGTCTTCGTCTAAAGCCTTTAAAAGGACTTTATAACCGTTACTATTCCACTAGTAGTGCTAAAGGAGGTTAGGCTCGTCCCTTTAAACGGTTGTGCCGTAGTAATCGTAGTAAGCTTCTTAGGAATTATCGTAAGCGTAAGTATAGCAGGCGAGGTGTTCTAGCGAGGTTTCTAAGCTTTAAAAGGTCTAATTAGTGCCTTTAAAGGTAGTAAGGCAGGTGCAATAGATTGAAGGCATCGCGAGAGAGACTGGGCTAGCGAAGGCGTCCTTGATTAAATAGTTGTAGTTTTGGTGATGGCGATCGGCCGTTTGGTAAGGGTAAATTTGGTGCCTGAATTAGTAAATCTGGTCGCTTTAATGCGAAAATAGTACCGTTCGAATGCTTAGAATAAGGGTATCGTGGTCGAATAGATCTTAAATTATAGTTACCATTTAGTAAAGCAGAATAGGGTATTAAAGTGTATTTATCGTAGGTCTGTCTGTTGTTGTTATGTGTTAACTAACTAAAGGCCTTAAGGGCTTTAATGGCTAGGTTTTAGTAAGGTATCTGGTATTCTGCCGGGCGGTTAGGCTTAGCCGGCAAGCAGCCGGCTAAAATAGCCTACACCCTATTACGCTACAGCATTATCTTAATAAAAATAAAGGCTAAAATATATATAACTATAAACGTAAATTATTAATTAACGTTTTTTAACTACTTATAAACTTATTATTTACCTATAAATTTAAAGAAAATACTTTTAAAAGATTTAAACTATATATTAGTTAAAATAATACTAAAGAACTTATAAAAGTATTTTATATAAATAATAAGATAATAGTATAGAAAAACCTATTAATGTTTATTTAACGTTATCGTATATATATCGCTAATATCGAAACTTAATAATAAACTTTATATTAAAATCTTCTTACTTACTTTACCGGATTTACTTATTTATAGTTTTAAAACACTTTATTAAATAAAGAAAGATTTAACTTAACTATTTACTTTAATATATAAATAAAAAACAAAGAATACTTTATTATAGACTTTAGTATATTTTATAATATAGCCGACGGAATTTTAAATAGTTTTCGATATATATAACGTAATACCTAAAATAATAAGAATATTTTAAACTTTACTTAATATATCTGTCGTTTTACCGTTTTAGCCGAATAGCTAGATAGTTTTATTATTCGAAATATATAAAACTATATCGATAAATAAATAGTCGTTTATTACTTTAATTACCTTAAGTATAACGTTAACTCTTAAGACTTTAAATATAAGCTTAAAGCTAAGTAACAACCTTAATATATACTTAAAAAGAAGGCTACGCTTATTTATATAAGGCTATAATAGCCTGTTATAAATAAATATCAACTTAAGCTATTACGATATTAGCTTTAGCTTATTTATTCCCGGCTATAAAAAGCTAGCTTTTAATAACTAATTTTATTATTTAACTGTTTTAACTTTTAACAATTTAAATAAGCTTTACTTTAAGCTTAAATATTAAGATAGGCTTTATAGTTTAGTTTAAATAATTATTAAAAGTTATTACCCGAATAGTAAAAGCAGTTAATCGAAACGTAAAAGGCTATTTAAAACTAATAGTAAGTTACTTATAACCTGTTATTACTTAAGCTAACGTTATAGCTACTAACTAATACTATAAACTAAAGTCCTTTTAAATAACGTTACTTATAAGAGCGTTATAATTAGCTTAAAATCTTCTAACGTTTTACTTATTAAAATAGCGAAAGTAACGTAATAGTAAAAGACGTTTAACTATTTAACGTAAACGATAGTATCTTTTAATATAATACCGTCTATAAAAAAGAGCTAATATAAAACAGCTTTTATCCGGTTAATAAAGAAATAACGCTTATTATAATAAACGAACTATTAAACGATATTAATAAACAGATAAACCTAAGAAATAACTAACTTAATAATAAAAAAAGACCTTCGAATAATAAATATATAATAGTCGAAGACGTCGATATATATAACTTTAATATAGAACTGTTTATTTTAAAACTATTAGATAATAATATCTACTATAAAAAATATCTGTTTTATTTAAACGATTTCTATTATATTGATTATAGTTATATTTCTTTATTTAAACTACGTTTCTTTAAGTACTATCGTTATTATAATAACGTTAAAACACGCTTTAATATAATAAAATAAAAAGGTTTTGTTTTAAACCTTAATATACCGCTTTAAGTATCGTTTTATAAAGGTTATAATTATATATATACTTATACCGAAACGTATAGATCTTTAACCGGTTATACTTTTAATGCCTATTATAATACTAAGGCTTTTAAATATATAATCTTTTAAGCGATACTAAACTTAATACCTAATATTAAAGTAAATTAAAAAGCTTAAGCTAATCTTTAAAGGATAAGTAAAATAAATACCTTTAACTAAGCTAAGTTTAATATCTTTTATTAAGCTATTTTAAACAGTTTATTTACTATCTTATTAATAAAGATAAGAGTATAAGTATTTAAACGTTTAAACGTAAAACTATTAATAAAATAAGAATTTATAGTATTATATTAAGTAAATATTTTTAACTTAGTAGTTAGTATATCGTTTAGTTACTTTAATAGTATATAAATAAAAACGTTAGTTTTTATTAAAACCGTTTTATATATATATAAGGTAAAAACCGCTTCCGCCGCTATAATTCTATTATAATTAAGCTATATTATACTTATTATTAAGTTATTTATAGAAAAACTAAATCTTTCTTATTTAAGCTAAAGTAAGAAAGTTAAGTAAATACTTTAATTAGCTAAAACTATTATAATATAATAGCTATAAATTAATTATCCTTTCTTTTAAAAATTAGTAAAAACACTTATTTAAATATACTTAAACCTGTTTTTAAAGAATATATAAAATATATAAGATAAGAAAGTACTATTTAAACCTTATTAAATTATAATTAATTACCTTTCTATTATTCCGAGCTATTTATATAAAACGTAATTATTAACTTATCTTTTAAGTTTAATCTTATTAATATATTAAACGCTTTAAATAATATCGAATAACCTGTTAATATTAAAGAATTTATCCCGAATAAGCCGCTTTTAAATAAGATAGATATAAAGATATATAAATATCTTCGTTTAAATAGAAAACTCGGTATTACTTATATTAAACACCTACTTAAAATAAAGCTATTAAACGATATATACGTATACCGATATTTGCTTAAGTTTATATTAGAAATAAACCGTTTTATACGTAAGTTTATATATATATTTAAAAATACTTTAAATATTCGAGTATTTAAAAATAAGTAAATATAAGTTCTTTTAGTTAAAGGCTAGTAAAATTAAAAAATATTATAATAACCGTATTACTTTAATAAAAAGAACTAGAAAATTATTAATAATATAATAAATAGTTTTTATAAATAAAATCGTATTAAATAAGTTACTTAGTTTACCTTATTCGACTTACTTATCTTTATAGTATAAAAAATAGTAAAAGGTAAATATAAAGGACGTTTAATTATAGACTTTTATACTTTTAATAAAGTAACTATTTTTAATATATATCTGTTACCTTTTTAATTAAACGTTTTTAAGAATATCTAAAGTAAGTCTTTTCTTACTATTATCGATATAAGCTCGTTTTTTTATTAGTTTTAAATATACCTATTATATTATAAACAGTTTATTTTAATTAGTTATTATACTTAAAAACGGCTAAAAGTTATATCTATAAGATTCTATAACTTACCGACGTATATTTAACGTTATATAAACTATATATTCTAGCCGTTTAAATACTTTATTACCGCGTTTATTAATAATATTATCGTTTTCTTTAATACTACCGAAAAGTATATAAAGTATTTAAAGTAGCTATTTATATTATTTATAAAGCGTTATATATCTTTATTAGCTAAGAAATCTTTTATCGGATATCTTTTAATAAAATTACTTAGATTTAAAGTTAATAAACTAAGTATATATAATACCTTAAACTAAGTAAGAACTATTATTTAATTATAGTTTCTTACTATATTATAATAACTTAAAAAATTTATTAGCTTTATAAGTTATTTTTATAATTTTATATTATAGTATATTAAATATATCGATTTATTATAAAAACAGAAAACTTAAATTTTTATTAAAGAATAAAAAGATAAGAAACTTTTAAAAGATAACGTTTAAAAGAACTATATTTATTAAACCTCCTTTAAGCTTACTTATAAAAAGGTATACTCTTTTAATAATTTTAAATTAGCTTTAATAAGTAAAAATACCTTATTTTATTAAAACTTAAATAAGCCGTTATTTATTTAGTTAAATACTTTAAAAAAAGTTAGATTTTTAAGTATTATCTTTTAATTAAATAATAATTTTAAATAAAACCGGAAGTTACTTATACCTTATATTTAAATCTGTTTATTATAGTATTTAAGTAAAACTATTAATATAGTTAAACGTAAATACTAATTAACTAAACTTAAAATTACTTATTTAATATAGTTAGTTTATAAACTTTATATAGTTATTAGTTTAAACTATAAATAACTTATATATATCCTTATAAATTATATTATTACTATTGGTATTATTAAATAAACGTTTTTTAATATAGTAAATAAAACTAAGATAAATATAAAACTTATTTTTATATTAAAATACTTAAACTAATATAGTTTAAACGTTTATTATATTCTGAAAGTAATTAATATATTAATAAATACTATCTTTAAGCTATTAATAAGTTAGCCGTTTATAAAAGATAAAAGTATATTTAATAAATTATAAAAAGATATTACTTTATATAATATATCCGAAATCTTTATTAATTAAACGTTTAAAAATCGTATTATTATAAAATATTAAAAATACGTTAGTTAAACTAATATTATTTAATAACTATAAAATAATTAAATAAAAGCAGATATACCGTTTAAGTTAAATATAAATAAACTTTTATATTTTATAAAGTTATTAAGTAAATAATACTTTTATATTCCGGTAAAAATAGCTATAGATCTTATTATTAAAGCTTATAATATTAAATACTATTTTAATAAAAATAAAGTTTAATATAACTTTACCGACCGGTTTATAATTAAGAATTACCGTCGAAAGGTTTTCGAATATATTAAGAATTATCCGGTTTATATAATAAATCGTAGTAAAAACTAATAGTTATTAAGCGAAATATAACTTATTCTTTTACTATTAATTCTGTTTTATATTATTATTATAGACTTTATAACGGCTTTACTTAATATTTTAACTACTAATATTTTATAAGTAATTTTTAAAGTATTTTTCTTTAATGTTTTTCTTTCGGTTATAAATAAGTATAATAAAATAACTATTATTATTCTTAATAATACTATATATATAGTTATAAATTAAGTATATATATTATTATATATATTATATCTATATAATTAAAGTATTTTATAGCTTCTTATTTTTAATAAAGATTTTAAGTTTTTTTTAAACTTTTAATAAAACTTATAGTCTAGTTTAAATATTAAGCTAGCTTATTTAACCGTTTAATACCTATAAACTAATAGCTAATCCGAAAGTAAAAATAAGATAGTAGAATTAGCTATCCGGATATTCGTTATAATATATTTTAAAGTTAAATAAACCGATATTATTTTAATATTATAGTTTAACTTAAATAACGCTTATAATAAAGTTTTAAAATACTTTATTAACTAGCTTTTATATAGATTTTATTTTACTAAAATAAGCTAGCTAAAAAAAGATATTTTAACGTTAGCTTAAAATATATTTTAAAAAGAAACGTAACTTATAATTACCGAGGCTTAAATAGCTATAAAACTATAGTATAATAAAAAGTAGTATTAGTATAAATTTATTTTAAGTAACTAAGTTTTTATTAAACTTTATTATAGCTATATATTATTTAAGAATTTAGCTTAAAAGTATTTTTAATAACGTATAAAACTATTTTAAGTTATATATAAAATAAATAAACTAATATATAAGCTTAAAATAGCTTTATATATAAATATTTACTTAATATTATTTATAATTTATCTATCTTTAAATAAGCTATTATAGTTTAACTTATATAAATAAACTCTATTAGCTATAAAGCCTATAAAAGTAAATAATAATAAAGCGTAAAGGTATAATAAAGCTTTTAAATATTATAAGTTATAATATATTATAGCTAAATATAAACAGAGGTATAGTTATAAGTAGTTATATATTAAATATCTTATAAAATAAACTAATTACTTTAGCTATTTTAACGTATAAATACTATAAAATATTTTAAATATCGATAAAATAATTTAAGAATTCGAAATAAAAAAAAAAAAAAAAAAAGCTATATATTTAATTAGTAATAAAAAAAAACCCGCTTATAAAATAACTAAAACTTAAAGAAATAGTTACTTAAATACTATAGCTTTAATTAAAAAGAAAACTACTTAATAAATAACTAGCAGATCGGCCGATAACGTTAACGTTAAAGCCGAAAAGTAATATTCGACATTTATAAAAGGTTACTAAGTAATAAAAGTTAAATACGTTTACGTTAATATTAAGTAATAAATAATAATAAGAAAAACCTGTTTATTAACCGACTATTAATTTAAACTTTTGTTTTATACTATTTATTACTTTTTATTTTTTATTTTTTTTTATTAAAGCTTACTTTTAAAATATTATATTATTAGCTTAACTATTATATAAAGTATTTTACTTAAAAACTTACTTTAAAGTTACTGTTTACTTATTATTTTATATAATTTAAAACTATTATATTAAACTCGTTTTATATTTACTATTAAATATATATACTAAACCGAAAACTTTATATAAAATATTAATAGTTAAATATCTTATAAATACTTTAAAATATTAAAGTTTTACTTAATACTATACTTTACTTTTTATAACTTCGGTTGTTTATACTTATAAAAGAGCTATATAAAAGAATACTTAATAAAAGTTTATAAAGCTTTACGTTAAAATATATTAAACCTTAATAAATATAAATAAAAGCTTTATCTATATAAAAGAAAATCGACGATATCTGTTAAAACGTTTACTATTAATACTTAATTTAATACTTACTTATATTACTATATAGTTAAGTAAATACGTTTTCGATAAAAAGTAATTAATAAAAGATATACTAACTTTATTAACCGAAAAGTAGAATTTAATATATATATACCGCTTTTAAAGCTTTTAACGTATCCGATTAACTATAAAGTTACTTATTATAAAACTTAATAATACCTTAATTAATATTTTATCCTTATATAGGTTAACCGCGATAATACGTTATACTATAAGTAAAAGCTTTATTTTAATATCTAAACAGCTATATAAGCTAAATAACGAATTTACTTATAAACAGATATAAAGAAACTAACTTAATATATTTATTAAATTCTTTTATAATATTAATCTAAAAAGGTTTAAACCTATTCGCTTATAGTCCTTTTATAGCTTTATCTACTTTATCTTATAAATATAATAAATATATCTATTATAATAAAAAAGGCTAATTCGCTTAAAGTATAAATAACCTTACTATTAATAAAACATACTTAATTATAATATAGTACGTTATTATAAGCTTATAGTTTTTAAGTATTAAGCTTATAAATACCGGTCTTATTACTATAAAAGAATAATAAAAAATAAAAAAGAAATATTATACCTTTATATCCGATATTATTATCTGTACTAAGCTTATTATAAATACCTTTAAAAAGCTTAAAGTATAACTAACTTTTAAACGCTTATTATAAAACTTATAATTATTAATCCGAGAAAGCTTATCTACCGTTTTTATTCTTATAAAAAACAATATTAAAAAACAACTAATATATAGCTTTTAGTTTAATTTTATTAAAAACTCTTTTATAAGTAGAAAACGTTATATTACTAATAACAGTTCGTTTATTATAGTTTATAAATCGGATAAGTTTAAAGTAGATTCGCTTTTTATAAAACGCGAACGTTCGATATACCTTATCGCTATTATTAACGATATATATAAGAATAATAAGCTTAAAATATCCGTTAAGTTTAATACTATTACGTCTGTTATATATATTATCGAGGTAAGCTATAAGCTTAAAACTAACGTTTATATTTAAATTAATAGCTAAGAACTTTATATTATTTTATTACTTAACGTAACTAGTATTAGTATTATAATACTATATAGTATTACTATATAAGTAATAAACTTTATCTATTACTGCTATAGCGTAATAGGGTACAGGCTATTTTAGCCTGCTTGCCGACCGGCTAGGCCTAACCGCCCGGCAGAATACTAGATGCCCTACTAAAACTTAGCTATTAAGGCCTTTAAGGCCTTTAGTTAGTTAAGAAATAACAATAACAGACAGACCTACGATAAATACACTTTAATACCCTATTCTGCTTTACTAAATAGTAGCTATAATTTAAAATCTATTCGACTACGATGCCCTTATTCTAAGCATTTAAACGGTACTATTTTTACATTAAAACGACTAGATTTACTAATTAGCTATTTAAAACCATCACTAACTACTAAGACTATTAAAACTATAACCATTTAATCAGAGACGCCTTTACTAGCCTAGTCTTTTTCGCGATACCTTTAATCTATTATACCTGCTTTACTACCTTTAAAGGTATTAATTAGACCTTTTAAGGTCTATAAACTTCGTTAAAACACCTCGCCCGCTATACTTACGCCTATAATAATTCTTAAAAAGCTTACTGCGATTACTATAGTATAACTGTTTAAAGGGACGAACCTAACCCCCTTTAGCACTACTAGTTTAATAGTAACGGTTATAAAGTCCTTTTAAAGGCTTTAGACGAAAACCCTAAACTTAAAGTATAGGTTTATATACTAGACCTTTAGTTTTAGGTCGCAGACCTTTAAAAAGCCCTTAAATAGTTACAATAGCCTTAGCCTTAGCCTTAACCTTAACCTTAACCTTACGAGACCCTCTTTAAGAACGTTAGCCTTCGTTAACAGGTTAGTTCCTTTACTAAAGAAAACACTAGGCTTCGCACCTAAATCGCTAGCTTCTAAACCGCCTATAAGGTACTACGCGACCTTATTATTCCCGATTACGATTACAACCTTTTTAAAGCTGTTAATTTTAAGTGTTGTAAATATAGCGATAGCTTTATATTACAGCGCACCCTTCTCGATTACGTCTATTCGAACGTTTACGGTTATAAGAGATAGCCTGGACGACAGCCTGCGAAACAACCTATAAGACAAAGCACACCCAGATTTAGTACATTTAGTTTCCCTTCGAGTCCTCCCTTCTCGAGATCCTCCTCGACCTCGAGACCGCCTGTCCTACCCGTTTCTCTCCCTTCCCGTCCCTCTTTAAATCTGTCTTCTTCGAGCCTGTCCTCTATACATTTTTATAGGTCTTATAGCTTAACCTACGACTCGCGTAACAGACTATTTAGTTATTTAAAAGAGAAGGGACACGTACAGCCTTGTATTTAATTAAACGGAAGCGATAACAAGGGCGATAACTATAGCGATAGCGATGCCCTTAGCCTTTAATTAAACTAAAGCGATAACTATAGCGATAGCGATGCCTTTAGCCTTTAATTAAACTAAAGCGATAACTAAAGCGACGATTAAAGCGACGATTAATTAAACGATTAAAGCGACGATTAACTAAGCGATAGCAAAGACCTTTTTAATCGCGATAGTTATAGTGATTCGAGTAGCTATACAAATCCTTACGGCGATAGCGGTAACGATACCTATATCCTTTAACAGCTTCCCTTAACAGCTGTTAATAGCTGCTAGCTAGATGATTTAATCGATTCGATTAATTTAATTAAACTTATCGGAAATGAACGATTTAGCTTAAGAATAGATTTAGTTCGGAAATAGAAAAGGAAAAAAGGAAGTGTATAGTAGGGAATTAAACTAATAACCTTATAACGAGGACGTTACATTCTTTTTACGTGCCCGGCACTTACTGTAACGTAATAAGGTATAGGCTATTTTAGCCTACCTGCCGGCCGGCTAGGCCTGACCGCCCGGTAGAATGCTAGATACCCTACTAAAACCTAGCTATTAAGGCCTTTAAGGCCTTTAGTTAGTTAAGAAATAACAATAATAGACAGACCTACGATAAATATACTTTAATACCTTATTCTGCTTTACTAATTACGTTTAAAAACTCGATAAAAAGTTATATACGTAATACTTTAACGTTACTTTCGTACTTAAATACTTTTTCCGCTATTAAATAAACTTCGGTCTTATTAAAACTAAGTTTTAGAATAATAGCTATATTAACTAAATAAATACTCGCTTCGAATAAAAACGTCTTTACGTTAATAACCTCGATTATATATTTATTAAAACGTTTAAACGTCGTTTATATAATATAAATTCTTACTTTAAAGCCTATAATATAATTAAAGCTATAGCCTTAATATTTAATAAAGTTATAACGTTAACTAAAAACGTTTTTAATAAAGATATATAGACGTTATTTAGTCTGTTATCTTTTTTAGCTAAAAAAAAATTAAAACTCTACTAAGTTTATTATAAATACGTTTTATTAAATTATTATTTTATCGTTATTTTATAGTTATCTTTATATTTGTTATTTTACATCTGTTAATTTATAGCTATTCTTGTAATATCGATAATACGTATAAGTAAACCGACGCTATATAATAAATACTTAAAAATAAAAACTATTATTACCTTTCTTTTTCTATTCGTTTAACGGTATCGGTAATATATATAGTGTCGCAAAGGCGAGTGACCCTTATAAAGGACTAAAAGCCACCGGCCTCGCTGCGTTAAGGTTAATTAAAAGTAAGCCCGAAGGCCTACACTCTCGAACGACCGTCGGCTACAGAAACAAAGGCAGAGAGACGAAAGGGATAATGTTTAGGTCTAATCACGTCCGGATAAGTATAGGTAGTAAAACTTCGTTGTGTGTTGTTCTTGTCTAAGTAAAAAGAGTAATTAAAATAAGCGCTCGAGATGCCTTTTAAAAGACACCGACGTAGGGTTAGTGGGTCTGGTACTACTGGCTACCGCGTTAATAGGTTTATTAATACCGAAAGGTAAGTACTTAAAAATAAAAACTACTTTCGCCTTTTGTTTTTATAATTAACCGTACTTCTTTTTTAATTATACCTTATATTTCTATAAGCTTTTATTTCTTTTTACTATATATACTACTATAGTCTATATAAGCCTCTGCCGGTTATTTCGTTATATTAAAATTTAAATACTATTATTATTTAAATATAGTACTTTTTTTATAAATTAGTAATAGTTCTTCTCTTTATCTTATAAATATAACTACCTTTATATTATAAACTTACTATTAATCTAATTATAACTATAATACTTATACTTATATAAACGAAGATGTTTTCTTTTAAAGGTAATTATTATATATTTACCGGTAGGTTTATAATAAACCTACCTGTAAATATACCTACGAATCTACCGTATATTTACCGGTAATTCGGACGGTTAAACGTATAGTAATTATATAGTAAACTTAAGGTAAGTTTATAGTAAGTTTATAGGTTTATATATAGTTTATAAAAGTACTTAGTTATATAAAGAAAGAAAGAAAGAGAATCTATCTTTATTATACACTACTATACCGTACCGTCACTATTATATAAACTACTTACCGTTAATAGATATAATTTTATACTAGACCTTCTTAATAAACTTTTTAAATTTCGATTTATATTAGTTTGCTTATACCTTTACAACGATTTTAAAGATATAACTTTTAAAGTATCCTTTTCGCTCGGTCTAGTATAGACCTTTAAAGTATTCCCTTCGCTCTGTCCGGCGTAAACCGAGCTATAACCGCCGGTCGCTTCGACGTAAACCGAACTATAAAAGCTATAAAAGCGCAGCTAGCCTTTTAGGTTTAAGAATAAGCTTAAACTAGCTATCTCGGCTACTTCGGCTACCTTTATCTTCTTTACTTAAAAAGAAAAAGATAACTATAAGTTAGCTTTAAAGCTATATTATAATAGTATTATTATTAGCTTCGGTAAGCCTTTCGAGGAGTTTAATATAAAAGAGATTATAGATTTTATCGGCTATAACGTTTTCTGTTTTAAGCTATTTAATTAAAAGACCTATAGCTTATACCGCCTATTTAAAACGTAAATAGTTTATAAGGTTAAAAGTAAAACTAAAAAGCTGTATAAAAAGTTACACTTTATTATTTAAAGGTATAATAACGTCGGTAAAGAGAATATCCTTACTTAATTACTAACGATTTAAAAGATTAGCTAATATATTATCGTTACTCTTACTTTATCTTTACTTTAAATAGATATAATCGTAAAGCTTTACTGTTATAGTTGCAAGGCGAACGGAAGCAGGGCTAGTAACAGGGTTAAGGTTACACACTAACCCTACTACTAGCCTTATCGATAAGCTTTCCGAATCGCCTGCATATTAGTTTAAATAGCTAGGCTTTAGGCCTTAGGTTCTGTTTCTTCTCTCTTTTCTCTTAATAAGCAGAACCTCTTTAATAATTAACGATATTACGTAATTAAAATCGAGCCTTTAGGCCGTTATTAACCTAATCGCCGTTATAGTATCGTTTAAATACTTAGAATAAAGGCATTACAGTCGAATAAACTTTAAATTATAGCTACTATTTATAAAAGCAGAAATAAGGTAAGGTGCTTTATATTTATCGTAAGGTGTATAGTTAGTATTCTAGCTAACTAACTAAAGGGCTTAAGGGCTTTAATAACGTTTTAATAGGTATTCTGCCGGGCGGTTAAAGTTCTGTCGGTCGGTTAGTACTAAAAGTACCTGCACCCTTTATACGCTACTATAGTTATAGAAAGACTAGCTTATTATTTAGTTTTAAAAGAAGAATAAACAGAATTAAATAGCTTTATAATTCTACTAGATATAATAAATTAAAAAAGTATAATCGAATATTAAAATAAAAGAAATAAACTATAGGTTTTTAAAGATAAAGACTAATAAAAATAAAGATAATATAATAACTTTAAGTTAAAGTACTAAAAGAGTATATAGTTAAAAAGATATATATATCTTACATAAGGCTAGCTATTCGAAATAAACAGAATCTTTATAAAAAAGTTCTAGCTAACTAAAGTAACCTGTTAAGATTAAAGTTATTAAAATAGATAGCTTAATAAATCCGAAACTAAACAGTTTAAGTTTTATATTAAAACTTAATAAACTTAATAATAAGATTATAAAGCTATATTAAAGAGCTATATATAGAATATAGTAATTACTACTATTTAAATAGCGTTTAAAGTTACTCTTTAATTATAAATTTAAGACTTATTCTTATAATAGGTTTTATTACCTTTTAACTATTATAGTAGATAAGCTTAACGTATTATTTAGACGACTATATATATATATATATATATATATATATATATATATATATTACTGATATTATCAACCCTACCGGTTAGGACAACTACCCTTACGAAGGTTACACCGTGATTATTACATTTGTCTATCGAAACAAGGATACCTAGGGATTATCACCATACGGTGGCGTAGTTCTAAGCTCGAGAGCTCATGCACGCGGCTTTAGAGGGGAGGACAAGACAGCTAGCAGAATGTTACTCTATAACAATCTTTCTACGAAGTAACGACATCTAGATCTTCCGGGCCTTGTAGTCTAGGTCGGCGCCATGTTGTAATAATAAATCCACGCCCGCCTCGAACCCCGCGTCAACGGCGGCATGAAGCGGCGTCATGCCGTCAATGTCATAGCTATTGATGAGTGATTGATTTTGCTTGCAATGCTCGAGCAACAACCTCAAGGGCCCCTCGCGACGCTCTGCAACGGCCCAGTGTAGTGCATTGCGCTTTTGGTTGTCAACCTGATCTATCCGCGCCCCGTGTTGTGTCAAGGTCGTCACTATGCCCTCGAAGCCCCCCTTGATGGCATAGTAAAGAGGGGTTCTCCCGTCGCTGTCCAGCTCGTTGCAGTCAACCGTGTGCTTTAGCAGCAAGTGGACTATTGGGCCGTGGCCCCTTTGTGCTGCGATGTGGAGAGGGCCATGCCAGCTAGTTCCACCTCTTTCTGCTGTTGGATTCCTCAACTCGACGGAGGATACGGGAGTATTCTGCTGCGGGACGCCCGTCGACTGACCTCCGGGCCTCGCTGATGGAGAGGGAAGCCTGATGTTGCTGGTGCGGCCGAGCTGGGGCGGGTCTTTGGGGTGGGCCGTGGACGCGTGCAGGGCCGGAGCAGACATTGGTGTCGCAGTCTGCACGCTGTCGCCGAAGCTGCTGGACTGTGAGGAATCAGACACGGCTGTGTTTGTACCCGGGTTGTGCTCCTGTGTCGCGGAGGACCCGATCGATGGTGTTGGGAGTTCGTGCGATGCTACTGTGAAGTCGGGAGACAGGAGTGTCTCGAGAATTTCGTCGTCCCACGACGACGGATCGAGGAACGCGGAGTTGCCGAACAGGCCAAAGCGGCAGTTAGTAACGGCGGGGTTGACATGTTGCTGGCTGGGCAGCTGCGACGACGACGACGAGTGCACATGCACGGGTTCATGTTCTGGCTCGGTTTGCGCCGGCGTAGGTAATTGAGGCGACTCGGCCACTGGGATTGACCTGTCGAGGTCGGTGCTCTTGTTGCCCGAGCGCCGTTGGTTGGTGGGCGTGCTCAATGTTTGCTGCTGGCTATGTTTCCCTGCAAGCTCGACAGCAAGGACCGGTTAGTAAGTATCATGCGAGACCGGACCTGCTTCGTGTATCGTCACGTTGTGCTGCCACTCACAGCGAAAACGGCGCTGCGCTAATCGATTCTGGGCGCGACGACGAGCGGTAGCATCGTTGCTTGACTCCATCAGCAGCGTGATACTTTCCGAAGGTGGGGGGTTGGAGAATCTAGAAAACTGCGACTTGAGTGTGTGCTTTTTGTACGAAGGTCACGAGAGCCAGAATGGTGAAAGTTATGGGGAAAACAGCAAAGTCAAAATGCAGATATGTGTAAGTCCTGGTTGTAAGATGTGCGTAATCATGGTAGTGAGCCTGAGGGAGAGATGGCCCTTATATATAGGTAGTTGATATAGGTAGCGAAGGAGGTTAGCCTAGCAGCCCCGGGCACCTAAACTCGTGTCACCGGCTATTGGCAATCCCGAAAAGCTTGTGTATATATGGCACAAGGTATAGTGTCTCACTTATTCTATGCCTCTCTAGCTAGCTTATTAGCTATAAATTAATGAAAGATTATTCAGTATATAAAGGAAAGGTATATTATATATTAAATTATATTTATAGTTTATACTATATAAGGAATTTCAAATATAATATTAGTAGTATAAGTAATTTAATATATTATATTTAATTATTTATAAAATCTCTTCCTTATAACTTCTAATAGACGTTATTAAATTTTAGTATCTTAAGATCTAATATACCGGATAACTAGTATATTTTCAATATTGGTGTAAATCCTACTAATATATTATTGTAGGTAAGTAGATTAAAAGTCCTAGGTAGGTGGATAGTAACAGCTAGGTGTATGGTTGCTAGCGGCTTAGAACCCCGGGGACACTTTGATTCTGGTTGTCTGTGGGATGAGGTGAGATGTGATGGAATGGGAGGGTGGTCAGACAAAAGAGCGGGGTTGGCGCTGACTATGTCCAAAGTGCTTAGGGCCAATGCACCTATGATAAGCTCATCAAGTCGTTGGATTGCTCCATTTTCAGGGTTCTTCCCCAGGTGCTGCAAATTTGTCTAGTTTAAGGCGAACAAATTCCGTTGAGTTGTGTGCGGTAGGTTTTGGCGATCGCCGCCTTCGTAGGAGCGAAGCCTTTCAAAAGTACCGTCGTATTACGGTCAAAAGAAGTGCTAGGTGATATTTTTGAGACAGGAGCAACTCTGACAACAATGAGCGGTGACCTACCGATAATATTCCAGCTCAATTGGGATTAAGCTGTGTACTTCGGGAGCTGTTCTTCACCTTGAGTAGATCATCAAAGAAAGAACGATGATATCATTGTGCTGCTGCGTTGTAATATGGGAGGAGCAATGCGGCTTCTTGGAACGGAGACATTTGCCCGTGTAGCAATGCTCCCATGATATATGATACGATGGTTCTTGAACGTGCCTTGCTTTTTTTGGTACGAATATCCGCATATATTTGAAGGACTTCAAGGATCCATCGACCCCGGAGCCCCTTGAAAAACGGAAATTGTGCTCTATATACTTCGCCGGAACCTCTGTATCCATAACTACACTTTAATTTCCGCGACGTTTCGTTTGTGAGACAATACCTGAGTCCTTGGCTGCCTCTAGAGAGAGACCGGATGAGGTTTTAGGAGCAATGTCAGCCATGATCGGACCGGTCCGAACCCTCTGATGGCTGCCTATGAACTGCGAAGACAACACCTGGTACGTATGAGGAATTCCTCCACAACCCCCACTACCTGCTTACGCGCATGTGCATACAATTTTCATCTAGAGTAGATCCTCCTTTCGTAATTGTAAGCATGTAATCATTAATCAGGCGTAGGTACTGGTCACTGGTACTTGGGGATACTGTGAGAAGTTACGTATAGTTAGCTCACCTGCATAAATATTGGAGTGCGGGAGTTGAATTTGTTCGTCCCAAACTCGGCTCAAGCTTTAAGTGAATATCATCCACGGGTCGGCCTGATCCGGTATGTTTTCCATATTTCGTTTGCCGAAAATCATGTCTACCGCTTCGTTCTCAGACTATTTACCTCGGAGTTGGCTGTTTGACCATCCAGCGCGAAGTAAGGATGGCACCGGCATCGAGGGCCTTGGAATTAAGATTCTGGTAACGGGGTTGCTTGCCTACACTATGGCTCTTGGAATCTATAGATGTAAGTACTCCTTGGCCATTCCATTCGAGACAGATGGCACGCGTTGACTCTCACCTCTTGCCGCAGCCTTCTTCCATCCACTTGCAAAGATCCCAGGGCCCCGATTAGCAGGTAACAATATGATCAGGTGTGCTGTAGCTCTCAAGCCCGACTACTAACCTTTGCCCAGCCCTGTCGTACTTGCCAGAGGTTTACTACGATGCGTTCCGTGGAGGCCAGTTTTTCCGCGCCATTGATGAATGGCATAGGAAATATGGTCAGTTCTGTCCTGACAAAGCATATATTCTCATTCAATTCCTTTCTCCGTCTCTTCTGCCTGTCTCTTTGGCGAGTTGTTAACCGAGGAGGCAATTTGCTATAATAAGAAACAGCGCTGTGTTGACTGATGTGTTTGATACCAGGCCCCATCATCCGTATCAATCCAGATGAGGTCCACTTGGACGATCCGGAAATGCTCGATATCATTTTCCCTGGAGCTGGCAGGAGAACAAACAAACCTCCTGTGGTGGGAAAGAGAACTGGAAGTGAGTTGTGGCCACGAAATCGACCACTCATACGGTCATTCCTGACCCGCGTGCTGACGTGCCCCGTCCCCCTCCCCTCTATGTAGCCCCTGATTCCATGGTGGCGACCGTAGACCATGATCAGCATCGCCGGCGCCGCAACGCCGTCAACGCCTTTTTCTCCACCTCGAGCATTCGTCGGCTGGAGCCCATCATGAAAGCGCACATGGCCAAGCTGCTAGGACGGATAGACGAACATGGGAAAACGGGAGAGGTGGTGCAGATGCATCACATGTTCAAGGCCTGCACAAGTGACGTGATCAACATATACGCCTTTGGCGATTCGTTTCATTTCCTGGACCAGTTAGACTACGGTTCACCCTACTTCGATGCAACCGAAAAGTTCTTTGGACTCACCCACATCTTCGGCCACTTCACCTGGATCGCAGATCTGGTTCAATCTCTTCCCGTGTCGCTGGTTGCCCTCTTCGCTCCTTCTTTGAGGCAACTATGGGAGAAGCAAAACGTACGTTGCCCACAGACAGAGACTCCTACCCAGACAGAAGTCAAGTGCTGATATCTAGATATGAACAAAGTGGTGGATTGACAAGGTTTGCGAGATAAGGAACTCGCCCAATCCCGAGAGAATCAAAACCACCATCTTCGAAGGACTTCTGAGCAGCAACCTATCTGAAAAGGACAAGACTAACGCAAGGTTGGCTGCGGAGGCACAGTTGGTGGTGTTTGCTGGCGAGGGAACAACCGGTGAGTAACCACTTTCAAAGTTGAGCTCGTTCCAAGATCACCCGCCCCTTCCCTTGCCCTCCGCCCATAACCCGTGCCATTCTCCCAGACACGAATCAAAGATGTAAATTTATGGAAGTCTAAAGCCAATCCATATAGCATATACCCTCAGCGCCGCTGTTTATGAAATTTTGGCGCATCCAGAGGTGCTTCAAAAATTGAAGGCTGAGCTGGCCGTGGCGATTCCCAATCCGAACGAAATCCCATCCTTCTCGCAGGTCGATGGCCTTCCATATTTCAACGCCATCGTTCAGGAAGTTGTCCGCCTACACCCGGGCGTCATGAACCGGCAGCCGCGAATCTCTCCGGATCTACCTATTGAATATCAAGACCGCAGGAACGGCAAAGAATACGTGCTTCCGCCCGGGACACTGGTGACTATGTCGCCGCTCACGACGCACATGAATGCCGCAGTCTTCAAGGACCCTTACAGGTTTCACCCGCAGAGGTGGATTGATGATCCCAAGATTGGCCGGGCGTTCTTAGGATTCTCTCGTGGCGCCAGAAGCTGTCTCGGGTAGGTATACTTTTTCGTTCGTCCCAAAGTGCTTCCTGCTGATGAGTTGAGTCGCCCTTACTAATGGTATATGGTATATTCTGACAGCATGAATCTCGCTCGCAAGGAAATGGCTATAGTTTTGGCCACGCTCTTCAGGAGATTCGACTTATACCGCGGCCAGGCAGGCCGAACCCTCGAGCTCTTTGACACGGAGCGTGCTCGGGATATTGACCCGAACAGCGATAAGATCATTCCAGTCCCTGCCAAGGGAAGCAAGGGACTCCGGGTCAAGATCAGATGTTGAAAAGCAAATACCTTGCACCATGAGCAGGGACTTCGGATGTGGAAACTAGGGAATTTGCTCGGCGACGCATGCGGTTGTTGGGTCAAGTGTGCAATGGTATCCTCCCATGTGGACGAAACGCTGCTTGCGAACGTCCTAAAATGTATCTTCCACGCATAAGTAGCAGGACCTTGAACAATTAAATTTCTCCCTCGTCGTCACATTTGCACGCGTACACGCAACAACTTTGGCTGTATCCTATAAGTATGATGAATGACTTCTGGACAATTGTATAACCGGCTGCTCTGGAGCAACTATAAGAACGTCAAACCGGGCCTACGACACTGAACAATACAGTCTTGTCTTGAATATGTTAAAGGTGGATCATTCCAGATATAGAAAATACATCAGAGCATTGAGATAATCGAAATTCTATTTATTCAGTCTATTGGAAGGCAAGAGGAAGGGATCTGGGCCAAGGCAGAGAAGAAAAAGACACTCTAATGGGGTGTTATAACCAAGCAGAGTTTGACTACTTTGAAAGACTACTCGCCCCTTCCGGTAAGGTAGTACTCTCCGCTACCAAAAATATGCTTGACATCCAAGAGAATTCCGACCAGCCATCAGGCTGGGTCATATACAGGTATGTATTCAAGGAGATTCTAGAAACCGATTCTTGCCATGTTCGGTCTCACGCAAGCACATGAAGCAATCCTTTGGCTCGTTGGACATGACCAGAGCCGGTTCATGCCCCGAAAAAGACGGCGGACAGGGCAGACATTCCAAATTCCAGACAAGCAGGACAATCCCGATGCGCAGTTTGAGATACGCCAGCCTCTTCCCATAACATTGCCTGGTGCCCAAGCCGAAGGCGATCTGTGGGCCGGCTAACGGGTCGAACCTCCCGCCCACCAGCCACCTCTCGGGCTCGAAGGCCGCCATATCCTGTGGGTCCCAAGCGGTTCGCGCAGCCTGTTTGTTCGCAGGGGCGCCCCGGTGGCGCCGCGACTCGTCGATCTCGAATGGAGGAGTCGTCATGCTTGGCCCCGTCACCAGGCAGCTGATCTGGGTGCCCTTGGGGATGTGGTATCCCAGAAGCTCGGTATCGACTATAGCCTCGCGGTCCACTATGGGCACGGTATTTGCGCATCGCATGACCTCCTCGAGGTAGGCATCTAGGTAGGGGATCTGAGTGTTTGTGATGTCCTCGATGCTGGGATTACGATTTTGTGAAGCGGCGGCCGCGAAGGCCGAGACAAGGGTTTCGCGGAGCTTTGCTTGTGCGGGAGGATAATCGGCCAGATATTTGACCGCCCAGCACATTGTAGTACTGGTTGTGTCGTGACCGGCCACGACGAACCCAAAGACCTGTGATAAAATCTTCAGCAGTAGGTCCAGCTTACGTTTCGGTTTAGGTTAGGGCACGGGGACTGACTTCATCCATCATAATTCTCGAAAAGTAATTCGGCCTCCGTCCCTCTTTTTTAGACAGCACCCTCTCGCGTAGAACCATGTGGTCGACCGCGGAAGTGACTTTCTTGCCTCCATATTCCTCAAGCCTGGCTATCGCGCCTGTGATCTCTTTTGTGAGGTAAGATTCCTTGATCTTCGTGGCCTTTTTGATACGAGGCTTTCGCATCACATAGGTCCAATGGAGATTTACCATAGGGCTCCCGCGGACCTCCATGGTGGTGTGTGAGAGAGTGATGGTAGCCCTGACCAGCTCGTCGACCTGCCCCTGGGGGAACACAATGGGATCTTCGTGGCCGCCGGTGTCCCTGAGTCTATCTTCTCCCTCAGGACCAAGCTTTCTGAGCGTCTCGAGGGTGGGCTCAGAAGCGCTGTGACCGAAGTCCTCTCCGTACGAGAACCCGTGCACAGCATCCAGGGTTTCCAGGTTGATATCGTCGCGGGCGTCCCATGGCCTCCCGTCCGCAATTCGGGCCTTCTCTCGCCACACGTCGAGAAGCACTGTCATGCTATGGTGCATGACAGGCCCCGCGATCTTATTTAGAAATGACGGGGTTACGAGGTCTTGAATTAATCTCCGCTGTGATTTCCATGCCTCGTTGGTCTTGAGCAGCACATGGTGGTCCGGGCCGATCCCTCTTACCAGGTCACCCAGTGAACTAGATCTGTCAAAATCCCTCCCGCGAGAGCCGAGGACTTCTTGGGCTTCACGAAAGTCCGCAAGGACCAACAAGGGCCGACCCAAAGGCTTTAAGAAGACTTGTACCAAGGGAGAATTGAGTGAATGTACCGTGTTGAGCAAATATGTGATAAAAGTGCCATTGTCCTGGGAGATATGTGAAAGTAGAGCAGGCGCATCCCCGAGGAGTCTGCGCGCCGCTGGTTTGTTGTAAGGGATGCCTTGGATAGGCCTTGGGAGCGCGAGCCAGTAGAAGAGTAGAAGGAGGAGGGCTACAGCGGCTATGCAGGTAGTCGTGGTCGAGGCGAAGGTTGCGTGCGGATGCAAATATTGCAGTCCATGATCAACAAGACCCCCGTAAGTTGACATATCCTCTGGTATAACGGATTGATATTTAGCGGCAAAAGAATGAAAGCACTTAGATGGAGCTCACTAACAGGGCTAATGGCTTACGGATCAATAAAATGCCTGTGAAAGCCAGGTAGCCATGAACTAATTATATAGTAGCATTTCTATTTATCTTATGCTTTAGCTTGCACTCCCAGACGTCTAGTATGCCACAAAGTCAAATCTGGATTATATGACCGATATTCCCCGACGTGGTAAACGCTTACAGGCTAATGCACATATCTTGATATATAGATTACGGGCGAGTCGGAGTAAAGACTCATTACGGTGCTCATCCCGGCGCTGTGGGACGTTTTTCCAAAGAAATGTCTGGAATGCTTGCTTCGAAGAAAGGCATATAAGTTGAACAGACGCTCAGGCCTGCTTCATCCCTCATATATATTCTGCTGTCCAAGGATAGCGATTTTGGTAGCTGGATCCCACGTCGAACTCTTATCCACAAGAGGGGGGGGGGGCGGTTTGTTTGCGGCGCGTCTTAATGTTTTTTCTTCTTTTGTTTTGCCCAAAACATTCTTTCGATCACATGTAATCGAGTCGGAGGAACTGTACGGAGAAGGAGCCGCCTAACGGACGTATGACAACCGTTTGTGTCGTTGTGCTATTTACTATATGCATTCCATGGGGGTGTGTGTAATGCTTATGGCTGGACGGACCGTAATCACACCGTCGGATTACGATGATTACCCTAGGGTACTGGGTAATTGTTAGGTTGCTTACCCTGCATAAATATTCGGACGAACTTGTAATCGTTGCAATGAATGTACAAGTAAGATTAAGTGTAGGAATCCGAGACGGATCATCCCCATTCCGGTCTTTAGCAGTAGGTACCCAGGTATTGTTTGGATTTCAGGAGGAACAGAAATCTCACATGCATCGTAAGGTCTAGATGCGTCACGTCCACACCACCTTTGCGTACGTTCGAGCGTGCCGTTGTGGGACACACCCCCACGGTCATTCCCCCTTTTTTGTCACATCGTTTTATATGCTTGCTCAGAAGTCAGATGGAAATTGCGAGGGGTGGAAATTGCGAGGGGTAGAAATTGCGAGGGATATTGCAATGCCTACAAGTTCCTGAGTCCTGACAGCCCCTCGAGGACTTACATCAAGCTACATACATAGACTACTTACTATCTAGGTTTCGACTCGTTCTGACTACTATATAATGCCGCGGGAATGACGACGATCGAGCGACATACGCCGATCAAGAGACAAGTTGCGAATCCCATTAATTTGTGGCGATGATATCCCATGATGCTATTTTTGGCGTCTGAAATATATCCAACTAAGCTCCCAAGCCAACCTCGCGTAAGCGCACGTAGCAATGCCTCGGCCTGCTTGTCATGTGCATGACCGAACCATATCCAGATAATTCCTCGGGGCACTTCAACAATTCAAAGTTCCATACAAGCAAAGTGACAAAGATTCTCATCTGCAAATAGGCAAGCCTCTTGCCGAAACATGCCCGAGGTCCCACACTAAAGGCCAGGTGAGGTCCAGCATTCGGGTCAAAGCTGACGCTGTTTTCTTCGGCCCGGAGCCAACGGTCAGGTTTGAATGAACCGATGTCATTGTTGTCCCACGTTTTCTCCCTTCCCTCCTTCTTGACGGCCTGGCTGGTTGTGCTTCGCCTCGCCTCTTCGATCTGAAAAGCAGGGCTCATCAGCCCGGGTCCGAGTTGCAAGCACAGAACATCGGTACCCTTGGGTATATGATGCCCCAAGAGTTCTGTATCGACTACCGACTCGCGATCAATCATGGGAACAGAGCCGCTGGTTCGTAGAGATTCGTCCAGCCATGCGTCGAGGTATGAGATTCGCGTTTGCGTAATCTCCTGCGCCGTTGGATTGCGCCTTTGAGACTTGGCTTCTGCTAGTCCGTCCTGTAAATCCTCTCGCAGTCTAGTTTGCTCATCTGGATGATCTGCCAGAATCTTCACGATCCAGCAAAGAGAGGTTGAGGTAGTATCGGCGCCCGCAACATTGAAGCCAAATGCCTGTAAGGACACGAGAATGAATTGTGTCAGTCGACCGATTTGTCTTTTCGAACCACCTTTGTCAAACAACTTGGAGTTTCAGAGCACTACTTTACCTCGTCAATCATTACTTTGGAGCAATACTCTGGCAGCCGCCCTTCTTTGGACGCATTTTCCTTTTCCCGTCGAACCATGAAATCAACGGCGGACTTTTCCGTGTCGGTGCCGGACTCTATCCTCTTCGCAGCTCCTTTCAACTCCTCGATAACGAACGCGTCCTTGATTTGTCTGGCCTTTCGCATGTATGGTCTTCGGATGACGTATTCCCAACGCAGGCTCGGCCATATGCTTCCCTGCACTTGCTCTATGGACTCGGTAACATCGATGAATGCGCGAATGACCTCGTCCATCTTCCCGGCGGGGAACTTCATCACCTGCTCCGGCTTGGAGGCACGACTCCGGAGCTCGTCAATGGACAACGCGTTTAACGATTTGACCGCAGTGGACGAAGCCTCGAGTGCGCTATGCAGGAATGTGGGACCGTACGCAAAGCCAAGAACGGCGTCGAGCACGGCGTGATCCAAGTCATCGTTGGCAGCCCAGGGCCTACCCTCGGCTATCCTGCTCTTGGCACGCCATAGCTCGATTAGTTCCAGCGCCTCGCGGTGAACCGTGGGACCCGCTACGCCGTTCAGGAAAGCGGGCGACATGGAATCCTGAATCAGCCGCCGCTGCGCCTTGTGCCTCGCATTGGTCAATTGGCGGATGTGATGGTCGGGCCCTAAGTATTTGAGGAGCTCGATGGCCTTGCTGGACCTGTCGAACTCCTTGCGGCGTAGGAGGTCATTCGCCTCGCGGTAATCAGCCAGTATCACGATGGGCTTCCTCAGGGGGCTATAGAAAAGCTGCGCGATCGGGGTGTTGAGCGACTGGACCGTTTCCAGGAGGTAGGTGATGAAAGTGCCCTCGGCCGCCTCGATATGTGAAAGCATGGCAGGTACATCTCCGAGGAGCCTGCGAGCCGAGTCTTTGTTATATGGTATGCCCGGAATGGGTCTGGGGAGGAGCGATTGATAGGCCAGCCACAGAAGCAGCGTGATACCGATGAGGATGGAACCAAGTGAGTCAGGCTTCGCTTGAGAATGCAACAATTGCCGCACGTCCGCGACCAAATCAGTGTTGGAAAAGCCCATGACGATCGAACTCGGCGGCTCGCACCAGCAAAGACGCGTCTCGAGCTCTATCTTTTCTTAATACAAGTGTATGATCGAAATGTCCTGGCTGCTGGAGCGTGTATAAGTCCCAACGTCGCCACCCAAGTCCATATAATTTTGCTGTACGCAATACGCATATATAGTAGTTCTACGTACTTGAAAATGCTCAACGCCCGGGCAGATTACTCAGTTTGCCTATCAGCTTCTGCAGTGGATGACATTAAGCAGGCGTAGCAGCCCCTCAAAGTCATCCTTGCTGACAGGAATGATAGGGTAATGACAGATTGAATAATTCCTGGTTGTGGGGCCGTGTTACGGTTACATATGTATTACGGTCAGCGAATCGGATAAATTGAACACGCAAAAGGTCGGGGACAAATTTGGCCCGCTTCCGCAGCCACGGCTCACAAGTCACACATGCACGGATGCCCGCCCGCGACTGTCACGCAGTCATTCTACTTTATGCTAGCAGGCCACTGGCCGTTTCCCGAGGGTCTCAAATGTTAGGCTTCAATGACCCTTCAATCAGAAACCGGTATGTGCCGAATCAGAACTCAACTCGGCCTCGCCTGAGGCTTAGGCTCGTTATAGCCACGATTGGGCTATATGTATGGGGCAGCCATGTATCACAGCAGCCATTTCAGGAACAAGTGAGAAAGCTCTGTTCTTGTCGACCTCACCAGAACACTCAGTGCTAGTAGCATGGCATGGTACTCCCCAAGCCATGACCTTTTGCAACCCGGTACCTGGGAAGTAGGTAGATAATGAGAGTGTCCGCAACTAGCCTGATTAACTTCAGTCGAGCATAGAGATGTCAGTGGAATTCAATAATTCCCTACCTAGGTAGATAGACCAGGGTCAATAAGGGGCGTCAAGGTGATAGGTGAGGACACAAAGCTGAGCGGGGGTGTGAACTTAGAAACCCCATGGCCTCAAATTTAGAATATCGGGTATCACTTTGAAGAGTCTTTGGAGATGAGTCACAGGAAGGCTTCATATCCAAGCCTTAAATCCTTCAACTGGCCCAGGTACGAGCATGGGTGGCCTGGCCCCCTTCCGATCTCGTGCGACTAGAGGGATCACTTTTGGGTGGAACAAATAAACAGTTTCGTTCCGGGTATGCCTGGAACGTCATGCGCCTCACCTGTTCCAGCGCGAGTTGGCAGAACTTGGAGGACTTCAGGGCGAATTCTGAACCACTTGGTTTGTTCAGTACCCTAGGGTAATGGATTAGATTGAATATACATCCATCCATCCACAGGCTTTTGCGAAGAGTAATTTTGGGTACGTATCCTTGGTACGTATCCTTGAAATCCTTCAAGCTCGTTCAATTTTCTTTTTCCAACCATTTGTTGATTCTTTAACTAGCATGTATACTCTTCTATTGTAAATCATCAGGCAAGCCACAACCGGATATGTCTGTGTTGCACACCATCCGGAATCTAATAATAGCCCAAGAAGTACCGCTGTAAGAAACACTTACAATCAGCTATTAAAGAAGGATCTAGTTCCGTCAGATTCCTTCAGTTATAGCCTGATTTGGTTCATAACGGATCACTGCTTAGTGCTCCCTACCAACCGGCCCATTCCCCTCATGAGAACTCAGCGTAGGGGATCGCAGCCTCAGCCGCTTCCCCGAGAGGTGTGTATAGGTTCTTAGCCCCCTCCGTCCCAGCCCTGGAGGCCGGGTGTGCCAAGCTGAATAATCTTTCGCCACAGTCGTTCCTCAACTGGTCCTGTCAGATCAGACGCCAATCCGGAGGCAATGTTGGACGGCAAGGCCGCCCGAATCCTTCGTAATCTGTTGCTTCCCGCTCTAGACTCACGAAGGAAGCGATTTCTGCCACATGGTGGACTGGCAGAGCTAAGGAGGAGCTATTATAAAAAACGAGGCGCCAAATGTTTTCCAGAAATCTCTTCAACGTCCTACTCAAGCCAGAGCCTGATACCATCTCAATTGTGTATATAGCTCAACCTGATAGATCGAGCCCTGCATATTATCTCTGTATCAGGAAAACAACCAAAGCTTCATACGCAGGATGAAGATCACGGCAGACTTTTGTATCAGTCGGCTCGCGGTAGTCTTATGTGCTACGACCCTACCTGCAGCAGCTGCTGCACCAGGGCCTCGGGCCCAATCATCAAAACCTGTGTGCCGCACTCTACCTAGCGACAACACGTGGCCAAGCGTTCAAGATTGGAACAAGTTCAACGTCAGTCTCGGAGGCAAGCTCATCCGCGGAATTCCCCTGGCACAGTCATGTTTCGGGCAGCGTTCGGATACCCTCGAGTGCAGCGAAGTTCGAGAAAATTATACCGCCCTGGAGCCATAGTAAGTAATCTTAAAGACCGAGACATGTCCTCCGCACCATGAAGGATTCATTCGTACTGACAGCTTGCAGCTACCAAAACCCTACGAACGTGATGAGCCTGTATTGGCTGAATAACACATGTAGCCCCTTCGAGACACACGGGACATGCACCCTTGGAAACATAGCTCCCTACGCAATATCCGTCGATGGTGCAGATGCAGTGGCCGCAGGCCTTCGCTTCGCCAAAGAAAAAAACCTTCGAATCACCGTCAAGAACACAGGCCACGATATTCTCGGCCGTTCGGCAGGCAAAGGCGCACTGGAGCTGTGGACGCACCACCTCAAGGATATCACTTTTCTCAACTACAATAGCCCGGGCTACAAGGGCCCGGCTGTAAAGCTTGGCACCGGAGTCCAGGCTTTCGAGGCTTACGAGGCTGCCAGCTCGCATGGACTTCGAGTGGTCGGTGGATCTTGTCCCACGGTCGGTTTGGCGGCCGGCTTCGTCCAGGGCGGCGGCCACGGGCCCTTGGGCTCTACGTACGGGCTGGGAGCCGACAACACCTTGGAGTTCGAGGTCGTGACGGCCGAGGGCAAGCATCTCACGGCGACTCCTACCCAACACTCGGATCTGTACTGGGCGCTCAGCGGTGGTGGGGCCGGAAATTACGCTGTTGTTCTGGCCACGACGGTCAAGGCTCATGCTGACGGCCCCATTGCCGGCGCGACCTTGTCATTCCTGAACACAGACGATGCTGCGTTCTGGGCAGGGATTTCTGCCTGGCTGAAGTACCAAGTTGTCCTCAACGCCATACCCGGTTTCAGCAGTCTCTGGGAAATGACCAAGGATATCTTCCGCATCACGTACATTACACTGCCTAACGGTGGGGAGGCCGACGTGTCGTCCGCATTGGCCCCTTGGATGGACCAAGTCAAAGCTCTCAACCTCACAGTGGATAACTACGTGACGGGTGAGAACCCCGGATTCTATGAGCACTTTCAACAATTCCAGACAGACACGTACTCGACCAATAGCTCGCAAGGAAGCCGCCTGATCTCGGCCGCAGATCTGGCCAACAACATGACCAACCTCGTGACGGCGCTGCGCGACATTGTGTACGACGAGACGGTCGTCGGAGCCATCTCGGGGATATCCAACAATTTCTCGCACGCGAGCGTGGGCAACAAACCGGGCTCGAACGCGGTGCTGCCGCAATGGCGAGATGCATTGTTCACCATCAACATGGTCGGCGCGTTCGAGCCGAGCATCTCGAGTGCCGAGCTCGCGCGGATCCAGAGCCTGGTGAACGGCTGGCAGCTGCGGCTCCGAGAGATCACCCCGGGCAGCGGCACGTACATGAACGAGGCGATCTACGACTACCACTACTGGAAAGAGGATTATTACGGAAGCACGTACGAGGAGTTGCTGGCCATCAAGAAAACATACGATCCGCAACATGTACTCTGGGCGCATGCAGCTGTAGGCAGTGATGATTACTGGATTGCAAAGGAAGATGGAAGGCTGTGTCGCGCGGAGTAGACTAGCTCGGTACCAAGGTAGACGTGAGCATTTCCATATGTACTTTTCCAGTTTCTCTCTTCTTCATCGTCTATATAGACCCTTAGATGCCGTGGTTCTCCACAAACTTTCAGGCCAAAGCACTTTACATAAGGCACTTTGTTTTCTCAACTCATCTGTTTTCTTCTATTTTCTTTTCTTTCATCAATTACAAGAATACTCCAATAGTTGTTCATGTACATGATTTATATAGATACAATTCAGAATTCTTATCATCAAGATAAATATACAGAGATGATCAAACATGAGTGAGTTCTGCACGATCTTTGAGAAGTGTTAATGGATTAATTGTAAAAAAGGGAGGGTGGTATCAATGCACACATGTAGCGGAGGATATATCGGGCTTGGAAATGATAGACTTTTAAGGTCTCTTTTACTGCAATTCACCCGACCCAGTCATTAGTTCTACCCAGGATGCTCCGTTATACTCGGCGTCCCTTGGAATGTTTTTTTGTATGTGGAGTGACCAGATGGACGTATATGCAACAGATACCAGTACCTACGGCCGTATAGGGGTTGGTACCCTTAGGTACGTATACATATATCACGATGGTCACTCAGCGTGAGCGTTTTGGTATCTTGGTACCTAGGTACCTACCTAGGTAGGCAATTAAGTGATGCACTCAAGTGACACTCTGCTCAGACGCTTTATAAACCCTAACCCGCATTCTTTGCATACGGGCCATGTTACATACTTACTTAAGTAGGTATAGTCGGCTTGTTAGTTCCTCCGAAGTGATTCGGTTTGTGTCACCCTGCCTGCTTACTTAGGTATGAAATCCTTCAGAATAACGCTACGTTGACCCTTTCCAATGCCAAAGTTGGAACTCTTTGGACATCTGGAAGTCTCGCCAGGAAGTTACGACCAACTCGTTTTGCTGCACACGTCCCATGAAACAGCATTTTGCGTTGCAGTCTCCTCCTACAGGGAACTATCCTTCGCGCTCTTCTTCCATCCTCTTTGCGTATGAAAATATTGTCACAATGGACCCTTCAACCCCGGTAGGCTCAACCCATGAGCCGCGGCTCGTTGAATCATCAACGAACGATGGGCGCGATGATCACCTCCCAAATCCGCACCAAATATCAGAAGGAGAGCATGACTATCCCGGCAACTTCAGATTATATCTTATCCTCCTCGCCCTGTTCATGACAACTTTCTTGGTACCCTCAACCTGCCTTCCTCCATGTTTCTTGTGGCAAAAACTAACCCCGAGACGCACCTAGGCTGCGCTAGACCTGGTAATAAAACCTTGGAACCCGCCCCTGGCTCCTGGACCCCGAGCCTCTCAAATCCACCGCAATGCCAGGCCACCAAGTTCTGACCTTGCAAATTCTTATTAGGGAATCGTCTCGACTGCTATTCCCAGAATCAGCAGCGAGTTCAAATCGCTTGATGAAATTGGATGGTATGGTGGCTCATACTTCCTGACCATCGGCTGCTTCTCCAGCTTCTGGGGCAAGATCTACAGGTACTTCGACGGGAAATACATATTCCTGGCCACAACATTCATCTTCTGCATCGGTAGTCTCGTCGCCGCCACCGCCACTAATAGCACTGCCCTCATCGTGGGGAGAGCCGTCGCTGGCGTGGGAGGAGCTGGGATCGTCGGCGGTAGCTATGTCATAACGCATCAGATTGCGCGTCCGGAAAGACGTCCAGCACTTACCGGTCTCATCGGTGCCGTCTTTATCTTCTCATCCATCTTGGGCCCCATAATCGGAGGTGTCTTTACTTATGAGGTGTCTTGGCGATGGTGGTAAGCACTTGAGCCATCCTCGTACACGCTATCCAGGACCCTCAACCGATTATCAGATTGCAACACTTGCTAACGTATTATTAGCTTCTACATCAACCTCCCAGTCGGTGGAGCTGCCATGGTCCTGGTACTTTTCTTAGTCCGCCTGCCCAAGCATGCAGCTCCTGAACATGCCAGCTCCCGCGAGATCATCTTGCAGCTGGACTTCCCCGGCATGGCTGTAATGATCGCGGCCTTGGTCTGCTTTGCTCTAGCTATGCAATGGGGAGGAACAGAAAAGGCTTGGAGCGACGGCTCCATAGTCGCTTGCTTGGTTGTCTGGATCGTACTCACGGGTGCCTTCGTTGCCGTGCAAGTCTACCAAGGTGACTACGCCATGATCCCTCCGCGCATATTTGCCAATCGGATCGTCTGGGCGAACTGCCTATACGTCTTCTTGTGAGTGAGGCTTCCACATACCTGTCCTGCAGCCAGACGTGGATACATGTAATCAGTCTAACGCTTGGGAAGCATCAACGGTCCCAACTTTCTAGTTATCTACTACCTACCTGTCTATTTCCAGTCCATCAAGGGCGTGGACGCTATTCAGTCTGGTGTCGATATCTTGCCAGCAGTCTGCTTCTTCGCTCTAGGCTGCCTGAGCGCCGGTTGGATCATTGGCAGGATTCACTACTGGCAACCATTCCTGGCAGCGGGCGCCCTCTTATCAGTCGTGGGCTCAGCCCTAATCTACAGTCTCGAAGTCGACACCGCTCAAGCATGGTACTTGGGAAGCCAAGTGGTATTCGGCTTCGGTGCCGGTGGCAGCAGCCAGGTGCCCATGATCGCCATCCAGGCCTTCTCCAAGCCACGGGACTTGTCAAGTGCTACAGGGCTAGTTCTGTGTGAGTAAAATGATTGAGAGAACATTCAGATCTTGATTTTGGAGGATACTTACAGTGTGGAATAGTCTTCCAACTGGTCAACGGCCTCTACTTCATATCCATGGGACAGGCCATCTTTTCGAATCGACTTCTAGAGGTTCTCCCACGACTCGCACCGGGTGTCGACACTGGGCTCGTGCTCAGTACAGGCGCAGGTGATATTCATCAAGTTTTTGGCGGACCATTGCTGACTGGCGTGCTCCAATCATATATGGTGGGTTTAAAAGCAGCATTCGCATTAGGCCTCGCTGCTGCTGCGTTATGTGTAGTTATTAGCATGTTGGCGCCGATGAAGAAGTTACCAGCAAAGGCGGATGACAACAAGGAGGTGATTGTGATGGGATGAGCTGATTGCCTTCCGTTAGGCGGGAGTTCTTTGCTCCTCTGAAATCGGCTATAAGTAACAGAAGCGCTCTCTACGGACGCACACCTGTCGTCGACTATAATTGGCTACCTTAAAGGTCGATAGTAAATATGGCAGCTTTAATCAGTAAAAGTAGCATCATCCGAAATTTGTATATAGATGGATATTTGGGCCTTGGACTCAAGTCGAGTGTGGACATGCCCGCATAGGGAACAGGGATATGGCTTGATGAGAGCTGCATATCGGAAAATCGGGTCGAGTGTGACATAGCAGCCATGTACTGTGTAGATACATTATATTGTGGGACTCTGTCACTGACCTACCGAGTCCAGTGGTGTGGACATGTACTTGGGTGTATATTGCTACTCGGTGGTCCTGCAGCCATGTTGCAGAGCAAATACGTAGATATTACTTGCCCGATAGATCCTGCCTCTTGCATAAAACTGAGCCTTTCAGGCTGAGGATAGCAAGCTGTCTGGCACCTCAGCACCTGCGACATCTGGACAACAAGAGTGCGTGCAGTTCTCGTGAACCAACAACAACTGCGGATAGTGACCCACACACACAGGACACAGTGCACCCTGCAGTTCCCAGCCTTCTTCTGGCTAACCAATCTGACCAACCAATTTGACACTATTCATCCAACCAACCAGCCAACCAACCTGATGTACATGTATAGTTGAGGGCGCAGAGGATGCAATCTAGCGGTCCGACCAACATGGATCCGCAGTTCCAATGAACTAACGAACCAACGAACGAACGCTTACTGTAATTTTTGTTAACTCCTCTTCCTACAATTTGTTGTCTCAGCAAAACCTGCCCTCGACACTCGTTGACGGATTCTTTTATTCTTCTTTCTCTTCTCTTCTATGTTCTTTTTCCCACCCAACTCTTCTCCTTTGCGTCATACTATCTCAAGCCAGCGAAGCAATATTTGCCCATCTCAGTGCCCCTTCGCGTGCTATGGCTCTGCTCTTGACCGCTGCTGTGGTGATCTTGGTACTTGTCACTGCATTTACCCTTCACTCTTCGATATGTTTGCTCCAGAACTATCTTGCGGCACGTAAGATTGGCGTACCAGTACGCATAATTCCCGTCGACCATATCAACTCCCTCTGGTATCTTGTGAGCCAAAGACTGGCATCTGTGCTCAGAAGACTTCCTTTCGGCCTTGCAGACAACAATATCACTAAGTACAACTACCTTGGATTCGAGATCCCAATCAGATGGAAGAGCCACGAGGAGATGGGCGATGCCTTCATCTTGTGCTCGCCTGCGAGGAACTGGCTATATCTGGGTGATCCGGACGTAATCACCACCATGATGAAACGATACAGCGATTTCCCCCACGATTCAGAGCTCACAGCCATGCTCGATGTTTTTGGGCCCAACATTTCCACTGTGAGTTATACCCACGCCCTTGAAAGTGGTCAGCTTCTCCTGACATGAATTACCCACAGGCCCAAGGCGCAGATTGGAAAAAGATGCGCAGACTGGTGTCCTCCTGTTTCAGCGACTCAAACCTCGAGCCCGTCTGGCAAGAGAGCGTCTCTCAGGCCGTCGATATGGGTCGGTACTGGAGCTCTCGCGCATCTGTTGAAACAACAGCCCATGACACCCGGACGCTGTCCCTCAACGTGATGTCAAAGGCTGGCTTTGGAAAGGTATACCCTTTCAAAGGCCACCATGAAACACAGATCAAGCTACAAGGCAGTACCATCAGCTACAAAGACGCTCTACAGACGATTCTTGAGAACAGTATCATGATTATGGTGCTAGGCACAGGGTTCCTAGCAAAGCCATGGCTACCTCGCACTTTGAGAAATCTTCACTACGCCTGCTCTTCTTTCCAGGGGTATATGACGGAGCTTTATGAGGCGGAAAAGAAGACCGCGGCTGAAGGGGGTGTGTCCGACCGTAATCTCATGACCTCTCTCGTGCGGGCATCTCAGCAAGATACGGATGAAAGTCTGACCGAGAGTGAGATCTATGGCAACAGTGAGTTTCCCTCAAGCCCTGCCTTGTGCCTCTAGGCAACCAGAGCTGATGTCCATCCCTCTAGTGTTTGTTTTCAACTTCGCCGGCCACGACACAGCAGCTCATATGTTTGTCTGGATCATATACTTCCTGGCTGGGAACCCCGAGGTCCAAGACTGGCTCAATGAAGAGATCCAGCATGTCTTTGGAAATCGCCCACAGGAGGAATGGAATTACAGGGCCGATTTCCCTCGTCTCAAGCGCTGTCTATCCATTGTGTTTGAGTCACTGCGCCTTTATACGCCCGTTGGTCTCGCAAAGTGGACAGGCAATCATTCAACAACGCTTCAGGTTGGCGAAAAGACTCTCGTCATCCCGCCGAGAACAATGGTCGTCCCAAGCCATATGTCCGTGCAGACAGATCCGAAGTACTGGGGCTCAGACTCTCTTACCTGGCGGCCGTCGCGGTGGATCAAGGCCGGGACGAATGGCCGCAGCGACGTGAACGGCGAAGAATTCATTACTGCCCGTCGGGGCACGTTTCTTCCTTGGGCTGATGGCGTGCGCGACTGCCCCGGCAAGAAGTTTGCACAAGTCGAGGCTGTCGCTACGATAGCGGCGTTGTTGAAGGATTGGAGGGTGGACCCTGTGACAGCTCCCGGGGAGTCACTCGAGGCTGCCCGGAAACGAGTACTAGACTTCATTGTTGAGGATACTGGCATGGTTCTTCTCGTTCAGTTGCTTCATCCAGAACGTTGTCCTTTGGTCTGGAGGAAGAGGTGAATCACGACGGCCTCGGCATTTTACCGGTGATTCAGCCAAAAGACTGCAAGGTCGTACTCTCGAACAGCGTGACCCACAACCCATATCTTGCAATCCAAATCGCCCACTCTGCAGCCGCAAATAATTCTGCCCTTAAGTTTGGCAGTGTCCCTGGCTTTGTTCGCCATGCTTTCCATAATGTGTGCATGCGTCACAGACGGTGTCGAAGCCGCCTCGGCAAGCCCAGCTTCTTCGACAGTGGCCTCAGCCTCGCCCTTCTTTCCGGTAGGGTCTTCTGTCAAGCTGACCAAGAATTCTGTCATTCGTCGTTCTCGTAGATGGTCCCATCCTTGGGATCCTTCTTCGGCTTCGTATTGGGGATCTTCTTGTAGATGGCGCGCTCGACGTACGGGGACCTGGGAACGTACCCGCTCGCGGCCCACCGCGAAGCCTTCGGCGCGGAACCTGTCGAATGCGTCGACGCTGATCTGACCGGCATGGCGCCTCCCCGAGACCGTTGCGATTACACCTTCCGCGCTAAGCTGCGCTTCCCAAATGGCGGCGTCGGTGAGATTGACGGGACGATGAGGGCACCCAATACGAGGCTGTACCTTCCTACGGTTACGGTAACCCATAAGCCGGTGGCGGTGCCGGAGATGGACGAGGGAGGAGGGAGGAAGACGACCAGGGTACGCAAGGTTATATTCTACAATTACATGTTCGCACCGATGTACCACCGGATCGACGTGGTGGATGAATTCACCGTGACTGAGGAACCGTTGGGCACGATTATCAAGAAGTTCACAAATATTGAACAGAAGAAGGCATACACCTTCAGGGAAATGGGCTTGGACCAGCCCGGCGAAATTCATTGGTCGACTTATCAACACATGCTGGAGCAGTTTGTAAACAATGTCAGGGGAAGGGAGGGCATCGTTGTCTCGCCGCAGGACAGTATCTCTCAGGCACTGGCATTGGACATGGTCTACGAAAATCCGGGGCTTGGGCCAAGACCAAGGAGTGAATACCTAGCAGAAGTCGTCTAAGATCAGAAATCCTTCGGTTAGAGAAGTCTAGATACTCTGGATTGTGTACGTGTGAGCTGTTCTGGTGAAAGGAGACAGATGTCTAGCGCAGGTAACTTCTCTACAAGGTAACTAAATATCCATCGCGTTCGTATTTTGATGATGCTCTGCGCCGGCGGGTATAATCTGATCCGACTGCTGCGACGCCCGCGATTTGCAAATGAGAAGGTCCTTTTGTAATGGCCCAACCCCTTCACGTGGGCTGGGAATTTGGTATCACATTCGCATCAAGCCCAGCATACTCACACGATATAAATGGTCTAACCGGTTCGACGCTAGCGAAATGCAGGTGAGAAGTCCTTTTGTGATGGCCAATCCCTCCCCGTAAGCTAGAGTTTTAGGCTTATATTCGCATCGAGACGAGCATACTCATTTTAAATTAACATAAATACCTAACCTAGGGTAAGTAGTCAGGTGGTCTAACCGATTCGACGCCCGCGATATGCAAGTAAGAAGATCCTTCTGTGACGCCAATCCTTCCGCGTAGGCTAGAAATTTAGCCTTACATTCGCATCGAGCCGAGCATACTCACTCAATATGAATGGTCCAGCCGATTCGGGCTTCAACTCTCTTCGCGCCTCGCACCCGTGCATGTGAACCCGCAGCATCTTTATGCCACGGTCGAATGCAGCACACCCACTCCGCAACCTGCATAAAAGTTCGGGGCTTTTGCTTGGGGGTTCCGATGAGAAACTTAGTTACCCTAGGGTAACGATCCAAATAACCCGTCGGCAACGGCACAATGGTGCAACCGACGGAGCACTGCTGTGAGACGTTCCCGCAGGTGAGTATCATGTCTCAAAAAGCATTGTAGTGCAAGCATCACAGCTGCAGCCACGAGATTACCTAGATACACTAAAGGTCTGCTGTTTCCTTTGTAACGCCGTGTCACCCCCTATCAGATGAGTTAGTGCCGCGCTACATACTAAATGACCGGACGCCTGGTTCTGCCCCCTTCTATTGATTAGAAACGGCCGGCTTGCTTTTGCTTACCAACAGAGCCACATCGTCGTCTCTGGACTTTGGGCTGCATTGGCCCAGTAAAACAGCCGAGTGCCCCGTGGAAGACTACCTGCGAACAAGGCGTCTCGACACTAACAAGATCAGTTCTTTCGGGACACAAGTAGAAGCGCCCACACCTCCTGTGTACTACCAAGAAAAAACTCCAGCCTCCACCACCACACCATGTCCATCGAGCTCGAGGGCAAAGCCTCAGGCGAGGCGTCCTTCTCCGGCCTCATTCGACGCCAGTTCACCAAGCCGAAGCCCTTGCCAACGGGTGTTCCTCTCACGGAACAGATCGCTATTGTCACCGGAAGCAATGCCGGCCTCGGACTGGAGGCGTCGCGCTCTCTACTGAATCTGGGCGTCGCCACCCTGATCATGGGCGTCCGGTCCGCGGCCAAGGGCGAGAAGGCGGCCGCGACGCTGCGCGCAGAGTTCCCGAAGTCGACGGTGTCCGTCTGGCTCCTGGACATGGAATCCTACGACTCGATCCACGCCTTCGTCGACCAGTGTGCGGCTTTGCCGCGCCTCGATGTCGTGATCCTCAACGCCGGCGTGGGGGCCTCCAAGTACGCGCTCGCTCCCGGAACCGGCCATGAAACGACGATTCAGGTCAACTATCTGTCGACCGCGCTCCTGGAGGTCCTTTTGCTCCCGATCCTCAAGAAGCAGGAGTCCAAAAAGGCTGGTGGGAACCCCCCGACCCTGACAGTAGTCTTGTCCGACGTAGTGTACACGACGCCCATCAATCCAGCGGCTGGCACCCCACTGCTGAAGCAGTTCGACGAGCCTAACACGTACTCTGCATTTCAGCGGTACGGTATCTCCAAACTGGCTCTGCTTCTATTTACCTGCAAGCTGGCTGAGACCGTGGATGCCAGCCAGGTGCTCATCAATAGCGTGAATCCAGGCATGACGACAGGAACGAACTTTTTCAGTGCAAACCCGTGGATCGTGCGCAAGATTGTGGGACTCATCCAAGCCGCACTGGCACGACAAACCGACGTCGGTGCGACAAACTATCTGGATGCAATTTTGTCTTACGGGGCAAAGAGTCACGGGTCTTTTGTGAGCGACTGGCAAATCAAACCGTAAGTAATCCCTTCCACCATTCGTCATTCCAATCCACACTTTGAAGAACTGCGACTGAGTCGAGTAGATATCCAAGTATGTACTACACTGCCGAGGGAAGGAAGCTTGCAGACCAGTTATGGGAAGAAACGGTGGGAGAACTTCAAGCTGCTGGTACAGTCAGTGTCTTAGAAGGCTTGAGGAAGTAATTTGAATTAATTTTGTACATGTTTTTCGTAGCGTATGAATGAGATCAGATATCATGTTTGGCACCGTAATTTATATCAACATTGTCCTCCTTGATTCGTTTTGTGGCTCCTTAAACTGGACGTTTCGTGAGACAGGACAGTATCTATGTTAGAATAATTTCCATCTTGTTTTTTTGCGATCGGTGCTTTAGATAGCCGAATTTATGGTGCGCGACAGTGCAATCTCTGCGGAAAGTCACTTTATCACTATAGCTACACCACATTTCTTCCAAATAACCAGATTTATAAGTACCTGCTTTTACACTTTAACCTAATTAATATTATAGTAAATAAAAATAAAAACCCTTTTCTTAAAATATTAAATATATTAAATATATTTATTATATATTTATTATAATATTATATATATTTAATAAAAATTTAATACTTTATATAAGTCGGAAGAACTTAGGTGTGAATTTAAAAGGTTCGGAAATATCGGGAAATAAAATCTTAATAAGTATGAAATTTCTTATCGGAGACGGGAACTTATCAGAGATAAGATAAGACCACACGAAAACTTTTCTTTTTTTAATATTTTTAATTCGTCTTTATAGATTTAAAGAAGTATAAAACTTAAGAAGTAAACCTATAAGTATAGTAAATATAACATATAGTATTTTATAAGATTTTTTATATATTTTATTTACTGTAGGGGAGCTAGTAAATAGAGATTTTCCCTTAATTTGAATTATTGCTATTCGGTCAGCGGTGTATATCTATTGACCAAAATCGACTTTCCGCAGAGATTGCACTGTCGCGCACCATAGAATTGCATAGTTAGCCTCCGATATGGTGCGCGAGAGCGCTTACTGTGATAAAACCCGTGTTTCTAATAGACGTACACCGCCGTGCACGCTATATATGTAAATCTGTAAAGCTGTTTAAAGACATTTTATTACTTTAACCTAGCTAAGACCTTAACCCTAGCTATAATCGATCGATTGACTTGATCGATTGAATGATTTGACTTGATTGATTTAACTCGATTGATTTAACTCGATTGATTTAACTCGAATAGACTTGATCGATTTGACTTGATCGATTTGACTTGATCGATTTGACTTGATCGATTTGACTTGATTGATTGATTGATTGATTGATTGATCGATTTGACTTAATCAATTTAATTCAGTCGATTCGATATTTATTCAATTTTGTTAGTCTTTAGTACTGTCAAGGTGTATAAAATGACTAAATTCGCGGGAAGGAGTATACGTATTAAGGAAAAAGGCGTTTTGTCACAGTAAGCGCTCTTGCGCACCATACTGATACAACCACTAGAAGGGACAACCTTATAGAACAAGCTGTGTATCTGTCGAATTCGTACCTAACCATTGACTAGATGTCAAAACACAAAATAGGAAAATGGACCAAAAAGCAATGGTCCCGGAGAGGATCGAACTCGCGACCTTCGCATCACTAATGATTCCCATTCAGGAATTATTAGTACGACGCTCTAACCAGCTGAGCTACGGGACCATTTGGATGAAAAGAGTCAATGATGTGGGGTACATGATGCCCTACCTACTTTGCTTGGATACCAGCAACTGGAGGCACGAACACAGTTGACAGGTGCTCGATATTCAACCAACGTCCACAGGTGAACTAGTCAACGTATTCAAACCCTTTCAGACCACCTCTGTGCACCTCTGTGGGAGGTATTTCCCCTCAGCAAGCATAAATATCTGGTTATCTACAACTCTAGTCAACGTCAATTGTGAGTATCATGAAGTTCTGAAAAGACCACTGAATATTGGCTAATGTTCAACGGGATTGTTAAGTTGGAGAAGAAGATGAAATCGTCCATCGTGAACCCCTTGGAGTCGGTCAGGGACTCTGCCTCGCAGGCGCGGCCAAGGTCTGTGGTGTTGTTGCTGGTTGTGAGACATTATACTCAGCGCAGCCAATATTAGACGGCCCGTATAGCCCTTTCTTGGACTACCTACCTTTGATTCTTATATATGGGGTCATTGTCTCTCTCAGGGTGATCACCCAAATTATCTATATTTTATGTAAAGAACTTACACCCATCTTATCATCTCTATTGTTCCCCCATCTTTCACCATCACTGCTATCGTGACCTTCGGACACTGGTGATGGCGAATACGTGGCCGATGTACCCGTTCACGACCGGGCTAGTAACGTCGGTAAAAACTTTGAAGAGGCCCTGGCCGTTGTCTTCTTCCTAGGCGCCGAATATGGCGTGGAAGAGGGTGCTACGGGACAGTGCGGGACGCGTAGTATTCACCCGAAGGACGTTAAGGAGTATACAGGCGGGCCGGCTCTTTCAAATGTCATTAATATGATTGTACTCGAGCCGAAGGGCGAGGCTCCTTACAGTTGAATGTTTGAGGTGTACTGGCACTAATCTTCAATCAATCTTCTCCTGGCTTAGCTGATTACCCACATAAGACTGGGACATATTATTTTCTTGCTGCACAATTCCACCCATTACACACTCAGAGCCTTCCAACATCATTGATGTGTGCCACTACGAGCCCAGCAACTTCACCGACTGCGGCTGTGTCAAGGCGAAATTCCGCGCAAAGATCGAGCAGTGCTTGGTGAAGCAGACCTACGGGAGAGTGTGTTGGTAGTTTCATTGCAGTCCCGACCCGCGCAAGCAGCCTACGGAGCGTCTTAGTCCGGGTTGTATGGACTGCCTTGAGAGTAGGAATGGAAAGTCCGGTAAGGAAAAAAAAATCAAGACAATTGTGAGTTCTCCACGTGCAGTGGACGATCCAATGTCGGTGGTGGGCGTCCGTGACGCTCATCCTGTGGGATTGTAAGGAGAGGTAAGTCACGGCTTTTCCAATCGGTTTGGAGGAGCTCTGCAGGGAGACCATTGGAAATCACCAGGTTCCATAATACTCACTATTGTATGCCTCTATTATTGTTTCCCGGTTTTGTGTTTTGGAATTTGTTATGCTTGTGAGGCTATGTGACTACAGGAGCCGACTTGAGAAATATGACGAAGTGATATGGAATTAGAAATGAGCCAGGACCTTTATACTCACTACCGCGTTTTGGGGCATTTACCAACAGCGTATCACGAGCCAAACAGCCTTCCATATCATGGGCGAGCCGTGGCCTCGGCTAGCTGCTGTCTGATAGCTGTACTGCTGATCTTTGACGAAAAATCCCCAGCCTGCGATGGAGCGCCTGTAATATCCCTGGCATCGAGAACGTCCACCTCAAAGACTTCCATGGCCCTCCAATTATGTTCAGCCCGCTTGTCATTGACGGCTTTACCGCCCGACCTCGTCTCCGCTGAAACTACTAACGCATCCATGTTCTCCTCAGTGATGGTAGGTCCAAATGGGTCTTGTATCTTGACGCAGTGGACAGTGACCGTGCCATCCCGGAAGGTTGTGGAGAAATCGCCATCCTTCTCCTGGATGGACGGCGCGGCTGCTCCCTGCCAACCCTTTGGAGACAGCTCTAGAATCGAAGAGAGGAAGTAGATGACGTTCCGTGCCCTTTGATCCCACTGCTCGATATACTCAGCGCCTTTCTTATTCTTGAGAAGCTCATCACCTGTTATTCCGATGATGTAGTTGCACGCGCTGCCCGAGTCCGTTCCTGGAATATCCAGCAAGTAGGCTCCTGCTGTGAGAAGGAGCTTGTGACCAGGGTGTAAATGGTCAAAAGTGCCACCTAGGCAGACAGTCGTATGCGGCATGGTGCCTGCTGTTGGCGGTGGAGGACCTTCGGGAGGTGGGACGCTGAGGGCCACACCACCCTTGACCGTGATGAGCTGATCTTGCAGTAGCTGCTGACGCCTCTCGGCAAACCTCAGGTAGAGTGAGTGAAGCTCATGGGCGGCCTCGCTATCCGCGCTGAATATGTAATTCCACGGATAATAGGCGGAGGCGAAGGTAGCCAGGTCGCCGATTGCCGTGTTGTTGGGTTCTATTGCCGCCCGGAAGTCCTCTCCATAGCGCCTCTTCCTGTCGTGATCGAGCAGTACCACTGTAGCATCAACAGAGCCAGGGCCGGCGTTGACATATGATGGGATGTGCAGCTCGGCGCAGACAACGGATATGAGAGTGTAGAGACCAGCGAGAAGAGACTGTGCTTGAGGCCATGACAGCGTCTTGTGTCTCAGGCCGGGACCGCGCAGTAGTGAGCACGCCACGGCGATGGTAAGCTTCTGGCCGTGCACCGTGGACGCATGTTTCAACTTTTCAAACGCTGCCGTAAGTGCGGGCCTGTAAGCTGCGTTAAGAGTTGGCCGACTCGCTGGATCCGGGGGGAAGGGCAGCAGAAGCAGTGATGGGAGATGGTCCCTGGTCATGGTGTGGGGTGTCCTGTCTCTTGGAATGACGAAGGATGACGAAGACACTCGATACAGATTATTGGTGTACAGCTTGTTGAAGTATTGTCAAGCCGGCCAGGTGCGATAAAAAGCAAAATGCGACTATGGTGAGAGTTTCTGGAGCTCAATGGGCTTATGTACGTCTTCCGAAACCGTGGTGATGTCAAAGGAAAGGATGACTAGTTGAACCGTCTTGAACCGTCTTGTCACTCCCGAGGGACCGTACTACTGCAACTGTTAGCAGTGACCTTTGACATCGGGTGTTTAAGTGGGCAGCCTATGTATCTCGGCAACATGCAGCTCGGGCAGGCCGTTCTCTTCGGTGCCATGTGAATACCGTACGGTAAACTTGTGTTTGGAAGCCTTCAGGAATCAGAAACAGTCTGGGGGTACGTGTGTTTCATGTCAATGATCAATCAACTGCGCATCCGGGCGTCTCGCAACTGATCTTGTCAACTCTTACTTACTCGCATCACAGAGCTGCATCGTCCTCTTCCAACCATAAGTTGAGGTGGTTTCCGAGTGACCCTCATTACTCGCCTGGCCGCAACATGGCGTCGCAGCAGAAGGGACCACTACAGCACCATTCCAGGGCCAATAGCGCCGTCTCCGCGTTGTTAGGCCAAGCTGGACAGGCCCTAGGCGCCGTTGCTGCGCCTTCTTCAGCGTCGACAGCAGGCCAGACAGGCCTAGCTTTTGTACCGCGTTCCACCAGCACCAGCACCAGCACCAGCGCCGCCACCAGCAACCATCAGCTGAGCAATCCAACAATTTCTCCCTCGTTCGGAATTGGGCATCCACAACAACATCATCATCGTCCTGCCTCTTCTTCCCTTTCTGCCTTACCAGCCACTGACGATTCCTCTGTGGACCTGGACCTGCACCTGCACCTTCAACCGCCACTTCAGTCCTCTGCCGCTGGTAATACCGGCACTGGCATTGGTATTGGACTCAATCAACGAGCTGTTTCTGCTGCAGCATCGACCTCAACGAATCATCATCCTCCTCCCACTTACCACAACTCGGCGGGGTTCTTGACTTCGAATGCGCACGCGCCTCAATTTCCATATCGACCCGCCTCGTACGCCACTCTAGGTCAAACCTCACTGCCGCCCTCGTCGACTACCCAAGATTCTCCCGGACTACCGCCCTCTGATGTCCTTATCCCCGGACTAAGGCCATCGTTGGGTTCAGCACAAGGAGGCTCAAGCTCAGGCTTAGGCTTAGGCTCTCTTCTTAGTCCACAGCCAATGTTTGATCTGCCATCCATACCCACGTCCAACGACGATTTTGCTTCTATACCCTACCTCAATTCGAACTCGTCAACATCCTCAAGCTCGACCCCGAAAGATACAATGAGCCAGCAGCAGCAATACGCTGCCCCGCGACGGACGGGCGGGTACGACGAACAGCATCACATGTCAGGTTCGAACCAATATCAGCACGGTCAACTCTCCCCACGCGAATACTCGACCCCATCCGCAGGGCCACACATCAAGCTCGATCAAGCGCCCAGCAACCCTCCTTCGTACCAGAACACTCCTTCCGTCCCAAGTGTCCTGCAGCCAGGCCCTCCCATGGGCAGACCAACAGCCATCGGAGCGACCACCGCTCCCACTCTGCCCACGATGCAAGCCTCCATGTCCCAGCAGCAAGACTACCAAACACCCTCCAAACCAACCTTGAACTTGTCCCACAGCTACTCCCGCTCGAGTCCCTCTGCAGGAGGCTATGATGCATCGAACCCTGCTTTCTCTCCCTACACCCCGACCACACCAGGAGGGGCGGGTGCCAGCTCTTCGCAGTTTATGTCGCCAAACGACCGAGGCTACAACGCGCCAGGTTCACAAAGGAACATATCACACACACCCCTTGGACTGGCTGACATCAGGCCGCGCGCCGACTCAAGTCTGTCGGACGGTATGCCCAGCGGGCTCGACTTTGGCGCCCAGGGCCCGCCTGCAGGGACTAGCAATTACATGGCACCTTGGGCTACATATGCATTCGACTGGTGCAAGTGGGCGCCCCAGGGCAATGGCGCTGGTAAGGTGGCCATGGGAAGTTATTTGGAAGACGGGCATAATTTTGTGAGTCTACGGTCGCGTTGGGTTGTCGCAAAGTGCATATCGCTGATTATGTTCCTGTCAGATTCAAATTCTTGATACCCAAATCGTCCCTACTCCCTCTGATGTCTACAACAATCATGGCGGCCCGAAATGGACCATGGACTTCACCAAGATCGCTGAAGCGACACATTCCTACCCCGTGACGCGCCTGCTCTGGGAACCTCCTTCCTCGACGAAACAGTCTACCGACCTGCTTGCGACCTCAGGAGATCACCTTAGGTTATGGTCCTTGCCATCTGATACGCCGTCGAATCCTGGCAACTCCATAACGGGTCGTAACCGTGAGGCTGCGACTACTAAGCTCACACCGCTCGCGCTGCTGTCTAACTCAAAGACTCCCGACCATACCGCACCGCTTACCTCTCTTGACTGGAACACTGTTTCCCCTAGTCTCATCATCACTTCAAGCATCGATACGACCTGCACCATCTGGGACATACCATCTTTGACGGCCAAGACCCAACTGATCGCGCACGATAAAGAAGTGTACGACGTGCGGTTTTGCGCAAACAGTGTCGACGTGTTCGTCAGTTGCGGCCAGGATGGTAGTGTCCGCATGTTCGATCTGAGGAGCCTCGAGCACAGTACTATCATATATGAACCTACCGGCAAGGAGGACAGACGTAAGTAGTGGTGCTTGGCGCTAAGTAGTGACCCAAATCACACGAGACTGACATTGTTCCAGTTGATGTAAACGGCGGAAAGATGAGCCCTACGCTTGCGCAACAAACGATGACGAATCCCCCTCCGCTGCTACGGATTGCTACCTCTCCACACGATACGCAGCTACTTGCAACCTTCGCCCAGGATTCCAATATCATCCGCATATTGGATACACGACAGCCCGGCCAGGCATTGCTCGAGCTGCGGGGACATGGTGGTGCTGTCAACTGCATCGACTGGTCTCCTACGAGACGAGGCCAGCTCGCATCGGGAGCTGATGATTGCCAGGTACTGATATGGGATCTCATGAACCAACCACAGACAAATGGGTCCTCCCAGTCCGATAGTGTCCGCAGCCCGGCAGCTAGCTGGCAGTGCGACTACGAGGTAGGCAACCTCGGATGGGTGCCTCGCGTGCCCAACGACGAAGCTGGCGAGTGGCTTGGAGTTAGTGCGGGCCGGGGTATCTGGGGCGTGAGGATGTGAGGTTTCTCCCGCTATACATAAGAGACCTCTCATATGGGCCAAGGGGAGGTGAAGCCTTATCTGAAGAGCAAGGAAGACAAGACAAAAGAAGCAACACAAAAAAAAAACAGTGGTCATTTTTCCCGTTCCATTCTCATTAGAATCTGGCTGATCAGTTGGTTGATACGCTTACATATCCGTCACGACTGTCATGGGCGGGTCATCCGCCCAAGGTTGTATTTTTCTCTTCTTCGGCTTCTTATTTTGCATGGCGAAGCACGGCGTTTCTGATGGATCCACGATCCAACGAGCATGACTTAATGGGACACGGCGGTGCTTAATGGTGAAAGGAGGTTAGGCAACTCCTTGTTGTGGATTGGCACTCAAGAAGACATTATTTGGACGTTATTATTACATGGTTGCACAAGATGTAGACATCAAGATGCATCCTGTTTAAATGTTTTGTTTGACTCCATACTCAAGTACTTGGAAGAGATGCCACTTCCACCGCGTAGGTCATGTAAGCTTCTTGCCCAATATGTATTTCGTTCCAGATGTCGGTCGAAGGTGGCTTCATTTATCTTGACCGGAAATTTCCTCCTAACCCTCGCACCTTGTCAACCTTCCAGGAAATTCCTGGATGGTCATTCGTGACTTCCCAAGTCCGTCTGTATGGACGTACAATTACCTACCTAGGTACCTAACTCATCAGCCTCGTTTGATGCTGCCAGACTGCCAGACTGCCAGCTGGGTGCCAGCTGCACTTTAAGCGGGGTGTAAATGAAGTCCGTGCCACCCCTAAACAGGCAACGCATTAGCGTTTCCGTATCCCTGCAGCTCTGCCAGCTCTGAAAGAACATTCAAAGGCCAGTCGAGTGAGTGGCCAAAGCTGCATCCCGTCAACAACCGCGGTCATCCACCTTCCTCCAGCTCCGACGACTTTCCTTAAAGCCAACCACAGGCCCTCCGCCCGGGCATTTTGTTCCCTTGACCACTCTTCTCTTCTTTCTTTCGACTTGCGCACTGACTACTCGACACCGCAACCGATACACACCCATCAGACCGCGGCAAGATGTCGTCACCGCAGCACAAATACGACGATTCCGATTCGGAAGGCGATGACTTCAACCCTGCGCCCGCCGACATGTCTGACGATGAGCAACCGCGCGATGAACCCGAGTCGCCAGTTGCGTCCAGAAATGATGCTCGACAAAGCAGCGTGAGCCGCGACGACGAGGATGCCGATGCGAACGGAGATGCGCACTCAGCAAACGGACATGATGATGAGGACGGCGTCGTAGAGGAGGAAGAGGAAGAAACCACTGGAGGGCGCAAGGCGGCTAGAGATGACGATGATGAAGACGATGATGAAGAAGATGATGAGGAAGACGAAGACGACGACGACGACGAGGAGATGCCTGTACGTGTAATGGCCCCTTGATGGCACGCCCGCTATCGCTTTGGCTTCCCACCATCAGGCGCGGATGATCGGCCCGCATATTTTCCATTGGTCACTACTGCTATGCATTACCCTGCTGACAAGCACACAGACACACCGACGCAAGCGAAGAAGGGGCAGGGACGCCCGTGCTGCTTTCTTCGATGTGGAGGCCGAAGTCGACGAGGACGACGAAGAAGCCGAGGACGAGGAGGATCAAGCAGAGATAGGAGACTTCATTGATCCCTCGCATCCCGACGAACTCGCCGAGGCCGGAGACATCGATGATGAGAGATACCACCGAGAGCTCGATCGCCGAAAGCAAATCGAAGATAACGCCGGTGCCGAGGAGGTTGCAGAGCGATTGAAGAGAGACTATGGCAGGAAAAACGCCTACTCGGGTCGCGGCGGCCTCGGAGACTCCACCGTCATACCCAAGAGATTGCTGCTTCCCAGTGTCAACGACCCCTCCATCTGGGCCGTCAAATGTAGGGAAGGCAAGGAGAACGAGGTTGTCTTGGCTATCATGAAGCTTGTGGAAGAGAGGATGGGGAGTAAAGATGAGCTCCCCATCACCTCCGCGTTTGAGCGAGGTGGACCGACTTCGGTCATGAAAGGCTACATCTACGTCGAAGCATACCACCACAACGACGTCATCAAGGCTCTCGAGGACGTCCTTAACGTATACCCGAACTCCAAGATGTTCCTGATCGAGATCAAGGACATGCCGGATTTGCTCCGCGTACAGGCACCCCCTAAGCTGACACCCGGTACCTGGGTGCGTATCAAGAGGCCTAAAGTGTACGAGGGTGACCTTGGCCAAGTTCAGGACATCATGGATACCGGCCTCGAAGCCCAGGTCAAGATTATTCCTCGAATTGACTACTCTCCTCGTGAGGAGAAGCCGGACAAGTTTGATAAGGACGGAAAGAGGAAGCGACCAGGGTTCTTCGCCAAAGCTCGTCCACCTCAGAGACTGTTCAGCGATGTTGAAGCAAGGAAGCGCAACCCCAGCGGACTGTCAGGCAACCCGATGACAAATACGTGGATGTACAAGAACGAAAACTACGTTAAGGGGTTCCTCGTCAAATCACTTAAGCTTCAACATCTCGTCACGACTAACGTCAACCCCACCCTTGAAGAGGTTACCAAGTTCGCCAGCTCAGATGAGAAGGATGGCGCTGAGAACCTCGATCTCAAAGCGCTTGCGGCAAGCTTGAAAGACAGCAGTGCCAATGTCGCCTATCTGCCGGGCGACATTGTCGAGGTGTTCAGGGGCGAACAGAGGGGTGTTGTTGGAAAGACTACCAACGTTGTGGGCGACATTGTTACCGTCGCGGTCACGGAGGGTGGCCTTGAAGGCCAGACCATTGAGATTCCCTCCTCGGCTTTGCGAAAGCGTTTCAGGCTGGGTGACCATGTCAAGGTCACCAGCGCCAGTCGGTACCAAGATGAGGTCGGTATGGTCGTAAAGATCTCTGATGACCGCGTCACATTCTTGACAGATCAAAACAACACCGAGATCACCGTCTTCAGCAAGGATCTCAGAGAGGCCAGTGATATCAGTGGGCAAGGCTCTCTCGGCCAGTACGCGCTGCTTGATCTTGTCCAGCTGGACATGACTACGGTTGGATGTATTGTCAAGGTGGACCGGGACTCCCTGGTTGTCCTGGATCAGAACGGTAGCACAAGGCAAGTCATGCCTTCTCAGATCGCAAACAAGATCCCCAGGCGGAAACACACCATTTCTGCTGACCGCAATGGCTCGGAGATCCGCCTGGACGACGTGGTTAAGGAATACGGCGGTCAACAGCGACAAGGCAAGATTATCCACATTCACCGATCTTTCGTCTACTTGCACAACAACGAGTCCAGCGAGAATGCTGGCGTATTCGTCACTCGCTCCAGCAGCCTGATGACAATTGCGGCAAAGGGCGGCCGGGTTGCAGCTGGGCCCGACTTGACTCAGATGAACCCTGCGGTGAAGCGGAACCCCAACGGTGGTGGCGGTGGAATGGCACCGCCGCAGAAGCAGCAGCAGACGTTCGGACGTGACCGTTCGATCGGCCAGACAGTCACCATCAAGAAGGGCGGCTGGAAGGGCTTGCTGGGTATTGTCAAGGATACGACGGACACTCATGCTCGTGTCGAGCTGCACACCAAGGGCAAGATTGTCACTGTGCCCAAGGTCGACCTGGTATTCAAGGACAAGCTTACTGGTCGGTCTATCGACATCAATGGCAGAGGTGGTGGCTTTGCCGGCCGTGGTGGTTATGGTGGCGGCCGTGGAGGCTTCGACTCGGGCCTCGGCAGCCGCACACCCCAAGTCTCTTCAGGATCCGAGCGAACACCAGCTTGGGGCTCTTCAAGAGGTATGCTTTTCTCCCCATCCCTTTGGACTACTCAATTACTAACTAATATGTTACAGCCGCCGCTCGCACGCCAGCATGGAGCCAAGGTCCATCCTCAGGATCACGCACGCCAGCGTGGGGCGACGGATCCCGCACTGTCAACCCTTACGACGGCAGCCGAACGGCCTACGGTTCCGGTTCTCGCACCCCAGCGTGGTCATCAGGCGCAAAGACCCCAGCACCTGATGGCTTCTCCCTCGGAAATAAGACACCGGCTTACGGCGGATCGGGCGGCGACTCAGCATGGGGCGCAGGATCCAAGACTCCAGCCTACGGTATCTCGGCACCCACACCAGGAGCGAGCCATGATCCTTGGGGTCCCACACCAGCTGCCTATGACGCACCAACCCCGGGAGCAGGTCTTGGAGCCCCGACCCCTGGTGCGGCGCTCAATGCGCCGACGCCCGGAGCGTACAATGCGCCCACACCGGGCGCGCTCAACGCCCCTACGCCAGGTGGATGGCAGGGCGGTTGGGGAGCCGACAGCGCTCCGACGCCTGCGGCGGCGGCGCCTACGCCGGGCGCGAGTGGTGGTGGGTACTACAGCGCGCCTACGCCTGGAGCATTTGCTGAGACGCCTGCGGCGAGTGGACCGCGGTACACTGATGATGATTGAAGGACCCGAAGTGGCGATGGAGGGCTGGTGATGGCCAGATAGATAGATGTAAGGAGGGATTCAAGAGTCTTGGGAGACGGGTTTCACTCGAGGCGTTCTTTGAGGACTTGTAGCATAGTGGCATTATATTGATGAAGTTGCAGGTGCAGGAAGGGGAAAATGATAAGAATTCAAATCAAAATCGCAATGATTATTCACATTGGCATCGGATCAGGAACTTAACTCTCCTGGCTGGGCAGACTGATGCGAGGACAGTCTCTTTGATCGTCGAGAAAGTGCACAAAGGTCTCGAGTGCTGGAATGACCAATTGTGCCTGTGGACTTGACGGTTCTTTTTATGCACGTTCATGTAGTAGTGATAATGGTGTCGGTGGTCCCGAGGTCCCGGTACCCACTTGAAGATGTTGGTCCCTACGCCCGGAATACAAAGGCTTGCGATGATGATAGAGTTGGCTTGGCCGTATCGATTTTTCAATGATACTGAGCGTCGGTCTTGTTGCTCCCAAGCTGGCATGCAGCCAAGCGATTCGAATTTGATGTATTCCTAACTTAGATGCTGAAAATTTTGTCAGACCATTTGAATTGTGAGTAAGCCTTGTCGAGGTTGCATGTAGGGAGGTAATATTGAAACCCTGCGGGTATGTCTCTTTTCAGGGGTGGCGTGGGTTGGTGACTTATTGACGCGGCTAACGCAGTATATTACCCACCGAACCCAACCTAGATGCGCAATAGGGTTGCATTGATGTATCAGGCACAGGTGATAGTGTGCTTCAATTTCCACTTACGGACGACAAACTGCAAACATGGAGCTGAACGATGATTGAACTGCCATGTAGTATTTAGTGAGTCTTTTTGAGTTTTGACCATCGTGGTGCCACTGTGGGGGCCATTTTGGAAGGCTGGAAGGCTGACAACTTTTCAAGGTCAGGGCTCATGTCATGGTAACCCTAGGAGCATGTGAGAGATGTTTATTCTGGAAAACCATCTGGGGTCCTGAACTTGAATCGCATGCGCAAGTTCTCTATGATTCTGTTTTGAGTTGATGAGTGGTGTTTATCTTTGCGGATGGTTAGGGATGTACAACTTCCTGATCATATGTACTTGGGTGGTGTGTTGTCCTCGTTTACCACTCTTTGTTTCAACGCTTGAAGGATATGGTAAGGACATTGATATCTGTGCTGTCTTCACGCCTCCCAAGTCCGTTTTGTTGATTCCAGATCTCTCGGTGCACAGGTGACCCAAGCCCAGCAAGCAACCTTGTTAATGTCTCAATTGTTGCTAGAATATTTCACAGGCGAGTTCAGATATGTAGCTACATCGATGATACGAATACAAATATGGGAAAATGGCATAAACAATTATTCTCTTCGAATATTTCTGCTTCCCGGCCTATCAAAAACAAAGAGTTCGGCAAGCTACTTACCACCTGATAACGCGAAATCTTGCGAGAGTCGACCAAGGCATATCCATAAAATATGTAATTATATTACATTAGGTGTAGTCACCATATCTCATAGTTAGTTTACACTGATACTTCAATTCTGACTTGATGTCTCAAATTTACAAAGTACTGCTACAGTATTCCAATACTTGCCAATTCCGGCTTGAAATACGGATTCGACCTAGACGAAGCTATAGGCTCAAGAGTCGTACCGAGGAAAACTGTTCATCTCCCAAAGGGGCCACCAAATGTCATATCATGTCAGGCTGAAAAGAATGTAAATACCAAGTAGGGACCCAGCTAGCAGAAAGAAGGTCATAATACCTGAGGTACCATCCTGCCCTGGCTAATCCCTCTGCAAGGGCAGGGAGACTCCCGAGGCCATGAATATGTGATAAGTCGTTATTACATGTGGTTAGACTGTTTGAATACACACAACGCCTTCAAGAATGCATGCCACAGTCCTTGTGACTCACCAGGCTTCCAGGTGCTCTTGCCATCGAGGGATAGCATATGACAGTGATATATCATATGGATACCCGAACGATCTCGGAACATATCTGCCAATTACGTTCTCTCATAAATACCTGTTCCGGTGTAGTTACGACTTGTAAACGCAAATATTGATTTTGCCCTCGCTCGTCTTATGGCACACTTGATCAGTCAATAAACTCTGCTTGGAGTGTAGGTCAGGTCTCCTGAACGCCAACTTGAGTTGTTTGCTCAGAGGCCAAACGCAGGGGACGTCTGAATTTCGAGGTTTCGCGGCGTCGGCTTTTCTAATTAGTACAGTGCATTCACTCGATATACTAATTACTAGGCCTGGTACGGTTGATGAGTTCTATCCTTCATGAAGGTTAGTACGCAGAAGCTCCCGGAGAAGAAAGCTGCAAGACATATAAAGACTCTATAACGGTCATTGACAGAATCAAGGACAAACAACACCTTCCTGATTATTGCACCGGGGTAATATTCCAGCTCGCTAATGCAAACATACAGTTCTGGGTATAGTACAAATGTCTTGCTCTCTTCTGATGTGACTGGATCAAGAAGCCTCGGTATTTTTATAGACACCGAGGAGCGGCGGAGTAGTAATTGATGATCATCATGGTCTCGGTGGCATGTACAGTCAGTCGGTGAATCTTCTCAGCTAGGCAGGTATTGAGATACGGTATGCTCCCTCCACCTAGCGTGGAAAGATGGATCTGGATCCGGACTAGCGATCGGACTTGCACGAGCTTTTGGTAACGTGGCACATTCGGTTGGTCAGATATTCCATTGCGTCAACTGGCAGGTTCCGGCAATCCACCACAGACCGAGTGCCGTCCTCCGTGCAAAATGACCGGCTTGGCTGGGGGGGGGGGGGACGAAGTCTAATTAAACTGATCTTGGAGAGGGATCCAGACTACTGTCGTTGACTTTGTCTGCTTGTACCTCTGGCGAGCAAATTGGTTGTCCAATATGGCTTATAATCCTAGTTGAGTGTTTGTATAAATGGTAACGGTTTATTGTCTAAGTTGCCGGGCTCAGGCGGACCTCCCCAGGAGACTATGTATTAGATTAAACGCAATTAATGACTCAGAATCACGTTATGCGCTGTGAAACATAAAAGAGCACAGGAAAGAGGGATCGTCCGAGGCGATGGGCGAACAGATTGGAGAGTCTCCCAAGGAAAAAAAAGGGGCCCAGTGCCCTGCCCCCATTAGCCGGTCATGCGAGATGAAACACGTGTTGCGCAAACAAGGTTGAATACGGCCCACGTATTCTACTGTAGCACCAGTAACCCTCGGCTTTCGTGGTAGTCAAGTACGTGCTTGGGACACCTTGAAGGCAAAGGTCCAGTTCAGCCCAAAGCAATATCCATCGAACTGGTCTTCAGGGTCTTTGCACTCAAGCTCCAGAGTTTAATTGCTTACATGTATGCGGACTAATCTGGTCAGAGTCAGGTGATGGGGTATTTTCTCGAACCTTCTTGCGAAGGAGCATTGAAGTCATGACACTAGCTACCTGTTCCGTTTGGTGTCAGAGGAGAGACTGGGGGTCACAATAATCCTTCGATGCTCAGGTGTCCTGCATTCCCCATTTGGGATCCGGCTCCATTCAATCCATGGCTGGCGGAGTTCCGTCATTCCTGCCGAACTTCGATCACATGTGCATACATACATGAATACTCGGAAGTTCACAACAAACTTGTATATAATCATATATATATATCTATTACGGTCCAGAATTAGAGTGGTATCCCAAAGCAACAGTATTATAACTCAGGGTTTCAACTGAGTTGTTCAAGATATTGAAAGGTTTCCTGAAGAGGACAGGTGTTGAGCCACATGCAAGACAAGCAGCTGAGGTGTTACATTTAGTGAATTGTGACACGGGCTGGGGCTGTAGGCTCAAACTTGGATCGGGACTAGGCACATAGGTTAAGGGAATAGGCAAGCACGGTTGGTTAGCCAGATCAGAACAGCCCGGCCGGTGTGAGAGTGTGTGAGAGAGGCAGAGAGTGAGAGTGTGTGTGTGGCGCGCCCTCGGCGGAGGGGTTCATGCTACTGCTACTGTACTTATTTCCCACTCTTGGAACTCCGGCCCAAATTTCTCGGCTCCCTTGCCTTTTTTCATCTTTCCAAGGTTCCACTCATTTTAACACGAGCTTCTCTCATCACCCACACAACACCATCAACCCGACAACCATGAACAGCCCATCAACTACTCACGCTCGGACTGCCTCAATCGCCACTATGGCCTCCACACCAGATCCTATGGCACATGAAGACACACCGCCGTCGCAACACAATTCAAGAAAGGAGACTTTTCATCAACCGGAAGAATGGGAGGCGATGCGGCCGATAATCCGGCAATTATATATCGGTGACAAGAAAACTCTCGCCGAAGTGTCGCGTACCCTTCAGACTACGTACAGCTTCCGCGCCACGTGAGTTGCATCGCGATCCCTTGATGAAGGCATTTAGGTCTATCGGCTTTACCGCCGCCGGCGTGCTGACCCTGCTTAACAGGCCTAAGCAGTACAAGAACCGTTTTAAACAATGGGGTTACTGGAAGAATCTGTCCACTCGAGATGCCAGCAGGCTCATCCAGATGAAAGCGTCAAGAGACTCGCTTGGCAAGACATCGACATTCGTGCGTTCAGGTGTGAAGGTTGACATTGATCACATTCAAAAGACAATCCGCCGCGGCAAGAACAGACCCCCGAAGATTCCAGCGAAGGTCAGGTCACCGGAAAAGCCCAAACAGGAACCCGAACAAGCTGCGACGCCCAACCTGCCATCGGGAATAGAATGCCGCACTCCTTCTCCTGAGCCAACAGCACCAGCTAAAGAGGAACTGTCCATATTTGACCCACATACGCAGTTCGACACGTCGGATTTAGACTACGATTTCACAAAATTCGAAGTGGACATTATTCAGCCCCAGCTTTCACATGCTTTAGACGTGCTCAGCCCTAGTGTCTCAGGACAGCTCGAACCCCTCGAGAGCTACCAATACCACGATCCTCGCATCGATATTATCTGGGATTGCTACTCGACCGCGCTTCGCAAGTTGGCTTTGGCCCACGGGCGTGTACTGTCTTTAGGAGACCCAGCTCCAGGATTGCAGCTTTTCAGGTACAGAAACACGCTCTTAGCGATGCTCGAGCCCATGATATCAACGGAGCAGCTCCGTTTGAGGGAGCTATTTCTTCACAACTTCTCAGCGACATTCTCGGAGCGTCTAGAGTTTCCACAGTTTGCTCAGCACGTCATCCAGGCTATCGGAGTCGGTTCGCTGAAGGACGGCGCAACCACCGGTTGCCTTACCCAGGAAATTGATACTGCCCTTCAAATTACAGGCATATACGCACAGTCATTCACGTGGCGATTCCTCGAAGCCAAGAATGGCCAAATCGCCACAGAGTTACAATCACCCTTGTCAGACGGAAATGGCGTCGCCACTCGAGCCGAGAGTTCCGAGGCTCTTAGTCCGAGCATAGCATCCTCATCATCCTCATCATCAGGACCAGAGATGCGGGTTAGCACACCGACTTCTAATCCCACCGACGTCGGCCCTCAACTGCATGATCTCGAGGCGGCTACATTTGCCTACCACCTTGGCGAGATCGACACCGCGGAGACGAGCCTGCGAGGCATTGCTGCCTACGACGGCAGGGTTTCCACAAAGGGGCAAGTGCTTATGCGGTTGGCTTGGTACTGCTTATGTTACATCCTACGGCAATCTGGAAGGTTGGAGGATGCGGAAGGGTGCTTGATCCAGGCCGTCCGCGGGTCAACGTACTTCTCGGAGACAAACGGGACCGAATGGGAAGAAGTCAGCTACCTTTTCGCCTAAGCCGGCGAATATTCCACATTGCATTTACTCTAGTGAGACAGGAACATGCGACATTGAGTGAGCCTGATAAGAGGCAAACCCCAGGGGCCTATTATTTCGCAAGAAAGCGGATCGAATGGAAAACCTAGTTTTAGAAGCATGAAAGAAACCTGAAAGTTTGCTGAATGGAGGGAATACCTTGCTTGGACCAATCAACTCCGAACGTGCAGATTTTAGCTCCAGGAAGATGGTTTCACAAGTGGGAAAAGTATGCCACTTGGACGAGGCGCAACGGGGACACCTGCTTAGCCCCAATGCACGCAACCTGCAGGGTTGGTGGCTAAGCGCATAGATACGGCGTGGAGCAACCAGCGACTCCAGCCAGTCATGACGGCACACTTGGATTCTGTGCCTTGCTTCTTCCTGCTGGTGTCGCATTGCTGTATGACTGCCTTGGTGATCACTTTTGGAAGATCAGTGGCGGTCCGCGAACGACGACACGCGGTGGGGGCTGAGCTGAGGAACGAACCTCAGCTTGCCCCTCATCAATTTGGGGCGGGAGAAAGGGGTTGGCTATTATAGCCGGCTATTATAATTATCACATTTGTCATATATGTCCGAAGGCAGTTTCTATTGCATCGGGAGCGGATCCGATGATACACATCGAAATGTATGTCGCTGCTAGTACGAAATCTGGGATGATTCGTCGCTACTCACGTACCATAGGGCTTCTGAGGTGATTTTGTGAAACTCTTTTCTGCGCCAAAAGGCATATGTGACAAGTAATCAGTGAAGATTAGAACAGAGTGAAGAGACCCAAGTGTTTTAAATCTTCCGAAAACTTTGTAGACAACCCTTAATTATACTATCTTCCATGTTATCCTGCTGTCGTTTTTCACATTGTTAAAATATTAGAAGACTCCATACGCGACTTTCAAACCCCGACTGGAAGTTTGAAAAGTTCCCCTATAGCCTTCTCGAGAAAGAAAAGTCCTATATGAATTAGAACCAACTTGGGGCAGTGAATGTCATAGTTTTACTTGAATACTCAGTAGGCAGATGATCTGAAGGGTGACGCTTGGACGCAACACCATGAACCAACTTGTTCAGTACAATATTCCGGACAGCTCTCAACACCGAGAAAATAAATAAATGGATTATGGTTTCGGTTGGTCACCGGAGGATGTGCTCTATCTAAATGCCAGCGACTGACATGATCGCTTCCGTGATAATATGGAAATATACCTGAAGTCTGCTTTATCATGTCAATTAGTATTTCGTTCTTCTGGGTTCCCAGCGAATCTTTGAGACCACGGAGAGATTCAACTGAGCCCACGAGAGTCTCCGTTAGGAACCTAATATCAACCTAATTGAGTGAATCCCGTTCTTTTATTATACTTCCTGATACGTAGTTTGGGACTTAATTGTCTACCATCGCAGAACACCTTGCACTAATCTGTCTAACTCAACTGTGTTCCCTGGACAGCCTGCTGATGACAGTGCACACTCTGGAAAATTTTGACCTAAACGTCATCAATGTGTTGCCACCCACGGTGATGAAAGCGGCACGACAACTGCTGTCGTTGCATGAGCCGAATACTTCGACACATTATTGATATGCAAGAGTGCAACCATGCCACATGTAACCTGTAACTTGGCACTCAGGCCGGGCGTCAAGACCAAGGATTTCAGATTTTGAGATTCTGCCTCACCCGACCAATAGTCACGTATAGATAGCTAGTGAAGTGAGAGAGGGCGATTGTGTGGTAACGAGGGGGCACTAATGTAGACATTAGGTAGCAATCCCGCACAGCCTGCCTCGACGGCTACCTCGTTGGCGAAATCACCCTGGGGCAGCTCCAACCCCTCCTCCCCTCCTCCACCTTCAAGTCCCCGTACAACTGCAGCTCATTTAATGGTCTGCTTGCCGATAATTCCTCCAGTGGGAAGGTTTCCGACTTGCAGCAAGACATTAGATAAGGAAAATCCTGATTTCTGGACAACAGCAAACACTATTTTCTCCCTTGAACAAACTTCTCCTCACCTGCACAATTGACTTCCAACGCCAGTCGTCATCAATGTACTGGTAGAACGACTCTTAGTTATAGTAATTGTTCACTCTGAGTTTCAAGACATCGAACACAATATTCTTGCTCAAATCATGACTTCAATCAGCAAGATTCAGGCGGCCCTGACGGCCGCCACCAACGAAGTCACCGTTGCAGCGGCGAATCTGAACTTCGACTTCACGCTGATCAAATGCGAAGCGCCCAAAGAGTTCCATCCACTAGGGACCGCCCTATCCCAAAAACGTAAGGAAGACGCAGAGTACGGATCGACACATGTTACCGCACGACGGCTCGGCGCGCTATTCGAAGGCATGATCCCAGCCAGCCCGAATCTTCTACGAGCGTATGGGAGCCGAGTCTCGGAAATAGCCCAGGCTTCTGGACGGAACAGTGCTCCAGAGCCGGAGAGCAGCATGTTCGCGGCGCATGCTGGCATCGACGGCACATCTATCTGGGCAGCGGCAACATCCTCCCCAACGGCACTGCATGTTCAGCTCCTCGCCTGCATGTTAGCTCGTGTTTGGCCAGCGAGCGAGGCCACATCTATCTGGGTAGAGTTAGTAGAGGGCAGGAGGAATGAAATTCGGGAGAGATGGAACCAGAACGCAACCCTCCCTTATGCGACGTTAACCGCAGCAACGCAGTCGCAGATATCTCGAGCCAGCTTAGCCGAATGGGATGCGAGTGCTCGTTCGTGGTTGCGGACCGCCGACCGTGCGAAGGTTAAACATCAAGACCAGCTCATGATCCTGATCGCGAACGTCAACGTTCCTATCAATCAAGATATGGTGGTCTACCAAAGCGTTATCACAGCTTGGAAGTCCGCCATTGACTCGATTGAGAAACTCACGAGTGGAATGCCTCAAGCCAGTAATCATGGACCATGTCTCCTGGCACTCAGCTCCTGGCACTTGTACCCCGATATCATCTTGATGGGCCCAACATCAGTTTCCCATAGATTTGAGGATCCTCTTGTACGACCGGGCGGAACACTTACCCTTGGCCTTGCCCGTCCCGGGGGCGACACACTTAGGGGAGTATTCTGGTCCCTTTCGCTCGCGCATCTCAGTTTCTATGGACGGCGTACCGTGGAAAGAGAAGCGGAGCTCAACATACAATCACAAAAGCTGTCGTTTCAACAATTCACAATAGCAGTCTTCGGCGCTTTCCTAGCTAGGTGGGGGTTATTTGGACTCGCCGCGGAAGCCCCAGCTCGGTTCATCATAACTTTAAGAAATTCGATCCATAACACAGCATTCGTTGAGCCTGACAGCCTTCCTCGAGGTGTGCGTACCTTCAACATTACCAATGACGACCGACAGGTAATCGATCTTCTTGCCACAGCTGCCGCTGCTTTCTTAGATGCTCGGAAGATTGGAGACGACTACGTTCTGAAACTGGTGACCCTCGGGGGCAAGAAAGCATCGAGGCTTCTGCCAGATCACACGGCCAACTCTGGAGAGTTCGGTGATCCCGCATATCTTCTTTACCTGCTGAAAGGCCCCGAAGAGAGAATCGCCTTACTTCGTCGAATTCTTTCTGACAGTATTGCCGAAACTTCGGACCAAAGGACTTATCTCATCCGTTTCTTTGGGAATGATCTATGCGCACCCAAAAGAAACTGGGCAGATGGTCGCCTCGCAGGTGTCGCAACTGGACATCCTCGAAGAGAGCCTCTTCCTGAGGGTGGGTTTTGTCACTACCCTCATGTGCGTTGGGCTCCAGAATCGTTTTTGCGAGAGAGGGCCCTTCATCACGACATGATCTACACAATGCCACATGAAGCTTCTGTACACGTGGGGTCAATGGAGCACGAATTCATCCTAGAAAATCAACACGACGGAGGCAGCAAGTTCTTACAGACGTATACATACGTCTACGGCGATCCTGGGTCTGCCGCCATATATGCCAGCACTAGCTGGGGCCCCGCTCAGGAGAGGGTGGCACTCAGATCAACCACTCTTGAGGATCTCATCTGGTGCTTGGAACTCGATTTGGTTGACATGGGAGTCATGCTTAGATTCCTTGGACTGGCATGTTTTCGGTTAGAAATCCTCACGCTCAAGGCGTTGATCATTGCGCATCAGATCTATCGCGCGCTTCCGACTGCCACAGTATCGACGCGGGCTCTCAACTATCCACTATATAACACTCGGTGGGCACGCCATTCAGTTCCGAGGGTGGAAAAGGTTGACTCTGAATTTATTGTGCTCGACCGTGTATCATTCGCAAATGAACGCCCAATCAACCAGGAAGACGCATTCGCATGCGTAGCATGGTTGGAGGCCGGGGCTGACATTAATCCTCGCAATCTCGAGCGCGTGTTTGCCCTCGCGTACGAAGACAGCATCTATGTCTCTATGCAGGTGGGTGAAAATTTTGGCAATCCTTAATTTCCCTGTAGCGATGGGCCACATCCATGGATTATGCTGACAACTTGACCAGCTGACATGTGACCCTTGGGAGTGCCCAGATTCCCATGAACTCAAGCGAATCGCGGGAAACGTTGGAAAGCCCGGTGTCACACTACTCTTACCACCAGAAAACCCTTTGGTTCCAACTAAGGAAGAGTGCTCATGGCGTTTGCTAAGCATATCTGAGTTCAACGGCCTTGCGGAAGATTGCTTCTCCAAAACCTCGATGCATCTTTCCTTCACCGATTACTATGTCCCGCTTGCTCAAGCGAGCGACGGGCAGGGGCAGGACAAACAAGTCTATTTTCTCGAATCGGTGGTTTCCATCCATCACGCCGGGGAATGGATCGGAGATGTCGACGTCCAGCTTGCTCTCGAAAGCGATTTCCTCATTCGATGGCGACGAACTCGATGTGATAAAACTCATGGCGTGTACAAACCAAAAGGTATGAGGTCAATCGAGTGCTGGGAAGATATTATAGACTCTCCTGCTGGTAACAGCGTCGTCCGGGCCCAGGGTAACTGGCTAGCCAGACTCGCTACCACGACTGTGCTGCTGCACGTGCAACCCGACAACCAGGGCCCCCGGAGACCTGTTATTATTGCCCCAAGTGACACTTGTTGGGGTTGTATATCTGAGGCAGATCTCCTTGAGACTTGCAAAACTAGCACCGCTCGCTTTATAACACCACCATTCAGTGCTGCTCCAGGCAGTTTTCCCATTATAGTATTCTGAGCAAAAGAAAGGGGATATACTATATAATACATATTACAACTACAGTAATAACTTCAAACTAAGCGACTGCAGAGGAGCAAACTAATATAATAGTTATCCGCCTTATAGGTGTACACTGCCTTGCCTTGTTACACCTACATGTTACTATATACAGTAATAAGAGAGGTGTAGACATAGTTCTACTATATATACAAATTGTCTAGTTAAAAAAAGGGGAGATTCGGTATAGGCTTACTTAATTCCACTTTATATAACGACAGGACAAGTTATTTTCATCACGTGAAAATAATCCTTACTATAAGTATATAACACAGCTAACAAAATAATAGTAAGCTTTAAAAACAACTTATATTTACCTTAGCTACCTTCGCTACAATTATAAGTCATTAATACCCAGGCATAATAAATAAAGTTTTACTCCTGTTTAAGAACTTACTGATATTTATAGTTAATATAATTAAGCTGCAAAAACAAAAAATGCCCGCTAGAGGAATCGAACCTCTCACCTCGTCATTACTAGTGACGCGCTCTACCGATGAGCTAAGCGGGCTTTGAATGGAACTGGGGAAATTGATTTGCATTATAATCAGCAAACTCTCCATCTCAACGCTTCTCTCTCATCGCATCAAATCTCCTGAGACTTTATAGCTAGTCCCATTATAACCCTCTATCCTTAGAGTATATAAGTAAATCCATGGAGGTATAGTTAAGGCATTATCCATCAAGGCTGAAGATAAGGGTTAGGTCTAAATACTTGAGTACGTAATCCCATTATTCCACTGTTACTTGCATTAGAGTTTAAGGGAAGGAGGCACGGTGATACTGTTCTATTCCTTTCTTTTCAGGTGAAGTGTTTACAATTCAACCAGAACTGTAATGTTCCCCTTTCCTAGGATTGGAACAGAAAGATTCGAACGCATATAATGTAGTGTAGACTGCCTACTTATCAAGCAGACCATCTACCTTCACAGTCTATTTATAACTTGAATATGACAGTTATAGCTCCAATTTCCCTAGATATACTCTTATATAAATCGGGATTCCGTAATATTTTGGTGGCTTTCCCCGGAGGAATCATTGTAGAATCCAGGATAGGCTTTTCGCCCAGCTCGTATTGACCCCCTTCAAGGTCGGATAAAGCACTGAAGATGTCTAACAGGAATGGGCTCAGAAGAACCACCTGCACGTGGGGCCTAAAAAAGAGACATCAGGTTGAACATTATAAACAAAACAGAAGCAATCTCCCAGTTTTGAGCTTGTTTGCATTGCCTCTTAGGTGGTAACCCGTCGACGAGCTGCTGATGGTATTGAACGTGTCGCCATATGCAAGGTAGAATTTAAGATAGAATGTAATGTTTGGACTTATTAATATACCGAGCAGGCCATTACCTACACAAAAGCTGGCAAAGCCCACCTAAGGAGCCCTAACCTTAATCACAGGCGCTCTCTTCGCGGCCTTCATCCGGGCCTGAAGTGCCCTCTTCCTCTTGACATCAGCCACCTTCCTGACCTTCACGCCCGCCTCGGCGGCATCGGCCCCCCTCTTCTCCAGGTCCCCCGTCTCGCCAGCCGGCAGCACAGCCAGGCCGTCCGTGATGCTGCCAGGCCCGAAGTCCGGCTCGCCGCCGAGGGACCCGAACACGTCGCCGACGTAGTTGGTCGCCTCGACGCCGTCCTTGTAGGTGCAGTTCCAGTCGCCCAGGACCCCCTTGGCGATCTCCACGCCGGTGCTGAAGATGTTCTGGATGGCGATCTCGAACCCGTTCTGGTCCATGATGAGCAGGTGGTCGTAGGCCGAGACGCCGGGCGGCGGGCGGTCAAAGTCGGAGCCGGTCCGCATGAGGATGATGCGGGAGAAGTCGACGAGCCCCTCGATGGCCATCCGGAGGAGGACCTCGAGCGTGGCGTTGTCCTCCTGCGCGGACATGCAGTAGTCGCCGGTCCCGTTCGTCCACAGGGTGGTCGTGTTGTCAAAGGCATCCGCGAGCAGCGAGCCGGAGTAGTACACATCGCTGGTGGCGCTGTCGCACAGCACCACGCTCGGGGCCGAGGCGCCGGCCGTGTACGCCTCGCCCTCGGCGGCGTAGCGGGCGCGGTACGCACCCGCGACGGAGTTGTCGCTCAGGTTGGCCTTGGACGCGAGCGCGAAGGCGGCCTGGCGCAGGTCCTCGTTGAGCTCGAAGACCTCGGTGCCGTACCACTCCTGGGGCATGGTGTCGGGCAGCAGGGTGTCGAAGCCGAAGTAGCCGGTGGTGAAGTTGTCGGGCATCTCGCGGGCGTCGAACTCGTACTGGAGGGCGACCTGCACGGCGAACCGGGACAGGGCCACGCCGCCGAGGGTCGACCACTTGGGGCTGACGCCGGCGATGCCGGCGATCAGGAAGTAGGTCGACGTCAGGTCGAACTTGTCCGACAGGACGACCGAGGTGACGGTCGTGGCGGCGTTGATCTCCGACTCGCCCGTGGTGACCTGGCAGATCTCGTAGTCGGCCGTGCAGTGCACGTGGGGGAATAGCATGGACAGGCCGGGCGTGCTGATGTTGACGGCGAGGAGATCGCCCAGACCGCTGGCTGGCAGGTTCTCATACCAGACGTCTGCCTCGGGGCTGAACTGTAGGGTCTGTCAGTTTTGACTCAGGTGCCAGTGCGTCAAGTATAGCGGGGCAACACACCATACTGATGACGAAGAACTTGGGCGCGATTTTCAGGTCGCGGACTGCCAATGGAGCCTTGGGGGCCTTGACCGTGGCTGCTGCCGCCAGTTGGCTGACGGCAAGCAGCGCGGAGGCTGCCGTTGAGAAGAAGCGCATGCTTGTGAGAGTCGAACTTCTTGGACCGAGATGGCAGGGTTGCTTGTACCAGTCAACAAGGAATGTTGACAGCTGCAAGGTTACCGAGGAGGAGCGAGGCGGCGGGAAAGGGTGAAAGAGAGGCGATTCCGTAGTCAGAGGGGATGAGAGGAATAATAAATAAGCAAGGCACGATTCCGGTGGATAAGCCAAGGCTTTTTTGCTGTGCGATAATGGCCAGGACTCGCTCGGCGAATACCGTAATCTCTGGGCAAGTTCGTACGTCCCCGCTAGAGGGTTCGCAAGGGCATCCACAGCTATCGCAGTGATCAGCTCAGCCCCGGAGAGACACTTCCAATAGATATTCAAGGATAAAAGTCGCTGGTGGGGCCTGGAGACATAAGCAGCCAAATCGCCGGGCTGCTGGGTTTGTACCGGTTACGGAGAAGATGTTGATTATACGGTAGGCCGATCGAAATCCACTTGAGCTGCAGGAGGTGCATGAGTATCTTGGGTGGGTTCCGCTCTAGGAAGGCCGGATTTCCGGCAACGAGATGTAGTCGTGGGAGGTTTTGAGAGCACTTCACCCAAAGCCACTCAATTGGTCCGACCACAGGTGTGTGGATGGCCTCAATCGAGTGACGATGAGCTACCTGAATACCTGAATTCCATTCAAGTTTAGTGATAGCTTTGACGCCTGCAGAGAGAACGAAACACAGTCAATTCGTTAGCTGGCTGAAGGGGGAAGAGAACCGAGGTGACATCGCAGGATCGGTGACGTCCTCTCGGCGGCGCTATCTGGCTGATTGCAGGGCTCCAGCGCCCCGGGAAATCGGGACGAACTGCAAAACAACGGCGACTCAGAGATAAGGAAAACGCGACTGAGTTTATGATTCATGAATTTGCAATGCGAATTGGTCAATTACCTTGAGAGTCACGGTCGGTTCGTCCGTAATATTAAGACGAGAGGGAATCTCGCTGAGCAGCTGAGGCTTGTTCCAGATCACCACATGCACGGTAGCACCAAGCTGGCTGCTCTGTACGTAGCTCGCTTTCGGTAACACTGCGCCGCCGTTGAGGTATTGTCTCAGTTTGTTGGTGATATTTAGGACATGTAGTGAGACGTCGCTAAAATCCTCCCAGGCGGTATCGACAACGCTACCAACAACGGGTGTAACCCAAAACTATGGCCCGGCTTGCCTGAGCTGCTGTGTTGGGCAGGTCGCCCCGTGCGCTACGGTGAAGGCGGTGTGCCAAACGATCAGGGGCGTAGATAAGAGAAGATGGGTGTTGAGCGTTGGCACATGTTGGTGGCTTCAGTGGCTTCAATAATGCAAGCCGTTTTGCGACGAGCTTCTCCTTTTGTTGTTGGGCCCAGGTGACACCGTTGAAAGATGATCGGGTGTCTCCATGTGAACGGACGGCGATCGTCAAGCTGTACTGAGAGCTAGCGACACGGCATCTTGGTGCTGGCTGGCGTCTCCATCGAGACATCTGGAATGTTAGAGGTAGGGCTGCCGTCGGTGACGAGCAAATAAGGCAAGACAACGCTCGCAAGGCAGAGAGACCGAAGACCCAAGACCCAAGACCCAAAGAGTCGGGCTCGACGTTGCAAGCACCCCGTATCCTAATGCAAGGTACCAAGTGCGCCTGCAAGTTTTCGTACATAAGTGCACATACACACGCAAATCGTTTCCACAATGGGCACGCGACATTGTTCCGATGGGGTTTTGTGTGCGCAGCACGTTGTGTTTCATTCAGTTCGGTTCGTTTCTCGACGGTCCGGATGATTAGAGCCGCCCTTGGACCGAATCAATGTTTTTGACGTGCCTACGCAGTCAAGTCATCATGACGATCCCGTCGTAGGTATGCCGGTCTCGGTAAGCAACGCCACATGCATGGTGTCAAGATTCTCGGGGAGCATCCTGAGAACGACGGCGTCGACGCGTGCATGAACTTGCACAAAATCCGGGGTGACTCGCTTCCGTGCGACTGAGACAAGATTATGGTGGCTGGATGACAGAGGTCTGTGGCAGGTCGCGAGGGTCAGTTTATCAATGAAGGGAACCGATTCATGTCATGTGGAAGAGGGATGGAGATTTGATGTTTGGCTTCAAGCAAAAAGCTCTCGACGTAACTCAGGGTTTAACCCTATATGTCTGAATACTTTACCCATCAGACCTATCCAATATGGATCACTTCCAGAGCAGAGTACCCACCCCCGCTGTCTTAACTTCGCTTCGCTTCGACGTTAGGGCTGCACATCGAGGTTCAGTGAAGAACCGGAAGATTATGTCTTGTATCCTCCGAGGTTTTCTTTGCTTCTTGTGCCAGGATTGATGCTTTTCATATCAGTCAATCTATTCCCCTTTACTGTGTTGGATATTCCGAGCGTCTACCACGGCAGTTGACACAGTATTACGGTTCGCCTCCTTTACTTATTCTCCTTACTTCTTCCCCTGTGATCCCCCAGGTGCCGGCAATGTGATGAAACCTCCCTCATGGTTTTGGCAGATTGCTCAGAATGTACCTCCAACACCGCAGGGTAATTATTAAGATTATTGTTCTTGTTATTGTTATTCCCAGCCCTGATATATATAGTAAGCCCACATAAGCCCACGTAAGCCCCGCGTAAGCGTGCGGCAGAGAAAGTGCCAAGGCTTCTTAGCGGGTTCTGGACTCAGGCACTTTCAGGGGCACAGACACACCTGCAATGACGATCACGCTGGTGTCGGACCCCACTCTGCCGCCTGTTGATTGAAGCACTTGGCGCTACCTGGCGCTACCCGACAGCCAGCTGGATCGTTGACGTTGTACTCGTTGTGACATGAGAGTAGGGAACGAGACATGGAATGGGTCATTTGGTGGTGGTAATTCCACCAGTAAACGGGTTGCCTTATGCGTGTGTGTGTGTGTGTGTGTGTGTGTGTGTGTCAACGTTAGGTTGTAGCCGAGGAGGGTCAGGGGTTTTTTTCCTACAAGGGGATTTGATGCTCTATGTTGTATGCATGCATGCATGCATGCATGTCCCACGATACCACAGTAGTGTACATAGAACATGTTTGAAGCGTTTGATGCTCTGTGTAGATCATGTCAACTGTTGATCCGAAACAGGAACGGCCCGGGGTCCCACGGGTGTTGCGGATCTCGCATCCCCCCGACGAGAGGCGGAAGCCTCCCTCGAATCACAATTGTTGGCGAAGATCTTCGGCGAACCAGACCGAGATGAGCACCTGGACCCTCATCACAGTCCTCTAATGCCATCTTCTTGTTCTATCCAGTCCACAATTCTGCTACCGTCAATGCCAGATCCATCCCATATCTACAACGGAAAAATAACCACCGCCGCCGTGAACCCGGGGCCGGGACTGGAACCAGAGGACCAGACATGGGCAAAGCATGGTACATACACCAACATCATGTTGTGTGTATGTGGGGGCATGCAGCCCTGGCCCCCTTAATGTTTGCACGCGCGGCTCCATGGTGTTTCAATCCATCAGGAGAGGCTTCATCTAGGTTGTCGACTGGGATTTTAGATATGTCAAAATAGAACACCCCGGCTGCAGACCTGCATGGAAAACTTCTATTTAAGCTTGCTTCCTCAGTCCTCAACGGTCTCCCGAGTCTTGTTTGGTATCACTATCATTCTTTTCGGGGTTTTGTAAACACCACACACTCTCTTTTTAACCCATTTTCACTCGTTTGAAACAGTATCATCATGCGTTCCGCATCCGTTCTTGCCGCCGGCTTCGCGGCCATGGCGCAGGCCGCCACCGTCGCCGTCTCTGGAACTCCTGAGGGATTCGCTGCATCCGTTACTGGTGGTGGTGATGCCGAGGCAGTCTACCCTACCACTACCGATGAGCTGTATGTACTTTCACCCCCTTTGGATATTTGGGCAATGTTTCCCATGTTTTCCATTTCCCATGTTTCCCTTCAGAACATACTGACTTGTCACTCACAGGGTCTCATACCTCACCGACTCCGAGGCTCGGGTCATCGTGCTCCAGAAGACCTTCGACTTCACCGGTACCGAGGGCACCACCAATGGCTCCGGCTGTGCTCCCTGGGGCACGGATGACGCTTGCCAGCTGGCCATCAACAAGGATGACTGGTGCACCAACTACGAGCCTGATGCTCCCACCGTCAGCGTCTCATACGACAACGCTGGTCTGAACCCCATCAACGTCGCCTCCGACAAGACCATCCTCGGTGATGGGTCCTCCGGAGTCATCAAGGGCAAGGGTCTCTACCTCGCCAACGGCGTGGAGAACGTCATCATCCAGAACATCCGCATCACCGAGCTGAACCCCAAGTACGTCTGGGGTGGTGATGCCATCACCCTGGCCGGCACTGATCTGATCTGGATCGACCACGTCACCACCGACAACATTGGCCGCCAGCACATCGTCCTCGGCGAGGCTGCCTCCAACCGTGTCACCATCACCAACAGCAACATCGATGGTGAATCCACCTACTCTGCCACCTGCGATGGCTACCACTACTGGAACCTGTACTTCACCGGCTCCGACGACCAGATCACCTTCAAGAACAACTACGTCCACCACTTCAGCGGCCGTGCCCCCAAGCTCGGAGGCAGCACCCTCCTCCACGCCGTCAACAACTACGTAAGCCTGACCCGAATCCCCTTTCCCACCATAAGGTAGCAAAGCATCCGAACTTTACTGACATCCTTCCCTCTACAGTGGTACGAGTCCACCGGCCACGGCTTCGAGGTCGGTGAGGGCGCCTACGTCCTGGCCGAGGGCAACGTCTTCAGCGACGTCACCACCATCTACGAGGATGGCGATGCCACCACCGTCTACACCGTCAACGACTCCACCGGCGAGTCCGCCTGCTCCGACTACCTCGGCCGCGACTGTGTGGCCAACAGCTTCTCCAACTCGGGCGCCTTCTCCTTCTCCGACAGCTCGGTGCTGTCCAAGTTCACCTCCGCCAAGTCCAACGGCATCGCCACCGCTGACTCCGCGTCTTCCGTCACCGGCCTGTCCAGCACCACTGGACACGGTGTCATCTCCTCCTAAGCTGCCCACCAGCCTCCTCCAGCTTGTCTCGGAGGTGCATGGCTCCCGGCGGAGCAGGATGAGAGCCTGGTGTAGGGTCCTCGGTTCCGGCAGATATTAATCATACTGGAGCCCGAAAGGGGGGAGAAGCAAGTCTTTGAACTTCAGTTGTATATATATACATATGCTTTACTTCATGAATGATACTGTTTTATTCGAACTTGCATGATTTGTGTTTTAATTGGAACGACATACGATCCAGCCATACGTGAAACCGAACAGCAAAACCAACCAACAAAACAAACAACACAAAAACAAAAAGATAAAAAAAGAAATTTGACCTGTGCAGGGGTCGAACCTGCAATCTCCTGATTCGTAGTCAGACGCCTTGCCATTGGGCCAACAGGCCGATATTTGCTGGTAATTATTAGTTTACTTAACGTCAAATTGACTTACTCAATGTCGACTCGACCCGCTCGTAGTAGTCAAGTTTGCTGGTGTCCGAGTCGCGAAAGTTCTTCTCCGTCTCCTGCAACATCAACTGGGTTAAGTTATTCTTTCGAGCAGCCACCTCAAGGCTTCTGGCAAACATAAACCAGCAGGATAATTGGGGACATCCAGTTGATTCTCCGAGTTCTTGGAGTCGTGGATCAATATTGCGGTGGTAGGGGACATATTATCTCTATAACCGGTGCATATTGTAATCAGAGCTTTGATGTGAGCGGAAGTCGATTTGTAACATCTCAAGTCTTCTTGGGAACATGGAGTTGAGGTAAGTAAGCCAGTACAGCAAACATATCTTAATGCTGCCCGTGGTTCTCTGGCACCGAAAACCGAGGTAGCACTAGTAATTATATGATCCATTGGTTAGTGCTCACTGTTTCCGTTTCATGTGGGAAGGAGGGAAGGAATATGCATTGTAGGTAGACGGGAAGCATATTGGGTTTATCCCAAGGTCTATGTAGGGATGCCCAACCTGTTTTTTTTGTTTTTTGTTTTTTGTGTGTGAAATGCCATATCACACATATTTTTTCAAAAAAAACATGGTGTTTGAAATGCCCTTCTAAAAGGGGTAATATTGAGGCTATCACCAGCCCCTGAGGGCGCCATGGGGCGCCATAGGCGCCATTCTGATCACTCTTCTTCCGAGCCTAATTCGAGATCTGTCAGGTCTGATAGTTCGTCTTCAGAATCGTCGCCCTTGACCTAGATCGTAGACCCGGCAGGCAAAATATGGTCACGTGACTGGTGGCACTAGGCCATATCCGGGTGCGCTAATCCCAAAATGGTAATTGTGGAGTAAAAAACGTAAAAAACAGTTGTTTTCAATGGCCATATAAAAAACAGTGTGTTATGAAAAAAACAGTGTTTTTGGGCATCCCTAGGTCTATGATCAGTCAGAGAGAATGACGGCAATATTGGATGCGAGACAAAAAAGGATGCCAGTTTGTCACTAAGGTTGAGGCTTCTTCTAGAGCCTTTCCTAGGCGCACATTCGTCTCGTGCGACAATGCAAATCAACGAAGCCAGGTTTGGACCAGATGTGTCAAGAAGTACAAACTCAATATTTAACTAGGCCTGTGTCACCAAGATTGCAAAAGCCTTGGGCAGACCCATGCGAGGAATAACTCCGATTCACATCAGGCGAGTTCATAGATCGGCGATCCTGTGCTCGACAAACAGATGTAGCTTCAAAGGGTTGAGCCCAAAACATTGCTTGGAGCAAATATTGATGATTTCGAAATGTCGCCAAATACTGTTACGGTAGCGTACCACTAGTTTAGGATTCCCGCCTGGAAAATAGCACAAGAACATTTGGTGTTCTGAACATTGTAAGAATTGATAGTCTATCATCATATAAATATACCAGGACGCTGTTAGACATCTCATGTCACCGCTGCACATGTGTGTGCAACGGCCACATGCGTATATATTCGCCTTCCCAACATGAGCGAGGAATGGATCGATGGGGTATAGTATAATATTATCACACATTCCTCCCAGGCTCGACGGTCTCCACCTCAGAAGACCATACCCTTGACCTGGGGAACCTCGGCCAGGTCGATGTCCCGAATCATGAGGGTCCAGGCGATGGACAGCGCCATGATGCCGGTCCCCGCGGCCAGCATCCGCGTCTGCGCGTAGGCGTACGCCTTCTGGATGGCCTTCCTCGTGACGCTGCCGACGGGGTAGCTCAGCTGGGTGGTGAGGTCGTCGTAGATGAGGTCGAGGTTGGCCAGCTCGGACGCGGGGAGGTTCCACTCGAGGGACTTCTTGAAGGTGTTTGTCCAGATGGCGCCCGAGATGGTGGCGCCCAGGGCGTCGCCCACGGTGCCGACGACGTAGAGCAGGGCGAGCACCGAGGCGACGTGCTGGTGGTCGACGGCGGCCAGGATGGCCAGCTGCTCGACGATGATGAAGACGCTGCCGCCGATGGAGATGAAGACCTGGCACATGACGAGGTAGCCGACCGACTGGTTGGCCCGGCGGAAGTAGATCATCAGGCCCTGGGTGAAGATGTACAGGGGCACGCTGATGTACAGCAGCCACTTGAAGCGGCCGGTCCGGCGGATCATCCAGCCGACAAACAGCAGGAGCACGCCCGAGACCACGTCGAAGGTGTTGCTGACGTATCCGGCCTCGGCGATGGTCAGGTCGTTGACGACCTGCAGGAAGGACGTGTAATAGTTGGCCCAGCAGTAGTAGGCGAGCTGGTATGTGGCGTCCAGGAGACACGCCCCGACGACGGTCCGGTTGGTGAGGAACTCGAGGTTGAGCAGCGGCGTAGGCGCGAACTTCCACTCGTAGATGGCGAAGACGAAGAGCATGGAAAATCCGACCACGATCATGGCGATGATGTAGCCCGAAGCCCAGCCGTGAGGAGCCTCGTCGGCTATGTCGAAGGGAAGGAGGAACACCGTGAGGCCGACAGAGAACAGAATGACACCGAGCAAGTCGAGCTCCTTCACGTAGTACCAGATGCTCTCCAGAGTAGTCCGGCCGCTGTCCCTGTTGGCGATAAGACCCTTCTTTTCGGCCTTTTTGAGGTTGTGCTTCAAAACGAAAAATAGAGGGGCGGACACGAAGGGGAGGATAATGGCAAAACAGCCGAAGCCCCATCGCCAGCTGACTTTGTAGTAAAAGTCGTCGGCGATCTTCGCACCAGCGAACGCGGTGATGATGTACGGAGAGGACGTGAAGGCATAAGCCAGACCTCTGTTCTTAAGCTTGGAGGCATCAGCAGTGATAACATCCACGCAGTAGGTCATGCCACCGAACCCAATGGTGTAAAAGACCTATATGCTTACTGTTAGCGTTTGTACATATCATCGTGACTGTTATGGAAAGTCTTACGTAGGCAGCACAGAAGGTGGGGAGGTTGTGGCATGCAGCCATCATAATCAAGCCTATCGTAGCGAGGGTCGTCATAAAGGCAAAACCTTGAGGTCGGCCCCAGACGTCCATGATTTTGGACAAGGGGACGTATATAGCAGCTGACAGGGCATCTGCGACAATGTAGATAACATTGAGCAGCGAGTGCGACTCGAAATTACTCGTGACGAAAGGCAGCAGGCTGGAGAGAATCGAGGACTGGAGCGCATTGACAAAGTAAAGCATCCAGATGCTATAGAAGGGATTGATATTAGCTGGCTGGATATATGCATAAGCTAATGGGCAGCGAGAGGACAAGGACGTACTTGGCAAAGACCATTATCAGCGCCGTCCTCGACCAGCTCAGGGTCACGGCCTCAACATCCTGCACACCATATTGTACATTCTCGTCGGGGAGTTCTGCTGATCGTTCCTCATTTCTGTTGCTTGCGGTAGCATCGTCGGTAGCCTCATCGGTGGCGGTGGCGGGATCCTTCTTGGTTTCTGTTCTCGCCGGGTTCTCAGTCATCTCGACTGAAGTGCCCAAAGCATCGTCGGTGGCCGTCCGTCGGAACGGCGCTCTGAGCTTGGCAAAGGCCGACATTGTTATTGACCTGGGCGGGAGGAGGGACACGCAGGATAACAACAACTAGGTGACGGATGAACGATGTGTAACACTCAAGAGGAGCTCACAGGTGATGCAAGCATCGAGTGTGTTGGTACTGGGATGAACTAAGATCCGTGTAAGGCTATGTACGGAAATGGCAGAGGATCACTAAGTATATACTTACATCTGGCCCTCCGATGCCTTTCCGAGCTTCGAAAAACTAGTCGCAAGAAGGTGGTATCTCGTTTACATTTGTGGCGTCCCTGACCCTTCCATCATGAAGAGGATCCCCCGTCAAGAGTGCACACCACTGCCATTGTGGATAGTACCCACCCACATGTTGCTGGGGGCCAGATTCATCTATCGATTTCCTTGCCTTGTACACGTCCGCACCCCTGGCACACCACGACCAGAATGCCGGGGTGGATGTAGATTCTTGTGTATCTTGTACTATGGTAGGATGCCCTCCATATACAACTTGTTTTTTTTTTTTCGTGGATGGGTACCGTCAATTCAATAACCATCGTGATATTGGTGCGGATGGGAGAGATATGGCCACGTAGGCCCTGGAAGATCTCATATGTACATATTACTCTCCAGAAGCCTTTTTACACCCGTTGTCTGGCCCGGGGTGATTACCGAATACAGGCATCAGTGTCTCTGTAGTATTATACAACCGAGCACCGAGTACGTACTCAAGTATGCACAACGTAAATAGTGTGCAGGACCGAGCAAGGCGGGAGTGGGGGCCCACGAGCTTGCACTCCAAGTTTCGCATAAAGGTGCCGAGATCTCCTCCGCCTTTGAGAGATGATCATTGATGATTGTCGAGATGCTCGAGATTTCCGCTACGGAACCCACAGATCTAGCTCATGCCGGGGCATTGCACATCATGATCTACAAGGCATCCAGAAATATCCGTTATTGGTAAAGTGTTGGCGCCAATAGAACAACAAAACAGCCTGGACGTGTCGTGTGTGTATTATTCCATTTTCGAAATGCTACACACATGCATGACGCGGATGCTACAATTTGAACCATGCGCACATCCTTGCTTAGCGTCTTGGTATCGCACCATTCAGGTTTATTTTATCTAATCAGATGATCTTATCTGATTATTATGTCGGTTTTGTTTCCCACTTCGTCTTCACAGCGCGATCGACATTGAGAGTTTGAGCTTGCTACAGGCCCATGGCCTGTGATTAATTATGCCCCCTACCCTGTTGCCCCGTTGGTTGAGAGGCCTGGCATGCTGGAAAACCATCAGCTTCCAATGAAGGGTTTTCATCAGGCCCCACTCCGTATTATTCTTCATTTGTGTTCCCTTCTCTTTGGGTGAAGGAACGAGCAATACGAATGAGCCCGAACCGAGCTGACCGACCTCTGTACAGAAACAACAGCTGATTAGGTACACAGTAATGGGCAGAGAAGGTGAGAGCAGCCCAACAAAGGCGAACTGATATCAGATTCTTCAGCGTTATGACGGGTTGGGGCTGGCCAAGCACCAAGCAACTGCAGTCCCATACTCCAGCGCTAAGTTAAGTACTTAGTGTAGTATTGACCTCCCGAGGCCCACCTTTCATGTGGTCCTTTATCAGATCCGTCCAGGTTCCGCATTGGTTCCCGTCAATAGACTTCCATCTAGACCGCCAGGACGACGTTGTTGTGCCCCCATGTGCCAAAGTGCCCAAAGCAACACTCCCGTAATTACCTCATTTGCCGCAAACAAACACGCGTATTCCATCTGTCTTCGCTTTTAGGTTTTTTGGGTCCCTTGGGTCTGTCTCGGCCGAGATCGTTTACCTGCAGGCACCCTTTCAAAAGGGAGGCTTGGCTTGCGTTGGCTAAGGTGGTGGCAGAGTCGCACTCTACACTTATCGGTATGCCAGGGCATCACGTTCGGATGGAAACCCCGGTCCGGAAATCTCTCCTTCGTACATAATGCGCCTCACACTCTTCTGCATCCAGACATCCATATAAAGGTCCGGACTCACACCTTTGGGGCCACGTACAGTATGCTCACCTGACACTTACACGTTCGCGACTCACTCACCGAGGTACCTCTGTCATTGAACTGTGTCGACTTCTCGATGAAGAGGGATGTGATGACGTTTGGGCTCCGAACCTCGGCGCCGGCGGGTGGAGTCCCAGCTGGTGGCGTCCATACGTCAGATATCATGGTGACACCCGGTGCTCCCAACCTGCTCGATACCCTCAAGTCCTCACAATTCGATCGAGAACTGGCAGTACATATATGTCGGCCACCAAGTTTCTTCAGCTCCTGGAGCAGCAGCTGCGTCATGAATCTCACGATTGCTGCCAGCTCTTGGTTGCCGCTTCTGCCGCGACTGCCACCAAGCTACATTAGGGGGGCCCCTGTTCTCATCATGTTGCGATTCGAGTGGCAGCACCTGAAGGATACTGCAGCACGCAACAGCAAAAACGTGTGGGTCTGGTTCGAGTATTCTTTCAGGTCAATTTTGGGCTGCTTCTGTTCCTGAGCTTCCACAGCACCGATATGAAAGGCCCGGCTGGGTGTCGATAGACTCGGGCTTGACGGCAAACCCAATAATGCCGCAACCATGCCCATCTGGATATATGGCTTGAATAGCCACGGCAAGGCTTAGGCTGTTAGGTCGATACACGTGGGTGGCTTCTCCAGCAACTGCGTTATTAATTCGATTGAGAGAGCCTGCGTTGCTACCTCCGACTCAGCTCATAGTTCCACGATCATGGCCGTTACTGATTCGGACAACGTGAGCCCAAGGGTCTGTCTGCTCAGCTGCTGCTGCATGTGTGCGTCTTCTTATTGCCGCCTTGGCCTTGGCCGAAGAACAAGTGTTCACTGGATGACAAGATGGCACTCGATTATATAGATGAAATCATGCTTGGACAGGACGGAGAATATAATATTGCACGCAGGGTACGATTGTCGACGAATCGTACCCAGATTATGCGGAAAACCCTTTTGGTATCCGGGAAGGGGAGGCGACGCAAGCTCTGAAATCCGAGGAGACATCTGCGTCCAGTATAATGAACTGAGACTGGTTCTATATCACTTGTGGCAAATAAGGTATGGATATGAATCTTCCCAGCTGTTGGCATTGACAGATCCATCGTGCTGTTGCATCTTGATACCTGAAGTATGGGTCCGGTACACGAAGGCATCAAAATGATGGCGTTGGGAGAAGACGTGCACGAAATGTCCCAAATTCTGGACTGACGTTTGGAGAGGGTAGGATGGATCATTGGCAACCCAGGTCTCTTTCTCCATCAAAGGCGAACCAAGTGCATGTTTGAACCAGATATTGCCATAATCACTCCGTTCGTTTTGAAGACTCATACAAGCACCAGACTTCAAATGCTGTTACACATGTGCACTCAGAGTATATTGCACGTGATTGTGCATCGGCCGAGAGATGTCCCTTGGGGGGCATGGTGTTGCTGCAAGGCGATGTCGTTCCGCAATACAGTACATACTCTGCGGCGTCTGCAGATGAAATCTGATGTTACCCTACGTCCTTGGAGTAGGACGGCGTCCGAACTTAAGGTGTTGTGAGTATTCGTTAGAGGCACGAGAACCGTGGGATAATGCCTCCAGCTTCGACACGGCCTGCGAGGGCAATCATGGTATTGTTATATTGCGGTCTGTCCTGAGAATGCTGTGAGACCCGTCCGCTATTAGCTGTTATAATTCGTCGCCGGAACAAATTTAAAAAAAAGTTGCCAACGCAAGAAACATCTACACTCGCAAACCCCCGAAATAACATGATACCGTGCTCAAACAGATGACTAAGCACCCAAGCTAAGTACGTTACGTCAGCCGCTCGCTCTCATCATACGATTGACCCCATCCAAGCGAAAGGTGGAGCGGCTCAAAGTCCGAAACTCCGTTCCTCAATAAATGGGCCCTCCACTGGTCCGATGACCAACCTTAATGTAATCACCTTCTCGCGCTCTCCTCGCCTAGAGAGACACATCTCCCTACGCTGTGAAAGTCCGCTCCCGGCCTATTTCGACTTTGGTCCTTCTACAGCCGTGATGGATCGGAGCAGGACGGCATCTATTCCCGCATCGGCACGCAGCAATCAGGGGCAACAGCGGAAGTGGGGGAGTGCGTGTGCTGTCTGTTCAGCTGCAAAGGTGCGTAAATCATGAATGAGAGATTATCTCCTGGCTCTTCCAAGGACGGCCCCCTTTTCTCACATGCAATAGGCCAAATGTATCCGGAGCGATGATACTACTGGTGCACCTTGCGACAGGTAATTGTTTGAGTCTCCATCCAACATTGAAACTCCGGCTCAAGGCTTACTGTTGAATCGTCAGGTGCAAGCGATTAGCAAAGGAATGCACAAGTCAGGTGCATTATCCTCGTAAGAAACGGTCATCGAGAACCTCGTGAGTGTGAAATTCGCTGATATGTCTGAAGAAGGCGGGGGGAAGGAGTAGCCTTGAGGCCAGCCTGACGCCGAGGGAAACACATCTACGATGCCCGTGATCGCAACGTTTCAGGCCGACCAGATGTAACCCCCCATGCTAACACACCTCACAGAAGGACCACCCAACTTGAGGAACGTCTGAACGGACTAGTCGATCTCCTCAAGGCTTCCGGTGAGCTTCCGGCGCAGAAGGCAAGACGGAGCCAAAGCTCAGCCATGAGCCCTGACGGGGAGCATGGTAGGTGGATGCAGTATGTCCTCACACAAGATATAATACTGATCCTTCTATCAGGAGAATCATCACATGAACCTTCCCCGGCCGTCTCCAGTGGTAATGGCAACACTATACACATACCCCAGACCTGGAATCGCCATGCCCCACCAAGATGCATCTGCCGCGCCGAGTTGGGCGATGTTCCTCTCCAGAGGCGTCCGGATAAAGAACTCCTAGCAATATACCAGTCTCGCCTGATGCCGGTCTTTCCATTTGTCGCCATCCCGCCGGGGACATCGGCCGAGCGCCTCAAGGCTGAACGTCCGTTCCTGTTCTCCGCCATATGCATGGCCGCGTCGATCTCAGACGTGAGATCGATGCGTGGTCAAATGTTCGCAATAATCCAGCGCTTGACAAATGAAATCTTTATCGAGTCGAACCGGTCTATGGATACTTTACAGGGCATTCTTGTCATACTTGCCTGGTACCAGAATCACTGCTTGATGCATGCCCAGCTCAACAACCTCATCCATCTTGCTCAAGCTCTACTAGCAGATCTCGGCCTGAACAAAATCCCCGAGGTTCCAGAACGCTCTAGTGTTATGGTCTTGCACCCTCCTCAGCCTCAGCAGAGAACACACGAGGAGAGACGAGCGATATTGGGCGTTTGGTTCCTTAGCTCTTCGTAAGCGATCTTTCCTTCATATATCCTCGAGGCCCATCCAACTGACATGAAGTCCGGGAAGGGTGGCAACGGGCCTGCAGAGAGTGTTTCCGATGAAGTTTTCCAGATATTTCAAACAATGCCTGGAGAATCTCGAAACGAACCCCGACTCCGAACTAGACACTTTGCTTGTCCAACTTGTCAAGATCCAACAGTTGACTGAGAAGATCTTTAATTGGCGTTATAGAGAGGACGAAGACGAGGAAATCCTCGGATTTCCAAGGGCGCCGGCTTCAGCATACCAGGCTGCCTTTCACGGCGACATCATCCAGCTTCAAGCATCGTTGCCCGCGTATCTACGAGACAACCGTAGGTCGCTCCCACCAGTATGCCACCCATCCCAAACACCTAGGCTGACGAGCTTCTTCTTGGTTGCCAGAACTACTGCGGGTATACTTCACTTTTGCGACGCTGCATCTCAATGAACCACCACAGATCGACGCCGCCCTCCTCAAGAAGCTTGCCAATTCACTCACCGACGTCAACCCCAGTTCGCCATCGGCTCTCGATATATTCTACCGCGCCCATTCTGCTCTGCAGGGCTTCTTTGATAGCTGGTTTGACTTGCCGACCAACGTGTATCTTGCAATGCCAATGTCCGGCATGATGCAAGTCGTCTACGGTATAACAATGCTTGCGAGATGGGCCAAGATCCTGGGACCGGGCTCCTCCCCCCGCCGAGGGAACGCGCCGGTGGATATTCTCACATCGCAGAAAGTCGTCTGGGATCCCGCTGCCACGAGGCCTGCGCCCAAGACAATGATCGGCGTGGGCCTTGCTCCTGTACCGTCCTTTGATACAGAAAGCAGCAGGAGTACAAGCCCCAGAAGCAGGGAGGCAGAGACACGGACGGATGCAAACATGGCCACCGGCCTCGGAAGGACACCATCGCTCATCACAGATCCGTTGCATATCCCAGGCTCCCAGTTCAGAGAGACTGCGGACCCGAGCATACCAAGTGTAGTAGCCTCCCTCAAAGCCAAACTCGTGACACAGCCTGGCCTGAACCTCGATATCGTCGGTATATTGGCCACAATGGCGCAACGGTGTGAGCAGGCCCATAAGGAACTCACCCGAGAAGGTGGAGGTGGAGCCTGGCACAACGACATCTGGTATCACTGTGCGAAGAAGGTACTGGTTGTGCACGCCAAACTCGAGAAATGGGCAGAGATCATTGCTTCGGGTAGTGTGTCAACGACAGTTCCCACTGATGCAGCGGCTCAGCATGCAAACCAATCCCATGGGGAAAGAGAGGCACAGATGGGTGATGCCGATATCACAACTGTTGCGGATACGCAAGCCAGCTTCGCCCAGCCGCCCCTGTGTGAGGACAGAGGTACTCTCGCCGCGTTTCAAAGACAGATCGAGACGGCTGGGCAGGGCATACTGCACCCAGAGTCGATGGATGACGCATGGCAGTATATCAACGTGTGGACAGACGATATGTTCGACCAGCTGGACCCGAGCCTGTGGCTTAATGATGGGAGCGACTGGAGTATGGCCCTGCTAGGCTAGGCTCCATCGGGAGACCCAATTTGGGATCTGACAAGATACAAAACCGGCCACAAGGCGATCCTAATTGGTACATGCCGGACCACAGTGACTCCAAATCACTATAGCCGTTGATCTTCGTACACGCTGGAGTATGACCATCCACTGCGTGTTGAGGGGGGGGGGGCACCTGGGCACCGGGAACATCAAGGAGCGGACGTGGCATTTTTTCAGAGACCAATGAACCTCTGAGTTAGCTCTACGTGAGAGTTGTTACGCGGTCCTTGGTGGATCTCCATGCCCGTCAGAAGCACCGTTCACATTCGGGTGTCTAGTTACAAGCGACCCCGCTGTTGTTTGAGTGGTCAGGTCCAGATGTCTCACAACTCTGAAGCTAGCCAGCCAACCCCCAGATTGATCGACCTTGGTTCCGGTCTCAACAATGCATCCGGTCTGTTGATCCTCGACCGTGATCCCCCAATCTGAAGAAGGCTGGGAAGACAGACGACCGGTAATTTCACCTGGACCCTACAGCGGGAAATGACGATACGTGGATGGCACCCGCATGCAGACATGCCCTATCACGACGTCGTTCCTGTCGATAGTGCACTACCACTAGTCCCTAAGTAATTCAACTGATATTCGATCGTCACTGAATTACCTACTACCGGCAATTTACCCGCTGCTTCTCTAATACCAGTGAAAAGTCGCCCCAAGGAGCACATGGCATCGGTATAGCATGCGGTGCAGCATCTTACTTGCATGCCCCATGACCCAATGCCACTTGGCTAATTCACACGGAAGCGGGGTTTCTGGTGTTTTGCCACGAGAGGAGGCAATTAAATTACTGGCAGTTATTTGGTAGACTTTCGGCAATGTAACTGTGTGGTCCGACAACCTGTTCTATGGTTTCTGGACACATTCACTGCCTTCTTTGGCTTCTTCTAGGATTTCTTTCTAGAATCAGATTAAAATTTTGCCTGTGCCAACCTTGAACCCAACGAAAATGAACGCACAGGGCCCCAAAAAGACCAGCGACGGCGAGAATGCCACCCGCGCCGAGAAGAAGAGCTCCGAGCTGGGCGAGCTGCACTCACACGCCGTCGCCGTGCGCCCGCAAGAGCGCCTCCTCCACGACCCCAACGTCACCTTCGAAGAGTACATGTACTACGCAGCCAAGTCCCGAGGCGAGGAGGACGCGAGCATCCGGCCCGGCCCTGCGGCGCCTGACAAGGCCAAGACGACCTTTATGGACGTCTTCCTCCCCTCGGCCCGCGGCGGCGTCCGCGAGCTGAAAGGGGCCGCCGCTGCGGACGGGACCGGCGGCGTCTTGCGCGAGATGAACCTGAGCGACGCCCAGGTCCGCGCGACGATCTCGGACGAGGAGTGGACGAATGCCAGCCGTGCGCTGCGGACGGCGACGGCGGCGGCGTGTTTCTACCTGATCACGACGGACATTCTGGGTCCGTTCGGGGTCGGGTTTGCGCTTGGCACGATGGGTTGGGGAGAAGGGATTGGCCTGTACACCGTCTTCGGCGCTTGTGCTGGATTGTGAGTAGTATATGTGCAATCTGTTATCGGTAACATGGGCTTTTACTGACTGGTCTTCGACACAGTTCTGGCTACCTACTATGGAAGGTCTTCATGAATATCGACAGCTATGAGTTCCCCGCCAAGAACTACGGTGACCTCGCCTACCGCGTGTACGGAAGGTGGTTCCGATGGATCGTGAACATTTGCCAGGGACTACAGCTGCTCCTCAGTGTGGGAAACATCATCATTAGCAACGGGCAGTCCATCTCCCAGGTGTCAAAGTTCGGTCTATGCTACAGCATCTGCTGTCTCATTTGGGCACTTGTCGGCTACGCCATGGGCCAGATCCGCACCCTGAACAAATTCACCTGGCTTGCCAACTGGGCCGTCTTCATCAACCTTATGGTAATGTTCATCTCGATGGGGGTCATGGCTCACAGCGACCCGAACTACGTGGGAGCCCAGGGCGGATCCGCCGGATCTATCACGGCGGCGAGTACGGTGGCACAGCTGCCTGACGGCTCGTATCCGCCTGTTAAGACTTATGGTACGGTGCCGCCATCTGATAACGGGTTCATCGGCTCCATCATCGGTCTCATGCAGGGAGTTTACGCGTATGCCGGCGCGCAGCTCTTCATCGAATTCATGGCTGAGCTGCAGCGGCCCAGGGATTTTCTTAAGGTCATGTGGTTTTCGCAATTCTTCATCTACGCCGTTTACGTGACTTACGGATCATACGTGTACTATTGGCAAGGGCAGTACTCCAATCAGGTGCGACAAATTCTATTCCACGTCATGGCATTTTGAAGGTTTGGGGCAAGCAACTAACACCACCATGTGTAGATTGCCTACATGGGGCTCTCTCCGTACGCCTGGCAGACCGCTTGCAACATCTTGGGTGTGATCTCCGGCCTCATTGCAGCGGTTTTGTACGGGAATATCGGCATCAAGGTCATCTACAACAACATCCTCATCGAGTTCTTCAACTTCCCTCCCCTCACAACGCGCAAGGGGAAGTACCTCTGGGCCGTGGTGGTGCCGATTTACTGGAGCGTTGCCTTCATCCTAGCGGCCGCCATTCCCGACTTCAACGGGATCACCAGTTTAACAGCCGCGCTGTTCTTTGTACAGTTCACGTATACGTTTCCCGCGCTTCTCAGCCTCGGGTTCCTTGTACAAAGTGAGGCTATGAAGGGGGAGGCGTCGTTCGACCCGTACTCGGGTGAGGTACACCGTCGTGACTCGGGGGTCAAGAGGTGGATTCGGGGCTTCTTTGGCCGGTATTGGTGGCTTTGCATCCTCTTGACGCTGTATGCACTAGGAAGCCTCGTCGTGAGCGGGTTGGGTTCGTACTCCGCCATCAAGTCGCTGATTGAGAGATTCCAGACGCCGCAGATCAATGCGTTCACTTGCAGGTCGCCGCTTGCCGGCTGAGATGGACATCTGGACATTGTTGGAGCTATGGAGATGCTTGGACATAGCACAATCAAGGGAGTCGGGTATCGTAGGTGTAATTTGCTCAGTTTTAAGATCGATGAACTTGAGAATTGGATTTAAGTTTACGTTTTGAGAAATCAAGTCTATCTGGAGCCTCACAAAGTATCATTGATCCCTGGAAATAAGTCGTCCAAGACCCATTCGTGCTGTTCTAGTCAAAGTACCATTGGAGGTTCCAGAACTTAAATCTGGTGAAATTTGGGTTTCGACTTATCTGACAACACTCACTTCTCAACATACACATTCATGGCAATTTCTCCGAGTACCTCCCAGCAGTGATCCAGACGATCACGAACGAGTTTCACCCGGGCCTCCATGTCCCTCCCAAGCGGAAGAAACATCTCCCCAACCTTTCCAGCCCCAACTCCCTCACCCATGGCCACCCCATAGATAGCCTTTGCTGCCTTGATCGAATCACCGTCAGCTTCAAATTTGCCTCCATGCATGTACTGCAGTGTCTTATCTGCCACTGAGCCCTTGTAATCCTCGGCAATAGGCTCCTTGCCACCGGACGTCTTCGTGCCCATAGATGTATCGAATGCACCCAGGAGACAAGTAAGTGTTCGGATGTTGAACGCGGCCACTTCTTTTGCCATAGTCTTCGTAATGCCTGTAGTATAGAAATTAGCGCTATGTTTCTCCTCCGTATAAGTAGAATTGCCTAGGTGGGTGGTAGGTACCCACCGTCGAACGCAGCCTTTGCAGCACCGTACACCGCCATGGTCTCCCTTGCCTCCAAGCTCGAGCCAGTGCTGATGTTGACGATGATGCCGAACCGCCTCCTGCGCATATAAGGCAACACAGCCCTTGTGATCCTGTAAGGTCCGAAGAACACCGTCTCGAACTGCGCCCGAACCTCATCCTCCCTGATATGCTCCGCGACCTGAAGCAGGGCGAATCCTGCGTTGTTGACGAGCACATCGATCTGATGGCTTTCAGCCTCCAGAAGATCGATGACGCTGCCGTTATTGGGGTCGTCGAGGTCCAGCTGGGTCCAATTCCCGCCCTTGGACTCGATTTCCTGGACGAGAGCTGGTGTTTTGCCTGGGTTTCGGGAAGTGGCGATTACCTTGTGACCGTTGGACTGGGCTTGTCGTGCGATGGCCAGGCCGAGGCCTGAGCTACAGCCCGTGATAAGCCAGGTTAAGGGTCGCTGAGGTGTGGTAAACCTGGGAAGTTCGGAGTTACTGGGTAAAGATGCCATGGTCGCGGTCTTCGTGATGGCTACTCTTGACTGATGGGATGTGAAGGATTTATCTCGCTCAACTGGCGACATAGCCAGTATTTAAACTAATAAATAATAGAGGTAAATAGAAAGAAACATACATGTGCGAATAGAAACTCCCTTTCAAGTTGATAGATTGAGGGGTTAAGGGGTTAAGCGGATTTACCAACAATACGGCCGAAGTTCACTAGTCTCAAGTGCCACCTGCAACTACAATCCGGGCCATATGAGCTCTCAGTGTTCGGAACAAGTCCAGATGTATCATATGTAGTTGTGATTTCTCCCCCTGTATTATCTCCTAATTCCTATTAGCAAGACCCAGCAACTTGGGCTGGTACTAGGGCAGTCTCTCGAAACGTTTGAGCTATCAAATTAATCAGCTATGTACCCTAGGACGCATATGAGCGCTTGAAGTCCGTCACCCTCCGAGCACCGAGGTAACGGCTTTCCCCCATTCGCTTTGCCCCATTCTCAGGCCTGGGCGTTGTGTGTCAAGGGAAGAAAGGATCCTATGAGATAAACACGTCACGATAGTCCACTTGCCCAGGGCTCATTCCCAATCCATTTCGTTGCCCGCCTGGTTGAGCTCCTCGTCTTCCAAGACCATCTCCACCACGGTCTGGACCAAGTCCCCGCCAACAGTGTCCAGATCCATCGCAGCGCAGTCCTTTTCCACCTCGAAGTCTCCAGCATGGAGAAGAATTGGATGCTCAGCCATGAAACGATGGAAGTGGACCGCCGCATTTTGTCTGGCACGTGCAAGAGCCCTCACTCTGGAATGGGCCTCCCAATGTTCTTTATGACGACGCCCTCGGCCTGGATCGCTACACGCGATGTTGGTGACAGCGTCGTATTCCCGGGACACCATTTCCAATAGCAGCATGGCCTGCTTGTACTTCGCCATCGTCTCGGTTGCCCAGTTGGCAACGGCGCTAGATCCCCGATCGGCGATGGACTGGGGAGGGATGAAGCCCATCTGGTCTAGGAAGTGGCGAACCTTATTCTCCACGGCGAGGGTGATATCGGTACCACAATAGTTGCCGTTGATGTTGCTCGAGTTCGCCGGCTCGTCCAACTTCTTTGGCTTCAGCGGATCGTGGCCCTTCCCATTCTCCGCATACCAGTCCCGGCCATCAGCGCGGTACATCTCAGCAATAGCTACCTCGGTTGCTGGCTGAATCACCTCTTCTGCAACGTGCCAAAGCCGCACATCCACGGCCCTCGCGTCAGTGATATCCCTCCAACGTCTCTCAATGCTCGTCCAATAAGTCTTATCCGTATTCTCCAGCCACTGCACAAGCAAAGCAGCGTCTTCGTCCCCTATTCGATCGATGCCCAGTCCGAACAGCATACAGAGCTCCCTGCTCGAGGTCATGATGCGAACTTCCCGCAGGTGCGGGTCTGTAGCGACGAGAGCTTTGATCATGATAAGGGCCTGGCATAAGCCCTCCAGTAGCGCCTGCTCCTTGGTATGTGGATCCCACGCTCTAAGATAAGCGAGGCTGTTCCACGGGTATGTGTGGTGGAAGAAGACGGTTGCGCCGCCTTGTCTGTGATCTCCTCCTCTCGTATAGATGACGCCGTCGATGGCGATGACGAGGCTACTCGAGTCTGGCTGCAGCATGTTTGTGGCGGGGTCGGTGTTTTGGAGATGAACGACATGGTTGACGGGGTCTAATATGGTGAGCAGGTTCGCAGGAACATCTTGGTGTTTCAGGCTCATTTGGGGGTCGAACATCCGAGTGATCGGCTTCCCGTCTGGGCCGAGTGGCGATCCATCTCCAGGAATCTGGGTGGCTTCATCGGCCACAGATGCAAGAGTGACCGGACCCGGGGCTAAAGCAGTGGGAGTGTACTTGGGAGGTGCCAAGATCTGTTGAAATTTGCCATCGGCGGAGGCTTTTTGAATGGTGATTTCGGCAGGGTCCAGCAGTGCTTGGATATAGGGAACAATGTAGTATTCATTGGCCAACTCTAGCGCCCACGCAGGATCAATCCAAGGGTTGTCATCGTAAACCCCAGTCTTCATGGTTGGAATGGACTTAAAATACTCCCGTTCTGAAGCCACCTCCTCAGCTGTCGCGTTGGGGAAGGCAGCCTTGAACATTGCCATGGCCGAGAAGTAGCCATCACAACTGCGTCGCAGCAGGGAGTAGAAGCTTGGGCTTGGGTTGAAAACGGCAGAGACGATACCCTCGGGCAGAGGTACGCGGACGTAAGCGAAGTCGAAGACGCCTGTATCAAGGTGAAGGCGGTGGAGGCGGCGATTTGAGACAATGTCGACATAATCGGGCACCGAATCAGTCAGCAGATGGTTGCGCATGGCTGGCAAGGCTCGTTTGGCTTCGTCGGCGCCATCTGTCTGGCAGAGCGCGTGCCCGTACTTGTTGTTCTGGCCTTTGCAGGGTGATCCAAAGCTGTAGAGTTGACCCTGGCGGGCACAGGATTCGATTGACGGTGGCGTCTGTAAGGCCTCGTCGGAGTCCGAAGACACCTCGGAGTTGTCGCCCGACGAAAGATGTGGCGGGCTCGAGGACAGCAGAATCGCAGAGGAGGCGCGTTGTGACATGTTGGGCTGATCGTCGCTGAAACGAGAGTCGGCATTTGCTTTGGGGCGTATCGTAAGGTTGATCGGCCATGGATTGTTGGCTTTGGCGCTTGGTTTTTTGTCACGTTTAGCCCGGCCTGAAGGACGATTGATGATGCCATCATCCATGATAATGAGATGCGCAATATCTGCGACTGATACAGATGGTTGACTCGTTCGCTTCGAGCAGAGTGAAGAGTTCGGCGTTGGTACTGAGGGGGGGGGGGGGATGGAAGTCAACTGGTGCGGTCGAAGGAGGAAGGCTGAGAGTCCATCAACTATATCAACTTTGGAATTGATTCCGAAGTCACCACTATTTTCGGTTAGTTCTGTACGTTGGTACACATTGAATTTGACTTTGTAGCGCTCAAGCCCCGCTTACAAGCTCATCCGATCTTTTTACTTGACAGCAAATTTGCACTTCTGCATTGTTTGTCGTTTCTGAATAGAAGCACTAGAATGTTTATATAGTGGGGTACAAGATTCGAGGGCTCAGTAACTAGGTACTTCCTCAGCTACCAAGGAAGGGTCAAGACGATAAAGGGAGCCTGTATATGTGCATTACCTACGTAGCTTTCGACGTCTCTTGAAAAAAGTAAAACGGCGACATGCTACGAAGTAGAGCCACAAGCTACCCCAGCCAAGTTCAGGAGGCGGCTGCGCTCTGAAGTGACCTTAAGGTGAAGTCAATTTCTCATTCAGCAACTACTCTAGCAAATCTCTTCTCTGGTATAGGTCTACTGAAGATGACTCAGAGAAGGTGTCCTAGATTATGTTTGATCAATAGTGAATGTCAGACCGTAACCAACAATACATAGAAAGCTATCGAATGATGTAAACAGTGGCTACCCCTTATGTATCACATGGAATAGACCTCTAAAAACATTGCAACATGAACATCTGACAGACTGCAATACGTATATCAGAACTGAGTAATTCGCCAATCTAAGCATTCAAGGATACAATTTACATGGCCCAGTGCACTTAGAGGAGACCTGTTCTATAGATGAATGCATTGCACGGTGTATGGGCACTGGATAAATCCGATCCCACGCTTCTATATCCCGATCATCTGGATGCCTGGATACCCAGGGTAGGTTCCAGTCGTCACGTGTACTCATATTCATGTACGCTGCAGACAGTCACTGTCGATGCAGGCGGTGACTTACATCGTTGCAGATCCATACCTCCTCTAGGTAACAGGCTCGAGATTCCAAAGATAGCAAAATTTCATTACTGGTGAGTGACATCAGAATGTATCCAAATTCGAGATCTCCGAGTACAATAGAGACTCAGCTGAGCAACGGGTCTCAGCATGCCAAACTGGTACAGGCGAACTTTCCAGTTTCTATATTGTTTAGAGTCAGGGGCTGAGATGTGGGTTGTGCAACCTGGGCGAGTGCGTTACAATAGAGTCCATGATGAGGTGAAGCCCTTGTTGGCCTCTTTCACAAGATGAATTTAGACTCTAACGGGATCGCTCGGTCCTTTTCTGGTGTCTGTGATCCGAAAGCAGGAAACATCGATATTAGGGAGTCCAGTGGTATCGAGCTCCGAAGCGATGTCTCGAAAGCCAAAACGAACCGTGTCTTGAAAAGTCTATCTTCCCATGGTTTTCTTTGGTATCGCAATAGCTGCTTGTATTGCTCCCAAAAATAGTCAGGAATGAGAGGGTATTAAATAGCAGCCAGTTTCTACGGATGGACTGCTTGATACATGTAACGTAAAAAATAAGTAAGCTGGGCGCACAGACTACTAAGGTACATACTTGTGCTCATAGTTTCATACTAGTATGCCGGCGTCAAGCCCCCCCCCCCCCTAAAAGGCCTCCAAGTAGGATCTTGTCCCTGGTCCATTACGTTTCAATGTTCTCAGTTGTTCATTTGCTCCCTTTTGGACCTCGGAAAACTCTAGCTACTTCTGTTGCCAAGTTAACAGCTTTTTATTCTCTGTTCTCTGTATTTGCCCCCCTTGTCTGTCACCATCACCTCTGGGCATCGGTCATCGGTCATGTTCATGTGGTTCTACAATCGAAGCCGCAAGGCAGACCACGAGCAGGAACACCCACAGTACATCCCGCTCGAGAACGTGGAAGAGACGGGGGACTTCACATCTGATGATGGTACTCTGCGAGAGGTATCCCTAGAAGAGGAGAAGCCACTGTCCCATCCTCCTCATCGACTTAGTAGAGCAGTCAAAGGGGTCCTTGATCACCTACAATTCTTCGTCCCAAGCTTCCTACGACCAGTATCCAATGAGCCAAAGAAGCTTCATCCGACAGCGTGGCTAGGTGTGTTCTATCATGCTTCTCCAGGAATAACCATATCTGATTTTCAAGAGCTGACCGCTGGATACCACCTCAGATGGCCTACGGGGTGTTGCCGCCTTCCTCGTCGTATTCCACCACTCCAGCCTCTTGTGGTTCTCATGGGAAATACACTCAGGATGGGTACCAGGCCAGCCGATGAGGCTGATCCAACTGCCGATTATACGACTATTCATGTCTGGCCCCCCTCAGGTCGCCATCTTCTTCGTCGTATCCGGCTATGCCATCTCGCACAAGCCCCTGAAGCTCGCTCGCCAGGGCCGTTTTGACGAAGTAGGCTCCACCCTCGCCTCGTCTTTCTTCCGTCGACACCCGCGACTCTTCATGCCCGCCGCGGTGGTCACCTTCGCCTCTGGCGTCATCACACAACTTGATTGGTTTGCGCACGAAGGGTTCTCCGGAGTGGCTATCCCCACGAGAGAGCCGCCGCATGCCAGAAACCTTTGGACCCAGTTGCTACACGTCGCCTGGACACAAGTCACTGTGACAGACCCGGTCGGCCAGGAGCACGTCCAGTCGGGCATGCCGAGAAGAGTTCTGAACCCGTACGACGCCAACCTGTGGACGTTGCCGATCGAGTTCAACAGCTCCATGGTCGTCTTCATGTTCCTCGCCGCATTCTCGAGGGTACACAACCGAGCCAGGATGGTGTTTGCTTTCGCCCTGATGTTCTATCTGCAGTGCATCTTCGCCTACTGGGCACTGTTCCTCTTCCTCGGGGGGATGTTCATATGCGACCTGCACTTGGAGCTGGAGAAGGGGGATTCGCGATCCGCCCAAGACCCGCTGTCTGATGAGACCACAGTTCTGCCAATGTGGGTACGGGCTCGTCAAGGGTTCGCGTCTCGAGTCACGAACAACTTGATGAATTCTCGCTTTCCTAGTCGGATCCCCGGTCTGGCTTTCTTTGTGCTTGCTCTATGGCTGTTGAGTATGCCGGAAATGGGGAGAGGTGCACATGAGGCGGCAGGATTCGCAACTATCGCCTCCCTGGTACCACCGAGCTTTGGAGACGACCTGGTAGTGCCACTCGGGGCAGTTCTCTTGGTCCTCGTGGTCGACCGGGCTACTCACCTACAAGTTCTTTTTACCAACCCGTTCTCGCAGTACTTGGGAAGGATTTCATATTCCTTGTACATGGTCCACGGGCCTTTGTTGTGGACTCTCGGTTCCGTACTAGGACGAAAGTGCGTTGAATTCACGGGAGAAAACAACAACGAGACGTACACACTGGGTATTGTGTTAGCAGCCTTCTTGTGGTGGCCTGTGGCTATCTATGTTGCGGACATGACTTATCGATGTATTGATTCTAAGTCTGTTCAGTTCTCAAGGTGGGCATATGATAAGCTTTGTAAGAAAGGAGTTTGAGGTGTAAATTAGAGTAATAATCACGCCGTAAGAAATGTTGTGCGGAATACACCCTATGGCACTGTAATAATTCGGGGATTCCCCCATCTGCTTTTGATGCATTACATCTCGAGGCCAGGTTGGTGACGACACTAAATACATCAATACAGTATTTGATATATGTAAATGCCAAAAGTGGCTCTCATCACTCGTGGGTCTCCCAAAACGAGGGAAATTTTCTTCTAAGATCAGTCAAGCATAATTATAATTACACTATAAGGAGAGAAATCGCTGTTGAAGCTGTCGTTTTTAGTTAGTCTATTGTTCCATTTTCGAGGTCATTAACAGTGAGGCGCCTAGGTTCCTAAGAAGTACACGATACATGCAAGACATGCTAGCCCATTGGAACACAAATTGCCGCCCAGGCTCAGGGTGCCCACATTATGTAGCGATCTACAACGGCCGCCGCCCTAGGACGTCAGCTTATCTGCAGTGCGACCGCGCACAGCCTCGCACGGTATGCAGGGGTGGCAACGGTGACTTGAATCTTGACAGCCTTGTTAAACACTCCCACTGGGTACTTAAGTACGCTACCGTAGTCCGCATTGCCTCCTCAGACAGCCGAATCATTTGGAACCCTCCATTCGTGACCATCAAGATCGACCTCACCATGACTGCTGAGGCAGAGAAATGGAAACAGCTTCCTGAAGAGCACGTCGCTCGCTCGACCAAGTTACCTTGGTACCATGATGATTTCGAGTACAAGCTAAAACCGACGTTCCGGAAGCTCCTGGAAGAATGGAGTGGCATCCCACCTGACGACGCTGTTCCTCATATCTATCAAGTTGTAGGTCCTCGTCCTGACGCCCACCGGGCCAAACAAGGATCAATCAACATGGACTGACCAGGGCTCACAGCGCGAGGAAGCCTGGAAGGTCTTCCCCTGGCCATGCATAGGCGAATTCTGGTTCATCGAACAAGGACTTCTCCGCCACCCGGACTACACCCGCGTCCTTGAGCAGCTCACCACCCACAGCAACGCCCCTGGCCCTGCCCCGAAGTTCCTCGATCTCGGAACCTGCATTGGCCAGGACGTCCGCACACTTACCCACGGCGGCGCGTCACTGTCGAGCCTCTATGGCGCAGACGTGCTTCCGGGCTTCAGAGACGCCGGGTACTCGCTGTTCAAGGACAAGCGACCGCTTGGGCCCGTCTCACTTCATCACGGGCGACATCTTCTCCGACGAGGACCAACTAGCCAGGACCAGAGGCACGTGGGACGTGGTCCACGTTACCATGTTCCTGCACGTCTTCGCGCTGCCTGAGCAGATCGCCGTGAGCAAGAACATCATGAAGCTGCTGAAGGCGGCGCCGGGCTCCACCGTTATTGGAACGCAGACCGGCTCCCTGGATGCTGGTGAGCTGGTATTAAAGCCGCCGCTGTGCGAGCCTGGTGAACACAAGACCATCTATCGGCAGAGCAGGGAGACTCTGATTGACCTCTTTGAGAATGCCGCGAAGGCAGCAGGCTTGCAGGTGAGGGTATGGGCCGACTATGATGAGGACGAAGCGAGAGAGCGAGCACGGGGGAGAGCGGACAAAGGCGAAGAGTGGGAGACCAAGGAAAGATTCTTCGCTGGTGACAAGGAACGCAGGATCTTTTTCAGGGTTGAGATAGTTTGAAGCCGTTCTAGATATTTCAAGGCGTGCACAGGGATGCATTATCTTCTAAGATCACTTGCCGAGACCTTTTCCTCGAGCACCACACATGCTCACAACCTTCCCAACACAAGGCACAAGGCAATAGCACCAAGCATAGTCCACTGCGGACGCATAGGCCGCCCGTCCCGAGCCGCAAGAACCGTCCCCCGCGCTACGACGGCGGCGTTGGCCAGGAGCGCGGCCTCGCGCACGGGCGGTCCCCAGATGCAGCAGAGGCCGACGGCAACGCGCAAAGCGGCGCCCGCGTAGCCAGCCTGGCGGGGCGTTAGGCGGTCGCCAGAGAGCCGGGCCATCCATGCATTCTTTTCAGCATAGTAGTCAACCCACGAACTATCGTCAGAACGCCGAAATATGGTCCAGGGGACAGACACGCCAGCAAAGGGGAGAGCCGACGCTATACACAGCCCGCCGTAGGTAATAGAGGCTGCTGCGGAGAGCTTATGGGCCCAGGACATCGCTGGTGGTACGGTCTGTCTGTTGGCGGGTGGTGGTAATGATGGTGGTGGTGGTGGCGGTGGTATGTTGCCCCGCGTTCGTGGTTGGATGTGTGGACTGGTTTTGATTTGGCCGAGAGAGAGACCGGTTTCGAAGTGTGGTTGATTTTTGAGTTGGTTGAGTGTCGGTTGATTTTCAGTGTTGGTTGATTTTTGGTGTTGGTTTGATAATATTCATCATCTAAGGTTGCAGTGGCTCAAAGCGAATCGTGGTGCTTCAGAGCCTCCTTTGTCCACTGTGCATTTCGCGTAATGCGCGTGATTCGCCCCCAACGCACACGTCAGCAGCCGGAAACACTGTGCCGTTGATCCCTGCCTCGCACCTCTATCTGACTTGTCACATATGCCGTCTCGTATCAGCACCGGGTATTGTTACACGGAGCACATCATTGGGACGCGGAGGCAGATGTGCATTGTTCTGTTGGAACGTGGCTTCGCCCTACTTGGGTCACGAGGATTTAGGCATCAGTCGCATCCACCTCTTGGTCGAAACAAGCAACATTGAAGGCTTTGTCTCGACATGGCCGTAGGCGAGCGTTATTGGTCTTGCGTGTTGGAATTTGAATATTCGCTGTGGGCCTGTGGCAGAAAAGCAAGCACCGCTCAAAGACACATTCATCGATTTTACTACAAACACATAATCTAGCCATTGAACGACCTGTCCATTTATTCAACAATCTGGAGCGAATCCTGGCTGCATACCCAGGTGTCTCCGAGGCTGCGGTCCTTGGTGTTGAAGCCGTTGTGGGTGTAAACCCCTCTCGGACCCCTAGTCCCATGGCCTCCTTCTGTCTCTGGAAAAGAGTCGGACCTCTTCTTGTCCTGAAGATAGGGCTGGTGGAGGGCTATACCGACATGCGTCTCCGAGGCTTCCCCGTCAGGTTGTGCTCTCTTCTTTCTGGAAACCCTTGAAGCGGAATATAGGCTGGACCACCGCTTGAAGCGTGCAAGCCCAGTGTCCAGAGAACTGTTGAGCGCAGGCAGCGAGGCTACAATAACTGCAAAGCAGATGTCGATTGTGTTCCAAACGTAAACATCGTAATACTGCCACGTGATGTCGTCGTTGAAGCGCATTACGGTGAGGTTTCGAAGGATCGAGGCGATCGTGGACATGCCACCCAGGGCAAAGATGATAATGAGGCGTGCCTTCTTCGTGGCTGGCATGTGAAGCCTAACCAATAGCGTATTCTCGATTACGGTATTATAGAAAAGGGCTGAGCAATGAGCAACTAAGATCGGTGATACACCCACCCCCATCGGACATATAAAAACAAAAAGGAACACGAAGTTCTGTCATTGTGAGTGCTTAGCACGCCCTGGAGATTGTCATATCAATTATAACCAAATACAAGGCGGTATTGAATGAGTGAACGGCAATTTGGATATCTGCTAGACGGTGAACCCATACCTCAAGGTTTCGCAGTCCTTCCTAACCAACTGTAGAAGCTTGTGTAATGCCAATTACTACCCTACAGAGCCTGTATAAGAAGCAAGAAGTAACAAAAAATACTTATTTACCTAAGTATATCTATGAAAAGACCAAAAAGGAGGTCTCCCGCCGGGAGTCGAACCTAGGGCCCAAGCGAGTTATAAGCACCTGAAGAAGTACTTGACTACCTACTTAGGTAGGTAGCTTATATACACAGTACTGACCACACAACAGGGCCTGACCGATGAATATCAAGCAAAAAGAATCTGAAGACAAAAATTAACACCAATTGAAGCTCTCTCGCCGGGAATTGAACCCGGGTCCCAAGCGAGTTGCAACACTCCGAAGAGATCTTGACAAGCTTGTATACTGACCACACAATAGGGCCCAATCAAAAAGTTAGGAAAAAGTTGAAAGGAAACCAAAAAAGATAAACACCATTAGAAGCTCTCTCGCCGGGAATTGAACCCGGGTCCCAAGCGAGTTGCAACACTCCGAAGAGATTATTGACAAGCTTGTATACTGACCACTATACTACGAAAGACGTTATTCAACTGACTCGATTTGACCGAGTGTAGTTTGGTGGTTGTTGTGGAATCGTTGTGGATGGGGGTCTGATATAGCTTGTCAAAGATTGCTTGACTGTGGGCCTCCGGGTGGAGTCAGTGACGGGAGCACTAGGGTTAGGGTCTGTGCAGCGAACTGTTGTATACCTCAGTACCCGTCCAGGGCCACTCAAGTATACATCTAATATCCACCCCTCTCATTTCCTTGAAGTTCATATTTAATGTAATCTTGATCCTAGTGGCTACTCTATCTCCATATATGAAGCCTATTATATTTAGTATGTAGCTGTGTTGAATATAGTTACGTCTGGGTACCACCTGCTGGTCTCTCTGGATCTCGTTCTATGATTCAATGTTACATGTCCAGATGTCTTTGGGCCAAGGCTCTGGTCATCACTTCATCTCATGGTCTTATCTTGCATTGGTCGAGAGTGGCATGAGAGAGGCATAGAAGCTGAGCTCTGATTTTTCACGCTTTGAAAGCCGGAGTGGAGTCAACTGGTTATATGATTCTATGTCCGGGGTACATGCGAATATTACGTTTGTATCAGGACATACGGGCAAGGATCTGGATCAAAGGTAGAATGATTGTATTCCGACCCAGCTAGACAACATACGCCTGATTCAAAGTCCGATCGGACTGTAGTTGATGCCGACGAATTGTTCCCTGCTGGCTGCTTTGTCGTACGTGACTGTAGGCCGGCTCGGACAGATCTATTGCCCGAACACTTTGCCCGGTTTGACTACAGATGATACCCGTGCCGCAGCACGGTAAGAAATATTTGTTTCGGGCCCGAAATCACTGGAAGATTTGTCATTACTACTTATATGTATTTACTACCTATAAGGAGGATCGCGACCTTCAAGTGTCGAATGCTTCAATATTGCTCATCAGCCACCAAACTCTCACATGGAGTCACACTTGTTTCGTCTGTATCAGTAACCAAGCACAACATTCCAACAACTTGACCATCCCTTCACAAGCGGCCCTATAATTGTCTGCCACCTCAACCATGTCTCCCCAGCCAAGAATCGCCATTGTTGGTGGAGGTCCTGGAGGCCTAACACTTGGCGTTCTACTCCACCAGCGTGGTATTCCAGTCACCATCTTTGAACGCCGTCCAAAACCTACCGAGCAAGAACTCGCTAAGCCATCCGGGATGCTTGATATTCATGAAGGATCTGGACTCGACGTTATCAAGGAGAGCGGCCTGTACGACGACTTCATCCCTCTTACTGGTGACTGTGTCGAAGCCATGTGGCTTTCGGATAAGAATGGCCACATTGTCTTACAAGAGAAGGAAGATGTCCAAGGTTCCCGTCCTGAGATACCTCGTCACGCCTTGAACAAGCTCCTCATCAGCAACCTACCCACGGAGACAATCAAGTGGGGACAGAAACTCCTGTCGGCCACCAGCACCACCACAGATGGCCATACCGAATTTGAGCTCGACTTTGGCACATACGGGAAGCGAACATTCGACCTAGTCATCGGCGCAGACGGCGCCTGGTCTAGGGTCCGCAACTTGGTGACAGATGAGAAGCCATATTACGCAGGCAAACAGGTTATCACACTCACCATCAAGCACATCACCGACAAGTACCCACACCTGGCCAAGCTTGTCGGCCGTGGAACTTTTATGGCGCTTCAAAACGGGATCGGTGTCGTATCCCAGCGCGGACCCATCGATTCATCCAGGATCTACATCTTCCTTACAGTAGACGATGAGAATTTCGCTACCACCTCCGGCCTGGCCGGCCAGTCACCCGCGGCCGCCAAGGAAAAGCTCTTTAGCAGCGACTCCCTGCTGGGCAGCTGGGGCGCACCCATCAAGGAGCTTGTGGCCACTGCCTGCGACGAGGAAGCCGCCGACGACCCGAGCGCCGCTTTGGACATCAGGGGGCTGTATACGCAGCCTCCCGGGGTCACCTGGGAGCACAAGCCAGGCGTGACATTGATCGGAGACGCGGCTCATCTGATGCTCCCGTCTGGGGAGGGTGTTAACATTGCCATGTTGGACGCGCTTCTGTTAACCCGGGCCATTGTCAAGGCATACGAGGCGACGTCCGACACCGATAACGATGTCATCTCATCCTTTCAAGCCACATGCGACGCCTTGTTGATAGAGTACGAGGCCGATCTGGCGGCACGAGGACAAAAGGCAGCCGAAGACTCCAAATATCTTGATGATATCATGTATGGGCAGGAGTTTGGCGCCAGCGCTGTTGCCGAGGTAATTCAGGGCTTCGGTGGACGCGGACTGGTCGAAGACTAGTCTACATGATATTCTCGCTCTGTATACTTAAGAAGCACTTTCCACCAGAGATTAAACTACACTCTAGACTTTGTCCTAGTACTAATTACTGCATCGATTAGTCCTTGTTGTCATATCCAGTTCAGGAAAAAGACATGCCGAGTGCCATATATTTCACATGAATCTTCCCATACCAGCTTGCGCACACACGTCGTACTTGAGTGTTCCAGGTGTCAGCCGACAGACTTGTCCACAAGCCCAATTTGCCTACCGGGGATACAGAGCCATCTAGCGGTCCGCCGTACGAACCGTGAGGTGGGTCAAATGGAATTCACATGTACCTGTTCTAGGGTACCTACCCTAGGGTAAGTACCTATGTATAGAAAGGAGATGTGGGTCATCAGCCACGGGACGTACCGAAATAAGCCCCTGGCAGGCCGTTTTCTAGCGCTCTCGCCCAGGTGCACTAGCACCAGCTCCCCAACAAACGGTCCTCCCCACGGCATTCCGTAATAAGCCGTGCGCGTAACTCCAACAATGAACCAGAACATCGTCACATCACAATCATAACAACAAAAGAGAGAGGACAAGCCGTGTGGTCCTTGTACTCCGCTTGGGGAATCCATCTCCGCGCTACTTGTCAATTGAGAGGTAATGACTCTGGAAACAGCTTACCATGTCAGATTCTCTTCTGTTTCTTGATACCTCCTAGCCTGGCAAGCTGGACATGTCGATTGTTCCATACCATTCTCGTGGTCGCGAGATTGTCCTGTACGTCGTACTCACTCCCCAATAACCTCGTCATGATTCCCAGGAATCTCGTTGAAGCCTACTGACTTTTGATCCAAACAGGCGCCACCACAATGCTGTCGTCGTCCGTGACCCCTCCTCCCGCCGGCTGGAGCTCGACCGCGCTCTAGACGAGTGTCCGGCCTGCCATCAGCCCTTACGGTCCTCTTCCCCCGAGCGGGCGTACGATGCCTCGTCTGATAGCGACTCATATGTAAACCCAGACTACTTTCGTATGCTGCGCGACCGCCACGACTTCTTCCCCGGCCCTCCCCCCTCTAGTCCAATCCGTCGCCTGGTACATTCATTCGATGACGAGAACGAAAGCCTCCCGGAAGAGGTACAAGACGCCGAGTTCGTCTCTAGCTCACCTGCTCCACAGCCTGGAAGTCGCATTAGAAGGGACGCTTTCCAGCCCAACTACTTCAGGACCTTCTTCGTGGAGGAGAGGGAGCTCGGCAGAGGTGGAAAGGGGGTGGTGCTGCTTGTGCGACATGAAATTGATGGCTGCCACCTGGGATACTTCGCATGCAAGCGTGTGCCTGTAGGAGACGACCATGCCTGGCTCGAGAAAGTTCTGGTTGAGGTCGAGCTCCTTGCCAAGCTGTCCCATCCGAATCTCGTCTCATACCGGCACGTATGGTTGGAGGATGTCAAGCTCAACCGGTTTGGCCCCAGTGTCGCATGCGCCTACATCCTACAACAATACTGCAACGATGGTGACCTGCTCCACAAAGTTGTCGGCAAGTTCCCTGAGCAGACTACCAAGGAGCAGCTCAAGGCACAGATGCGACGACGGTCGAAGGGTCAGTTGGAGAAACCAAACAACTCGTGGACTGCCCAATCTCAACTTCAGCTCGAGGAAATCTACTCGTACTTCAGAGACATCACGTCGGGTTTGGCTTACCTCCACGCGGCCAATTACATCCATCGCGACCTCAAGCCGAGTAACTGTCTCTTGCACGAGGAAAGGGGAAGTATCACTTGTCTGATCAGCGACTTTGGCGAAGTCCAGGCGGAGAATGCTGTTCGTAAGTCGACCGGTTCAACTGGCACCATCTCGTATTGCGCGCCAGAGGTCTTAAGGAAGGACGCTACCGGCAGCTACGGAAACTTCACCACAAAGTCGGACATTTTCTCTCTCGGCATGATATTGTACTTTATGTGTTTTGGCAGACTGCCGTACCACTCAGCGAACACCATTCATGAGGAGCTGGAGGATGTCGAAGAGTTGCGAGCCGAAATCACCGATTGGAAAGGGTTCGAGGACGAGAGGCGTGAAAGGCCAGAGCTCCCCGGGAAGCTCTACACTCTGCTCAAGCAGTTGCTTGCACTCAATCCTGGTGACCGACCAAGTGCGAACGAGGTATTGGCTGCTCTGAAAAATGTGACGAATTTGGAAGGTATGTCGAGAGGCCCTAGCTCTTCGCTGGGGATCCAGGGGCGCCGGATCCAGAGTCTGGACTCACCAATGCCACCGAGCTCCCCTGTGCCAGGTCTGTCTTGTCGCCATCCCGGCCTCACAGCCTCTAGCTAACCTGAAATAGATCCCAGGAAGCGTGCCACTGTACAGTCGTCACAAGAGGAACTTGAGCACGGACGACAAGAAGACGACTCACCACAGCCAACATTTCGAAACACCCTCCAGAAAATACCGACCCCACCAACACCAGGGCATCACGCACCGACCATGTCGCCCTCACACAGCCCGGATAGCCACCGCCGGGCCATCTCGCCCATGCATAGACACTCCAGTCCGGCGCGAGATCAAGAGGACGAGTCCATCACCACCCCCCTGCTCATGCCTCCACCCACAACCTTCCTCGGGGGGCTCAAGCACAGCGCGTACGTGAAATACGACGAGGCCAAACGCGCCCTCGACGATCCCACGTCACCAGCCTTCCGATTCGCCCTCTTTGTCCTCAAGATGGTCGCTCTGGCCCGCACTTGCTGGCCTCTTAGTCCCAATATGCCCGTCGGCGCTGGCCTGGTCGTCGCGGCCGCTGTGGATCTCACTTGGGCTCTAGATTTGAAAAGGACCATCATACTGTTCTTGGTCCATCTCATGCTGGTCTTCATCTTCCAGACCAGAGGTGAACTGTGCCTGGTTGGTCATGAGCCGTGGGACTGGGATCCGGCCTTCAATCTGGAGGTCGGTGGTCCAGGCTAAGCGTTAAAACTATCACCAGTGACCTGAAACCCGGATAGCTTTCTGCAAACCAGAGATCGGGCATATGACATGCAGCTGTGGAACTGGTACCACTCCTGCGCTGGAGTTGTGATCTGCTCAGGGGGAAGGAGAAGGAGGGGTGACAGATGCACGGACCGGCATTGGCGTCTAGCTCATGCTCGCACTAGCAACGGTGCCATATGCATACCACAACTCTAATGTTCCCTCGACACCATTCTATATGCCAAGAAGGACCACGATACTTGGCAGGCTGTCGGTTCGTATACGATGGCCTTATCTCTGATCTTCATCCCTACTGGCGTGGCCGGGAGGCACGGTAGCATGCGTCTGCGTGACTGCTGATAGCAGCAGAGCTTAAAAGGGAGTAGATCAAGGTTAGGAGCACGAAGATCTCTGTATGTCGTTGCTGGCGACATCTCCCTCGGACCAGTCACCAGTGACTCGATAATCAGTGGCCGACCATTCGGCTTCTGCGTGCCTCTCCCCACTGGTCATGCACATATCAGCTAGCCACTTGTGGTTTGACGTGTGCTGCTCGCATGTCCAAACGAGATTGCCGATCTCAAATACGGCCGGAATCTGAGAGCTGCGGAATGGCTCCACCGGATCCCTCCCGCGCTTCGACGGACTTGGCCATTGGTCGCAGGACGGTTTAAGGGTCGCGATGAGGATGGATTGAGTGTATGGGTTAACCGCCGGTGTGCCCCTCACCTTGTTTTGCCTTTTGTCCTTCGCCCCGTCTGCTTTAAGTAAGGTGGACTGATTATAGTCAGACACTATTACCTACCTACTGGTTTACGTAGCATTGTAAGGGATGTATTCTCTTTGGATTATTATTACACCATTTTTCGAAATGAGGAACCCATTAAAACGATGGTCCTCGAATTGACAGGTAACATATCTTCCGAGTATCATTTCTTTTGGTCTTTTTGACACTTGAGGAGCAACGGGATTCTAAATTCTGCATACACGGCAAGTAGAACTTGACAATATATATATACTACATGCCATTTATCTCTTTTTCACCGCCCAAACCAGTCTACGAAGCTCGCGAAGAAATCCCAAGCTAGAGAGTCTCCCGCTGAGAAAGACAATCAACGCCCACCTCAACAGAATGTGCACTCGCAAGAAGATCATAATCCATCACCGGTGTGGCCACAGGGTCACCGAACTGCTCCAGCACGAGTCTTGCGCCATCGACAACTGCACGGCGGTCCGGGTCGAGGAGGTCGCATCGAACCAGTATCCTTGTGTCTTTCCCACCTGTCCGTATTATGGTCGTTTTTGACCCCGACATCCGAAGGGGGAGATCTATCATGTGAGTCCTGGTTGTGGCTCCCGCCTGGGCATGTATGGATTTGGGGACGGTTATGCCTCCATTTGTTGGTCTCATTTAGCTGATGTATTGCAGTGATATGGGAATAAAAAAAGTGAACCTTTTCAAACATGTTTTTTTGTAGAATATCTCATGTCATGTGCAAAAGAACTGTATTTCTATTACATTATCATATGGTGTTGGAGATCTGGTTCAGGCACCTCCTCCGGCCGGCGTACACCCGCCCCCTCCACGTGGGGGGCCGGGGCCGAATGATGTGTTGTGATTATGGCATAAATACTCGACCGTCACATAATGTTTCCGGGTGAAGTGGAGAAATAGTTTAGTTCAGCCATCGAGAGGTACTTAATTCGAGACTCATATATCCTGTGAAGTTGAGAGTTCCATATGGATTGGCCAGTAAGTGATTACATATGTAGCATTAGGCACCATACTGAATATAGACTTCACAGGATGAGAGACTGTCTTGAATAGTCACAGATACCGGGAAATAGTATTTAATCATTGGCCATCGTCCGAAGGTCTCTGTATGGCCCTGCCGTGGTCAGTTAATGCAGCCAGCACGCCGCAACATAAGCCACAGCTATCAAGGGGGTAAGCACAAGTGTTTCAAACTTGAATGTCAGCCATATATCGGCAGAAAGAAGGGGATTCTACTTCAATCAATTTTCTAAGAGTTCATCGTTGTACGACGTGTAAGCTGGTCGTTATTGGGTCCGCGGCATCCATGGATGTAGCGCTTACGGGAGATCCAGGCCCCGGGGATCCATGGATTCCTTTCTGCCTTTCCCATGTGTGACTTGCGAGCTCCAGCCCCGACATGCAGCCTGGCACTCACGAGAAGTCCGAGGCAGATGGCTGTTTGCTTCTGGACGTGGGAGTCTCCGCTCCCCGCAAGAAACATGAAAGTAGGTTCTTCCTGGACAATTCACAGCAGCTGTTCTGCATCTTGGTCATGTTCCTCTGTTTTTCCTTCCATTAGTCGCAGAGCTCTTAAAGAACAGCTCACTCTACTCTTACATTCTCTGGTGCTCCAATTTCTCTTCCATATGATTATCAATTTGTCATCTACCCTTTGGTTTTATATGTGCATCGGCTGAGCAGGTCTCTTCCATACTAAAGTATAGACTTCGACGCTTTATTGCTACTATGAGCTACCGTTACTTTTCAACTCTTTCGAGCTTCCTTCTACTCATCTTCGTCGGTGTCGTCACCGCGGTACAGTGTTACTACCCGGACGGTTCACCATCCACCGACGTGCCATGCTCAGATGACGAGCACGTACACTGCTGTGCCCCGTACGGCATATGCATCAGTAGTGGATATTGTCTCAACAATGGTCCCGGTCCCTATGTCTTGAACCGCGGGAGCTGTACCGACTACGCATGGAACCCTCCCTGCCCGCAAGAATGCATTGATGTACAGTTTATACCCCTTGACCTTACCTACTCATCACTACCCGGATGTTCTAGTTCCTAACCAATCATGACCTTTCTGCAGCCTAAACATAACAACATGGCCGGCGGAGATACCATCAGCTTGCTGAGTATGTCCGATGGAGGGATCCAGTTCTGCTGCGGGTTCCTCGTGGCCGAGAATGACACCGTGGGCTGTGCCCAGAACCAGAGTTCCTTTACGCTCGCCACCGCCCGGCTGATGTATGGCGTTGCAGCGCTCGAGAACGCCACTCTCACGAGCGATGTCAACGCTTCGTCCTCCTCCACGGACACCTCAACCGCCTCGATAACGATGGCCTCAACGACGGCCTCAGAAAGGGCTAGTGCTGGTACCACGTCGAGCAGCCCGGCCGATGGAAGCTGCCAGGATGACAGCATGACGATAGGGGTCGGGGTTGGCGTGCCCCTCGGAGTCATGGCGCTGCTGGCTGTGGCTTGGGGCCTCTGGGAGAGGCGGAGGAGGGTCAGGAGCCAGACGACTGCCGCTGCTGTCGCGGGTGGGGATACTGATACCCAGCAGCAGGCTTCGCGCTCGTATTATGATAAGTGGCAGTTTCCAGGTGGTGGCCAAACGCAGCCTGCGCAGCTGGCCACCGGGTTGGAAGTCGCCGAAATGCACGCTCGGCGTAGTCCTGTTGAGATGGCGGGAATTTAGGTCGTCAAATTAGTTGCTGGGTTATCTAGGTATATGTAAATTTGGGCGTGATCCGTTGACGGCGACGTAATACGAGTACTTGAGAGCCTACCTGGGTACAGGAGGTCATGCCTACTAAGCACTTAAGTAGGTATGTCTACTAAGTAGGTAGTAGATATGTATCGGGTATGGTTTTGGGTAAATAGAGAACTGTTAGTGTTCTGGTGGGCAGCAATGGCGTTCTGCTAACGCTTATGGTGCTGTATGGCGTCGGGTGTTACCATTTCTGGGGCCTTCAGAGGAGACGCTGCCCAAGGTGGTGCGTGGTGGGTCCGTCATCATTCAACTCCTTCTTCCTTGCTTTCACTCACCACTCATACTTGCCCCTGCCGGCCTTCCCTGTTTTTGTTCTTGTGAGGAACAACGTCCCATCTTCATCCGCGTCCCGCACAAGGTATTTGTTATTTATTTACTCAAGTGAAGTGAAGTGAGTTCAAAAACATGTCCGGTCCTATTCGAACGCGGCTGGCCTGCGATCGCTGTCACTCCCAAAAGCTACGATGCCCAAAGCAGCCCGGCAGCGCTCGGTGCAGTCGATGCCTAAAGGCCGGCTCCAGCTGCGTCTACAGCCCACCAGGAACGAATGTTAGCCTCTTCAACGGCAACTCTACAGAAATGAAGGGTTCGATAATTACGATCGATGGGATGTCCATGGATAGTGGCTCCTACGCGGAGGCTTTCGAGTGGGCCGCATATGATGTTATGGACTTCAACACACTGGTCCCAGAGCCACCCCCGGAAGAGCACCGGCCATACCAAGAGGGACCTACAAGCCCAGCATCGATGCTCAACGGAAGTGCAAGTTCGGCCTCAACTGATGGGCCACCAAAGAAGCCCGAGGAGACAAGGCCGGTGTGCACAAAAAGGCTGGCAGACCTGCTGCTGGACACGGACAAACTCTGGGCGAGGTTACTCATAAGCTCGACCCTGCACATACCACGCAACGACCCCCACGAGGTATATCTCAAGGCCCTGACGGAGAAGGCCACCACAAAGCACATCCTGGAGAACCTCTTCACCCTCGCCCAGCAGCTCATCGACCTGTACTCCCCAGTCACGGACCTCATCTTCTCCAGCGACGCCGACCCGGCGGCAGCCTGCGGCGTCCCGGACTGCACGCACGAGGTGGAGCTCCCGCACGCCCTGCGCGGCCTCGAGGGCCAGGGCCCCCCCGGGCGGCGGGGGGCCGCGGGCTACGTCGACGGCGCGCTGGCGGGCCTCCTCGCCTCGTGCCACACCCGGCTCCTGGACGTGCTGGACCGCGTCTTCCTGCTCGTCGCGTCGTGCACCCGGGTCACCCTGGCGAGCCCCGAGCGGAGGGAGCCCGACTTCGACGTGGCCGAGATCCGGGTGGGCTCCTTCGTGCCGCAGCGCAACGCGGCCGTCGTCATGCAGATCGTGCTGCTGAAGCACCTCATGGTCTGCATGTCGGTGAAGCTGGGCTCGCTCGGCGGGGCGGTCGCGGCGCGGACGGGTCACTTCCGTGGCGAGGAGGAGGACTTGGATATCCGCATCCTGACGCTGCAGCACAGGTCGCTCGTGGAGAGGCACGCGCGGCAGATTGAGCATATTGGCACTATTGAGGAGTTCCTGTCGAACTTCGACCCAAACAAGATCTGACAACTATCGTCCTGCTCACTTGAGTGTGATTGAAACTTTGTATTGTGCTTCTGGGCAACTTAATACCAGGGGTTTGACGCAAGCTCTGGCCCGTACATCTACTGCATGTACACGATCGACGCCTCGCTCGCAACTTCAGACCAAGGTGGGCTTGTGTCCCAGACACATTCATTGTCTCGAACCCCTCCGTCCCACCCACAGCCCACCAGTCCCATTGCCTGATACTGCCCGCCAAACGACGGACTGCCACGCTTATCCTGTTCTCGGCAGTTTGCTCGTGGCCGTAGGCGTCTACACCGCAACGCAGGGCGCTAGTATGGCGCGCCCATGCCATAAGCAGTATTGGCAGTTGACGATTATGGCTTGTGGCAGTACGGCCTGGTGAGATTGCTGAAGGTTGCCTTGGGCATATGATCCATGTGCACAGGGCTGGACCCTGCACCTACCGTCCTCGACTTGCCGATAGACTGAGAGGCAGCCGGGAAACACCTCGTCCAACCAGACGGGACGGACGGTCTTGGTCGTTGAGACGAAAGTCTTGGGTCGGCACGTGTACAAGAAGCCATGAGTTTAGGCACACATAGCGTGCCGAGCCGACATGTTTCACCTTTGAACTAAGCGGGACCACGTGGTGTCTGTCTGGAAGAGCAGGTGGAGGTACCTGATATCTCATGATTCAGGGCCGGATGGTAGCATTAGGGGCCCACAAGTCGGTACCAGTGTATGACACAGGTGCATCGCTACTCTACTAGATGCATTCTTCCGCCCATGAAGAAAAGGAGCCCAGCAGTGTGGAATCTGGAAGGGATCGAGTCGGGACTTCATCATTTCGTTTCTCGTAATCTAGGCACCGCCAGTTCATCCGTCCTTCGCTGCTGGGACCGCCCTGGGCGTGGAACGGAAGCGCTCCAAACTCGGGTTATTGCCCGAGACCACTAGGGAAGATGGGTCAGCTTCAGATCGCAGACAGCTTTGATCATGACTCCAAACGCAAACCGAGGGAAGTTGTTGTTGTAACTCACATCTGTCAAAGAGGAAGTACGACGTGACAATTAAGATCGGGAGCGCTATCATGGTAGATACCCACTTCCTCGCCGCCTGCTTGTACTCCGGGCCGGTGGGATCGACCTTAGGTCTGGCGCCATCTGTCCTCAGCGCCGCCTTAGCGTGCAGAGTCGTCGAAGCTGTTGTGGCTTCCGAGCGCGGCCGGCGCGGTGCCAAGTTGGACTTGGTGTCCCATCTCGGTGATGTCACAGGGGGCGCCGAATTCGTGTTCTTGACGCTGGTTGCTGTGTCGGTGGACTCGGCAGCTCCTGTCGTCTTCACCGGCTTTGTCGCCGTCGGCACGTCGGTGTTGGGCACTGCCTTGGTAGACGGCTTCTTGGGCTGGATGGTAGTACCACTAGGTATCGTTGTCTTCCCCTTTGCTGGGATAGCCGCTTTGGTTGCCTTCTTGGCCGCCTGGGCCTTCTTTGACGGCGTTGTAGACGCCTGCCGGATGCTGTAGCAGAGAGGAGCTGCGATCCTGACGGGTGCAACGCCCATGTTTGTCCAGCCGCTTCCACATCTTGACAGCATCTGTGCATTCAGCCCAAGCCGCGACATCATGTCTATCTTGCAGTTCCCCTTCGTCCAAGTATCAAAACGACAGTAATATTGCGCGGAAGATCCGCCAAGAAATGCGCTGGGCGTTGAAGGCTCGTGGGTTCGTTCAGTGGGGTGTTTATCGCCAGTGAAACAGGGTAGCGGCTGTCGGGTTCGTGGTTGGAGAAATGGGTGGCGACGGAATCAGGTCGATGCCCATTGTCAATCGCATGGTTGAAGGAACGCGAACCCCGGTATGGTAGTACAGGCGTGTCCGTCCGATTGTCGTTGAGGAGGCGACAGCCTGCGAATCGACTGGTTATCACATGCACTATTGCCAAAAGGGAAATTGGAACATTGACGCGGACGCGTTGAGGGGAAATTCGAGTTCATGCGACTGATTACATAAGCCTGCCATCTGCTGAGGTTGACGCTGAGTGCGACCAAAGAAGCCCGCTGTAACACACCTAGTATCCTTATGGTCCTGACTGCATGTGTGAGAAACGCGTCGATACGATATGTGTCATGCTTTCTTTGATTATCTATGTGGCTGGCGGGCAATTTCACTTGTATGCACTCAGTCCCCATGTGTATTCCACCCTTCAGACTGTCCTTTACGTGAACAAATGCCACACGCTTCGCCCCCTTTCCTCTCCTAAGTCCATCATCCTCTTCTCGCACATACGTACCTCATGGCACAACGGTTTCACGTATTCCGTTAAACTCGAAGTGCACCCCCATTCCCAAGTATCCAGAGAGGAGGGCCTTTAGCCTCCCCTGGAGGGACCGTTACGTCTGGGTGGAGCATGTCTAAGAGCTTGTTGGCTCTTTGACCTCGACGACCAATTTCCCTTTTGTCATGTCAGTTTCTTGCTTATTTTCTTGGATCCGAGACATTTCCACGCAGCCTTCTTACCTGTGTTCAGTCCCTTGAAGAGGTCTACAAGGGCTTGATCCGCCTTCTCAAGTCCACCCTTCACCACTGTGTTCTTGGACTTGACTTGTCCCTGAGACACCCATATGGCCAGCTGCTTCATGGCGGCTGGGAACTGTGCCGCCCAGTCAAGGACAATGAAACCTTCCATTCTGTTCTCTCATTAGTTACTAGCCACTTGATTTGGTTTGGTTTGTGGGACCTCTTACCGCAAGCGCATGGAGGACATCCGGCCCAGGTTCTGCGTTGTTTGTCAGTCTCCTTGATTGATTCAGGATGCCGCTATGGGGTTCACTCACCTTCATGACCTCTCCGGACTTCTTCTCGCCATTATACTCGCCGATGCCTTGGTTCCGTTAGCAAGCTGGGTCAAGTAACGGCTCTCCGACCTCCTCGTCTACTTACTTCCACACTTCAAAATGCGTCCACGAAGCTTCATTTGGCCGAGTGCAAGGTCGAGGATTTCGCCTCCAACTGTCATGTCGTCAGCATTGTCCTCATCGTCCGCCTTGTCCGTCCGGCTGATACTGACCATTGTCCCAGTACACATCGATTTTATCCTATGCGCTTGTCAGCAATCGAGATAACAATCACGCAGTGCACATATTTTTCTCACCTTCGTTGCCCCGATGAACTGCTCGCGGAAGTCAGATGCCTTATAGTTCAGAACCTCGTCGAAGCCAAGCTCCTTCAACCAGGCACACTTCTCGTCTGAGCCTGCAATTCCGACAACACGGCACCCCTTCAGCTTGGCGACTTGACCGACGATGGATCCTGTGGCCCCGGCCGCTCCTGAGACGACGACCAGCTCGCCTTCCTTGAGCTGCCCGACGTTCTCCAGGCCCAAGTATGCCGTCAATCCGGTCATACCGATTGCCCCGACCAGGTCTGGCCCCTCGATGCCTGGCATCATGGGTGCCTGGTACACATGCTGGGGGCCCAGCACTGCGACCTGCTGCCAGCCTGAGAGTCCCGTTGCCCAGTCACCAGTCTTGAACGATGGGTTCTTGGATGCCAGGATGCGGCCGGAGCTGATGCCTCTCATGACCTCGCCGATTTGCACGGGTGGCAGGTATGAGGGTGTATCTGTAGTACGCTTGTCAGATGAGGAGATCTCGGTCCGTAGCGCGGACCGGCGTGCTTACCTCTCAACCAGACGCGCATCGATGGGTCAAGGGACAGATAATGCGTCTCGAACAAAACTTCGCCATCCTTCAGGTCTGCTTCTGTCGGCGCTGTTCTCGTCTCTACGCGGAAAGTCTCTCCGGGTATAATCTCTCCCGTCGGCCGCTTGGCGAAGACGATGGAAACACTCTTGTCGTTAGCCATGATTGTTCGTGTGTCGGGTAGCCTTTATTTCGAAAGATTAGATGGAAGAGAGTGGGAAGTCAGGTAAGTCAAGATTCCAAGGTTATGTCGATTATCCCCTTTTACTCCGTGTCGCAGCCAGGAGGTATATATACAATGACGCTTTACGCGGACGTCACCTTCCACCTTTTACCAACGTCCGTTAACGCCAACCAAGCATCAACGTTGATCAGAACCGCGCGGTGTCCGCCGCTACAGTAGTGCCCGCCTAAGGCGCGACGACCCAGCGCTACTACTTGTCCTGCAAATCCTTCTCAACCACAACAAAGTCCTAGCAACGTCCTTGTAAAAAAGAGACCGAGGCTCAAAAATGGCCCAGCAGTCCCAAAACGGCAGTCTGACCGCCCGGAACGGAGCGGCTCCAGCTGCTCCCCTTCTGCAGACTCCACATCTGACATCGGTCGCCCGTGCCCGCCGCGGCATTGCAGTTCGCACAACGGGGCGTCCATGTCTTTGCCCGGCCCCGCCATCCTCAAAGGGGAATCCTGTCCGGCGCCGGGCTGGATTTTTGGACGGCGGACCCCGCTGTTCTAGACGGCCTGTCAGACCCTGAAATGCCTCGGATTGATGGATTATCCTGCTCAACCAAACTCTTGGTGACTGCTTAAAAATGCACAAATCCCGCCTCTTTCCCACGGACCACGGTCGCACCGCCTTGCTCCCTGAGCCGCGGCATGGTGCATCGGGCCTCTCCACCCTTTGAGGGTCCTCCGTCCCCCGACGACCGGTGCCGAGGTATGTATTCGGATGGCGGTCTGGCATCTCGACCTCGACATTCCCCTTCCCTCGTTGTACATTTGCATGCTGCGGTACTGCTTCAAGAGACCAGGGCTGCCAGACTGCCAGGTTTAATTCGGCTCTCTCGGGAGCTACCTCGATCAGGTGTTAGTATGTGTCACGTCTGGGACGATCGGACCGTCGGTGCAAACACTGCAGCAACTGATCTACTTATTTGACCGAGGTTCCGTAGTCGTCGTATGTTCACTGCGCTAAAAAGTCAAATAGGCGGCATCCAAATCAAATACCCGTCGAACCACAACCCGTCAAGCCAGAGGCGTCTGGCATGGCCTTCCGCACGCTCACGCCTGCGCTGCCATGTCCTTATCTTCCACAATCATCAAGTCGCCTAAGCTAATGCCGATCATTGATTTTCACGGCATGACAAGTGTTGGGCAATAGATTGTGCCCGAAATTCTATATCATTGATTTCTTGATCTACACGCCCTGAGTCGTGACACTCAGGAAACACAGCCATTGACGTACCTTTGCCCACTTGTTCCTCCACACCGGCCTTCTATATATCCATGCCATGTTCCCGTCCCCGCGAGCCTTCATGTACCGCCCAACGGTTATAAAAAGTATACGGAGTAGTAGCTTAGAGAGTGCATGCATGTACATCGGGGATGATGTAACAGAGGGTGTAGAGAGCCGCGGTTGTGTGGATGGACAAGTCATCCTGAACGAAGCTTGTGACGAAGAGGAGGAAAGCTCCGACGCAACACAGCCCTATCTCTGCTCCCGATAGGTCGACGGGGTTGGGTGGCATCTGAGGCGGCCTGGACTCGCGTAGAGCGTCGGCCTCGATGCCCCTGACCCCAGCTGCCGAGTGCCTTTGTGGAAGTCTGCTTACGAGCCCCATGTTGGAGAACTGGTTGGGCTCAATGCGCTTGGTGGTGCCCTTTTCTGATGGTCTTTTCGACACAGTGATGGCTAGGTACAACGACGTGCTGTGGTGGTCCAGGCTCAACGCAAGGGATGCTGATCCTCCAGGCTCAACGCAAGTGCTGATCCCGAAACACACTATTATTGCGACTTCATGTCGGAAGCTGTCTTGATATATACGACTAGCCCCCTGGATTCTTCCGATATTCTAATGGAGCTTCTTGTGTGATACTGCGCGGACCCTATCAAGATATCACGGAGACCTTTTTCTGTCGAGGGGCACATCGACGGTAAACACACAGGTGCAAAGCCGGACACTACAAGCCTACTGCGCTTTTTCGTACACGAAGGACGTTGACGAACGGTTATTGGAAAACCTGGGCACCCTTTCCCTCGCTGATTTGTTGACGTCTTTGCTTTTGAACTTGCGCAGATGTCTCTTGACGACGTCACCACCCCTTCTTCTTCCTTCTCTACTATTGTACACGACTTGTCCCGAGCCAAGCTTGATTATGGACAAAGATGTCTATGTCAGGATCGCTCGTGAGCAGAGGCAATGATGGGGGGCCCAAGTTCCAAAAAGTCTGTACCAAGCCACCCGCATCAAGGGAGTTGGGTGGTCTCACCGCTTGGACACTATGTCTCTGCGATTTAATAGCTCCTTGACTAGGTTTGAGTCAATAATTGTTTCAGTGGTCGATGAGGGACAGAGCAAAGAGGCCAGCTGGCTACATCACATTCGGACAGACTGCTGCGAGGAAAGGATTTGGAAGGTCAAGGTCTAGCTACTTAGTAGCTTTTACGCAGATTGCAAATAATTATATTTCTTGTCGGGCCCACTTTATTACTGTGGGCTTCTACTATGTAGAGTTCCGGGAATACTGTATACTAGCTATTTCCCTGGTTTCGTGTGTTCCTATCCAGTCTTATATCTTATAGCGTCGGGTGTATCCGGGTATACAGTTTGCCGGCCAGCACTGTAGGAATGAAAGGTTTATAATGAGGTTGCATCGGATATTATGAGCCTGATACTGTCCGTTCTGTTCGTAGAATTAGTGTATCTTAAATAGGATATTATTTCTTCTTTCCGCTTAGTTTTTAAACAGATAGATAATTACCTATATTAAAAGAAAAGATAAAAAAAGGACTTATAGCTAGTCTTAAAACGTTATAATAACTAGCTTATTACACGATAGCCTCGGGGAATCAGATGAATTAAGGCACGTTTTTATATACTATATAGCCGATTAATTCTAAGGCTTTTATATGTGTTATAGTGTGTTAAAGAAGGGGAGTAAACAAACAGGCCTAGGCCTAAGGGAAGGGAAGGAAATAGGTGTAAGTAAAGGAAATAACTCTGTAGGCCTGATTACGTAACATGGCTACCTAAACCTATAAATGAAGAAGCCATCTCCTCTTTTTTTCCTATTTCCTCCCTTGTTCCTTTCCCCCCCCTCTTCAATTCCTTTGTATTCCACGTACCACCAACACAATCAACCACAGCACCCTCACCCGACATTTTCCACATTGACGGTGGAGTGTCATCAGTCCTCTGCCGCACTTCATGATTGCATCCTCCACTTCCTATCGTCACCATTTTCCACTGCTTGCCCTTTACGGCGGCTGGCACGCGTACTGTAGAACCGAAGTATTGAGGAGTGAGACCCAAATAGGATCTTTTTGCATACCAACTGTGGACATTCCACAACACATAAATACCTTCGAGACACTGTCTCGCACATAATTATTCTCCATATAAAGTTCAATACCCACGATACTGTTGGTGCAGGAGAAGAACTCGGCTCTATAAATACCTAGGTACTAAAGGGCTGGAGCGCACAGTGCGTTTCAACAATACCACCCATAGCCTAGAAATCCCACTGATACAGGGTCCAACGAGGACACAAAGAACCAAAGAAAGAAAAAACCTAAAAAAAACCTGGGGCCCTGGACAAGTCATGCCGAGAATTGCATCAAGGGCTACAACCGTAGCCAGAGATCCGCGAGATCAGAGGAAGCCGTCTGACAAGCTAAAGCCCCCACAGTCAACGTCTCTTCCTCGCTTCTTGAAATCCAAATGCCTTCCAAAGGTCAATGAACTAGCCCACCGCCATGCAGAGTTCAACGGCCGGCCTCCCGGGAGAGCAGTACTAGAGAATCTCAGCTTTGTTCGGGATAAGCTGTTGCCGTATCTGGAATTCGATGTGGCCAAGCACATGACACCAAGGCTGGCGGAGTACGGCGTCAAAGACATGCTTCACAACTTGAGAGACCCCCAGAGCCGACTGCCGCGCGACGTGGCAGAGTACGCGACTCGTCTTTACCAAAAGTTTGAGGCGCAGGGCTGGGACGCCACCCCGAAACCCCAACCCCTGGTCTTCTCGGGCGAGCTACCGCCCGAGGACCACCATATCTGGGGCGTCGACGGCATCATGCACGGCGCCGCCATGACCAAGGAGACGGGCAAGAAGCTCGACTACAGGTTCGACCCACGCTACAGCGACGAGCGTCAGAACGGCGAGGTCTACGGCCACAACGGGCTCCGGGTCGGGGACTGGTTCCCCAAGCTCATCGTTGCCAACTTCCATGGGGCGCACTCCCAGATCCAGCGGGGCATCTGCGGGGACGAGAACAGGGGGGCGTACTCGATCCTCATCTCCAACGAGTACAGCGGCCTCGACATGGACGAGGGCGATGTCCTGTACTACAGCGCCGAGGGCGCCAGGGGCAAGGACTCGCGCGACAAGTTCCTCTCCAAGGCCAACCAGTCCATGGCCGCCTCCGAGGTCACCCGCAACCCGGTCCGCGTGCTGAGGAGCGCCAAGGGGGCCCGCAACCGGCACTATGCGCCCAGCTGCGGGATCAGGTATGATGGGCTGTACCGCGTCACGGAGATGAGGGTCCTGGTGAACGAGAAGGGCAGTTCGTATCAGCGGTTCAGGCTTGAACGGATGGCGGGCCAGCCTAGTCTGGAGAGTATTCGGGGCATTCCGACTGAGGAGCAGAGACAGCAGTTTGACAGGATCAAGGATGGGTACTAGAATTGGACAAGACGGAAGGTTTTGAATGCCAAGGGAAGTCAAAAGTTTTGGTCAGGTGCTCTCTTTGTGAGACTGATGACAGGATGTGATTGGTTGATATGGAGACGAAGTGCCAGTGTTTGTTGATGAATTTTGTTGTCTTCGAAACCTCTTAAGGTCTCATCACATGTTTTGTCGGAGCTGAGATTGTATCAGTATGAGTTACACATTGGAAGGATCAGCAAGATCGGTCTCGATGGAGTCTGTAAGCGGATGTTTGGTACCAAGACATACAAATTGACAGATTGATACCGGTTTACGGAGGCAGTGGTGGTTAAGCATCTAAGCCGGAGGATTCACTACCTCGGTAACTATTTAACGCCGTAGCACGTACCTAATAGTAAGCAGAGATGATGTTGACACACAGCTCCGTGATCCGGGCATAGTACAGCTGTCTACTGGACACGAGCGCCTGGGATTTGGGCCTATGAAATGATAGCAAATCACAGTTGTGTCCTGATGGTTTAGACCGAAATCCAGGTGATATTCCAACGACAGACAGACTGCTGGACGCATCCTTTGTATATCTCGACGCCCTTCGGCACCGAATCGGCAGGATGGTGTCTTTGGACCACCTACGTTGTTAGAAGGTACAACGATACTTCTACAACGAGCAGAATATGACCGGAAATACCACAATCAACACGGCGTTCCGGAGAGAACCCCTTAACAGATAAGGCGGTCTGCTACAGAAGGATCATAGCATAATGAGTCAGGTCGTGGCAGACCGGCACCGCATCGGCATAAATGCAAGCGCAGCAGGCCTCTGTGGCCACGGAACACGAATATGTATCATGACCTCGTAATACCTCGGTCATCGGTAGTATCAGAGGTTACTCTTTTGATTGTCTCTTTATACAGCTGACATCGCGCCGCTTGGTAGCGATGCCTCTCCTCCTAGAGTCTAAGAGCACAAGACCGTCGTCTAGTCTGAAACCGGCCGTGGAGAAAGGGGTCCTACCGCAAGCAGATACGGACGTTGAGGATCCAAGTGAGCACCTTCCAATATGTGCCGACGATGTCACCACCAAGGCAACCGAATCAAAGGCGCGAGAGCAAAACACGATGAACGAAGTATTCGTTGACACAATCCCGAGCAAATCGGAGGATGAGCAGCCAGAAGCTGACCTTGAGCCGGTCTACTCGGTCATCCCACGGAGGCAAAAGATCATCATCATCCTCGTTGTCGCAACCTCGGGATTGCTCAGTCCCCTGACGGGTTCCATCTATCTCCCAGCCATGAACTCCATCGCTAGCGACCTCAAAGTCAAGCCCTCACTCATCAACCTCTCCATTACCACGTACCAGATCTTCCAGGGACTGGCGCCTTCATTCATCGGCTCCCTGTCAGACGTCAAGGGGCGCCGCATTGCCTACATCACCAGCTTGTCAATCTACCTCGTTGCGAACCTGGCTCTCGCCCTACAGGATAGCTATCCGGCTCTCATGGTGCTCAGGTGTCTGCAGTCTGCAGGCAGCTCAGCAACGATAGCACTGGCTTCAGCTACCGTCTCAGACTTGTGCACTCGAGCGGAGAGAGGCACATGGTTAGGGTACACGACCTTGGGAGTCTCGCTCGGCCCGGCTCTTGGCCCGGTCATCGGTGGCCTTTTAAGCGAGTATCTGGAATGGCACGCTATATTCTGGTTCCTCTTGATATTCGGTGGAATTGTCACGATCATTATGGTGGTGATGCTTCCGGAGACAGGTCGCTCCGTGGTTGGAAACGGCAGCGTCCCGCCCAAGAGATCGAACCGCAGCGTTATGCAGTGGTATCGGATGCGGAACGGGAGACCCATCAACGGCGGAGAGTTTTACCCCGAAGACGCCTCGTCCATCCAGTTACCGAGGAGGCGGCCAAACCCGTTGTCATCTCTGCTCATCCTACTTGAACCGGAAGGCGGCATCACATTAGGGTTCGGCGCACTTTTCTTTGCAGGGTACTTCATGGTCATGACGACCCTGTCGGAGCAGCTGAACACACGTTTCGGCTTCTCGGCCGCTGTTACGGGGCTCTGCTACCTTCCCCTTGCATTTGGGTCCATGATCTCGAGGTGGTCTGCCGGCAAGCTTTTTGACTACAACTTCCGTCGACACGCCCGGCTTCTGGGGCAATCGCTTGACTTGACCAGGCAGCAGGCGATCGAAACCTTCCCCATCGAGAGGATCCGGCTCGAGGTTTGCCTGCCTATGGTATACATAAGTTGTGGAACGGTGCTCGCGTATGCGTGGACGATGGAGACAGACTCTAGCCTGGCTGGCATCGAAGTGACGCTGTTCTTTATGGGGTTGTTCTTTTCTGGTGTCCAGCAGGGCTTAAACACGCTGATTGTTGATACTCATCCCGACACCCCAGCCACTGCCACCGCGGCTAACAACCTCTTCCGCTGTCTCCTCAGTGCCGGGGGGACTGCAGTTGCCCCTTTCATGATCGAGAAGATTGGGCTGGGTTTTATGGGGGTTTTCATCAGTGGTGTGTGGTTGTGTTTCAGCCCGTGTCTGTGGCTAGTGATGCTCCGTGGAAAGAAGTGGAGGGAGAATGAGAAGGCTAGACAGGAGAAGAAGGAGGCAGAAAAGAGACAGAGCGAGAGCGAGACTGCTTGAAGGAAGGGCTCAAGTTTCCGTATATTTAAAGATACGGTGTGGTCCCCTGCCCCTTCTATCACACAATCTTATCTTGAGCCGGAGCCGTATCAGGTCGACGTGCCAAGCTTCCCCAGGGTCTGTATCGACCAAAGCCCATCCTCCGCGGTGAATAGATAAGTTGGCCGATACTACCCTAGGGTACGTTTGCACGATGATCATATCCACTTTCCGTCCCCAGATTATTTCTGCTGTTCCAGCCAATACATAGCAAACTAGAAATGCCCACCGTGATGTGGTATTCACTACGGCCTTGTCTCGGAGTTGATATCTCTAATACTGTAGCAGCCGGCAGAGATACAGATTGCTATAAAGCGGCTGAGAGTGAAGCCCTTGTGACTTATCAAGCCGTGACACCAGATTCAAAGTTCCGATTGGTGGTATTGTACTGATTTGGTTTGTGGTCCCGCATGCCAGGTGGTAGCTTATGAGGGGCGCCAGGGGAGCCTGTCTAGGGAGTTGGATCCGAGCCAAGTCGTCTCACTTCAGCTTGATAGGTTAAGATAAGGTTCATCTCCTCCGGTATCAATATTACTTACCTCTCAATTATTGGTAGCATCCACGGGGGTAAGACGTGTGACCTTTACATGTAGTTCCCCTCGACGACGAGTCCTCCAACATTTTGAAGCCCGCATTCCTAGTCTAAATTGGAGTGGCATCTCAGTAAAGTAATCCTACGGCTTTTCAACATCGAACAACGCCTCGCCCACTCCCACGATGCATTCGCTAGATGAGTCCGAAAAGAAGCCTACGGCGGCATGGCCGTCCAGTGACGAGGTGACACAGGCCCCGGCGACACTAGGCACCGTCACGGAGCTTCATGACCTCACGGTGCTGGGTTACAAACCAGAGCTACGTCGGAACAGGTCCATGTTCACACTGCTATTTCAGTCCCTTGCGATCGCAGCAGTGAGTAGATATACGCAGTTCTAAAGCGACATCACAAGAGACTCGTGCTCATATTTGTTGCAACAGATACCATACGGCTTCGGAGGACCCCTGATCAGTGCCATGTATGGCGGCGGTGAGCGATATAATCTGTCACTTATGATGAATCACCATATGCTAACGCGGACGGCAGGACAGCTCCCCATGTTCGTAGGATGGGTGGTCGTACTCATAGTCGATGAGTGTGTGGCCCTGTCCCTCGGCGAGTTCGCGTCTCGTTATCCGACCTCAGCTGGACCGTATTACTGGTCTTTCCAGCTAGCAAGCCCAAAGTTTAGGACAGTGCTCTCTTTCGTAACGGGATGGACATGGCTCATTGGGAACTGGACCATCACCCTGAGTGTCAACTTCGGTTTCGCATCCCTGGTTGCTGCGACTGTAGCGCTGTACCACCCTGACTGGACACCGACATCATGGCAACTGCTGCTGATATTCTATGCTATATGCCTCATCACATTCGTAGTTGTTGCATATGGCAACAAAGTGTTGCCAATGGTTGACACCGTCTGCGCAGCGTTCACGGCCATCAGTATTCTGATCACCCTGATTTGTCTCTCATCGAAGGCCTCTGTAGGGAGGCATTCCGTCAGGGACACACTGGTGAGGACCATCCCTTCACGTAAAAGCGCTCATGGCACTGACATACGTTTTTGTAGGGATATTATGATACGACACAGTCAGGATGGGGAGGCTTTTCGTTCTTCATCGGCATGTTGCCCGCGGCATACACGTGAGTCTCAACCGCCAAAAAGACCCCGCTGTCGTCCCGGAACGTATTCTAACGACAGACAGATTTGCGGCCATCGGCATGATCACATCCATGGCCGAAGAATGCGGAGATCCAACAACCAAGTTGCCCAAGGCCATATCCTTATGTGTCCCTGTAGGAGGCATCGCCGGGCTATTCTTCATCATCCCCATCTGTGCCACGATGCCGCCTCTGGAAGACATACTGAACGCGCCAGTCCAGCAAGCCCTCCCGTACATCTTCGGAGTCGTGATGGACTCTCCGGGCGGCGGGCTTGGCCTGACTTTTCTCGTCCTCGTCATCACGCTCTTCTGCTCGATTTCTATCACAGTAGCTGCGTCGCGGTGCACCTGGGCGTTCTCCCGTGACAACGCCATCCCTCTGTCTTGGTTGTGGGCGAAGGTCGACACTCGCCACGGTACCCCAATTTGGGCTCTGACGCTGGTAGGTAGAATCTATACAGGGGAAATATATGCTTCCGTTAAGACAGCTTTCTTACGGGTGTTCCCTCGTTGCCCCCCCCCCCCTCCACAATTCCATACTGACAGAGTGCGATAGACAACGCTCGTGCAAATGCTACTCGGTCTGATCAACCTTGGTTCCTCTTCGGCCTTCCTCGCTTTCGTCTCGGTCGGCGTCATTGCACTAGCTGTCTCGTATGGCATTCCGATTTCCATCTCTCTCTTCCATCGCCGCAAAGATGTGAATTATGCACGCTGGACAATGGGCAAGACACTGGGATGGATTGTCAACGTTATTGCTCTGTTGTGGATCATGTTCGAGGTGGTTCTCTTCTCGATGCCGACGGTCCTGCCAGTGACTGAAGGCAGCATGAACTATGCCGTTGTAGTGTTTTTCGGTTTTATGGCCATTAGTGCCGTTTGGTACGCAATACACGCTAGGAAAGGTAGGATCCCGATTTTCGTCAGGACTGTCCAGTTTGTATTGGCTGACACTGATTTATAATAGTATACAAAGGACCTCCGGAGTCAGACGGTCTCATTCTTGCCATCTAATACACCCCACGCACACCGCAAAGCCTTCAGCCCGGGTGGAAGCCCCGTGAAGGGGACGCACCAAATCGTTGGGTGGGCCCGGGTGAGAAGTAAGCAGGTTGTCTCGAATCATGGGCTCGTTGAAATAGACTTCCGTGTACCGCAGCCAGCCCTATGCAGTTTCATTCAGAATCGAAGAGTGCTCAGCTTCATCACTCTCCAAGTCATCCATGTGCTGTCGTGCCCAAGGACTTCTCTCCCTTAGCAACCTTCCGTATCGACTCCATACAAAGGGAATCGGTACAAGGATGACAGCAAGCCCGGCGAGGAGTGTGCCAGCTCTTTGATTCCCCAATCCAGTGAAAAGAGAGTGTGCAAACAGCGGGAAGCCCGCGCCGAAGAGGTTCCGTATGAGTCCGACGCCTGCAAGTGCTGAAGCTGAAAAGCCCTTGTATGAGTCTTCCGTATACGTGAATGTCCTGGTTTTGGTTAGTAACTGTACTTTGTGACATAGGAAATGCCTGGATTCAACTCGGGATGTAGGTAATAGGGTCTTTATGGTTGGCTTACATTAGGATGAGAGTGTAGAAGCTGAACCCCCAAAGTGAAGATGCCAAGACAGGGAAAATGGGATGTGTGTCTGGACTCGACGTGCCAGCGAAGCAGAATAAAGATATAGGAAACACTGTAACAGGCCAGTCAGCATGAGAATCCTTATGTTGCCATCCAGAACGCACTCACTTATTGCGGCTAGCTTAGGAATGGGACCAACTCGAGCCTCCGGAACGTTCTTCCCACCAGATTCGTGTACCTTGGTTTGGTAATATCTCTCTTGCCAGATATTCACAACTGGGCCCAGACTGATGCCACACACAATACCCAGGAAGCATATACCCACACCAATGGTGTCAAAGCCGTGGCCTTGCCCGAAGACCAGCGCAAAAGCCGTGTTGAACAAAAAACTCAGCCCGTACAGATAACCATTGTACAGAGCAGCACACAGGACGATGGCTTCGGTACCAAGAAACCTGAAAGGTCTGGAAAGGGCCACCGTAAATAGTTCCTTCACGCTTCTTTTCTTTAGGTTCTCGGGTACAATAACGTTCGTGTCGCCGTCGTTGATCATCCGTTCCTGCTCTGCTCGTCTGGAGAGAAGGATACTATGTCGGGTTTCTCCGCAGTACAGCAGTGAAGCCGTCATGATGACCCAGAGACTCCCGCAGATTCCAAGCAAGGCCCAGAATACGTCCCTCCAGCCCCTACTGTGAGCCACGAACGACATCAGAAAGAACCCACTTGGCGATCCGCACGTAGCTGCCCACAGATACCAAGACATCGCCGGACCAGTATCGTGTGGATGGTACAAATCTGCGATCGTTCCCCCAAAATTTGCTATGAAGTATTAACGACTCCTGGTTAATCATGAGCCACGAGAGTAGGCACGGCGCTCCTTACCAATAGTCACGGACGAAAAGTAGCCGGACAGCAGCCTGACGGGAAGGAATACGGTGAGACTCGTAGATACAGCTGATGCAGCCAGAAGACACAAGTAGATAAAATAGGAGTAGATATAGACTGGGCTTCGGCCAAAGTACTGAGTGGTCTCATCAGCACTTATGCTTAATCTTCAGCAACGCGGACATTGTGGTCAACTCACCTCAGAAAGAGGGGCCAGAGTCATAGGCCCAAATGCCAGACCAAGCACGTAGGCAGATAAGCCCAGGGCACCTAAGCCAGAAGGCAAATCAAAGTCATCGGCAAATTTAGAGCTTGCCGGCGAGAACCCAGACGCACCCCAGCTGACAGATAGGTCGATGAGGACGATAGGTCCGATTACGAGCCACTTCTTCCAGCGGGCCCAGTTTCTGGGGTCTTCTGGGTCATCAGGCGAAAAGTGTACGATCGTTGCACCATCTCCGAGCTTCGCACCTGGAGACTTTTTGTTGTCAGTACCATACTCCTGCCCATGTATTGGCGGGCCCAGGAGGGGCTCCCGTGACGAATCTCCTTCTATAGGCATCCCGAGGTCGTTGCGGCGATGTCCCGATGGTGCGTTGCTGTGAGCTTGGAAGAATGTCGAGGCGAGTTGAGGAAGAAGAGTCAAAACACGTCTCGTCGCCGTTCGCAAATCCCTGTGACCACTCCTTTCAAAGGATGCGGGTTATTGAAATTACCGGTACCGGTTCATCCAGCTTCGAGATAAGGTCGGCTCTTAAGGCTAAGGCACAGTCTCCCGCGGGCTTGGTTGGATGAGCCCCCAGTGTACCTGGCCGTGGAAGATTTGGAATTTGAAAGTTCCAAAGGTTGACAATATGGCTTCAAGCTCGGCTGCTTGACTTGACCAAGCATCAAAAAAGCAGTACTTGTTTTGTGTCACAAGGCGTTTGAGAGTGGTCGGTCAAGTGACGTTTTGATGCATCTCGCTGAAGCATGACGTCGTTCCCTTGGGTCGTGATCTCCTTGGTCCTAACCCTTACCTTTGTTGACCACATCATCTATCCCTGCCTCACGTTCAATCACCAGCTGTGAAGCAGGACTTTGGAAAAAACTTCAGGGAAAGGGAGACTATATGCAATCTCTTCAAAGGTCACCCAACTGGGGTTTCTCGGATCGCTGGTGAGGAAGGGCTGCAGGTGATAGATGGGATGGTGTCTTTGACAACTTCTCATTGTGATAATAGCATCAGATGATGCGTACCTTGGAAGACGAGAGAGATCGTCTTTGTTCGAGAAAACCGAGAGACCAGGTAGGCTTGTCTACATCTATACTTTGAACGTAACATGTCTGAATTCATTCGAGAAGGGATGACAAAATCGCTACCACGTGTGTACGCCACGCGGACATCTGGATTGTCCGTTGCAGGAATACACGCCAAAGTATTCAAGAACATGCACCTCACTTGGCCACGACAGATCGATTCTGTGCAAAGCATCGTGCTCAATACCGACTAGCCTTCAGACTCCCATTCTTCGCAACCGGTTTTCGCGGCTTGTGTTCTGAACTGTGTTCGGAACTTCCCCCCAATCATGTCCGTCAACGCTATACGTACTTCATCCAGTCCAGAGAAATACGGCCACCAGCTGCACCGATCAAATGGCCTGCATGTGCATCTAGACAAAGTGTCTCGAATGCTTTTGTGAAGCATAGTAGTAATCTGCTCTAATCTTTGGGCAGATATCTCGACATGTGCTTCATCTTTAGGGATTGGCCAAAACCCATCTTTGCTGAGTTTTCGAATCATAGTACCCAGCGACGTGGAGGCGCAACTCTCCTGCAAACCACTCGGTAGCTCATCAGCCGTACAAGATCTGAAAATGGAATGCAAATTCTGAAGGAGCAAAACAATGGCCGCCCTCCGAGCCTCTTTGACACAATCTAAACAAACCGTCAGCTCAAATGCCCCAGGAGGCCCCAGCACCGGCATGGCTACTATCCAGATGGTCGGATATGTTGAACTTACCTAACACCCTGCCGTCAATCAATGCTTCTGTATCTCCAAGGTGTAATAGTGCTTGCTTTGGGGGACCGCCGTCCGTTTCTGTCACCAAGATCTGGATGTCGCCGTCGGACGTTGCTGTTGCGTTCAAGGCAATATCCAACAACAGAGTCTCAAACGGCCAGTACATGCCGAACTCATGTAATACCCAGAGTTTCTGAATGTCGGTTTCTTCCACGGCTCTCGTGCCCATATATTCGTACAAATCCGGATTATTGGTCTCAGATGCCCAGACACTTGCCCATGGCTGTAGGCAATGCGTCATGTCGTACTTGTTTGCCTGGACAGTAATCTCATACAACCCTGGAGTGTCCATATCCTTGGGAACTCTTGAGAAGTTTGCATGGATAGCGTTCAGAAGTATTCCCATTGCCCAGTGATCGTCCTCAGGAAGCTCGACGATCCAATCCGGCTCCTGTTTGGACTCTTTGAAGCCTCCAAAGAGCATTGCCTCAAAGACTTTGGATGATCTGCGCAAAGCATTGGCATCGATACGGAAGGTAAGTCGTTCGTTGCCTACGACGAGCTTGAGGTTTCCGTTTGTATCAATGGTATTGAGTGCCGTGACGGTCGGAGCTTCTGTGTCGTTACCATGGTCGAGTTTCGATTGTTGGTTTTCATGACTGGCCTTTGAAACCGGTGAGATTTAGCTCTTCTTTATTATTCGTAGATATTGGATGATAATGATCACTCAGCAGTCCATGTCATGTGTGAAGCCTCCAACTGCGATATCCCCACCTACATGCAGTGTTGAGCTGAGACAGCATGCCTGATAGAGGCTGGTGGCCACTTACCATCTTGCCGGCCCTAGCTAAGATTGATGCCCAGGTGTCGTTGATGCCAAAGGCTTTTACGGAGGAGAATTGGGTTAGACTCTGGAGTGGTTAGCCCCTCGAGACCGGATCAAGGCTTTCTGGGTTTTGTTTGGAAGGGTGGACTTCAAATGGATGGACCAGACTATCTGCGGGGACACATGAGGTCCAAGATTACGGCTCTGTTTTGATCCGGCCCCGACTCTCTAGAGACCCTAACCCTATTGACGTCAGCCCTCCTATGTAGACCACCTCCTCGAGATGTCCACCGTCCGCTTAGCCAGTCAAGCACTACGATGTGATTCAAAGCTTTCGTTCCCGATGAGTTTTATCACAAAACCCAAGGCATTTGTTGAGCCTTCCGCACCAGGTGGCGGCCAAGGCTCACAGACTAAAGTTGAGGCCGCATCAATTTGGGAGATTTGCGGCAGAGTGCGACGGAGGTTGGCTATAAAGCAAGGTTGTGGCCAGCTGGCTCAGTTCAGGAACTCGTCGGGACATTCTCAGTGAAATGAGATGGATCACAACGTTGCTCCCGATGGTATCGTAGCTGGCGTTTATGCTGAAGTTTACACAGAACGTATAGCCCCACACTGGCTTCTCACGTTTCCAATTCCTTTATGGACAACGGACTGTCACATCCACGCTCACATCAATGCCTACCCCCAGCAGCAATTTCCAGGGGACTCGATTGTGAGCTCAGAACTGTAGCGCGCTAGATAGGAGAACTTCTGCATCACAGAGACGTTCAAGTGATCTATCTGTCAATGAAAATAGAAGCGGTCAGGATCACTGTACCCAGCGGTTGCAGGTCGTTGGCAGGTCGTGATGCGACAAACAGAGCACGGCAACGAGAGCTACTTATGACAATAAACCAAAAATGAAAGACGAAGAAGAAACAAAAAGTTTTGTCAAATCCTTAGGGTAGAACGGCGCCACCCAATCCAGGCTTTATAAATTACCCTCACGGGTGTAAGCCTAGACATAGGAAGAAGTACCAGTCCCCAGGAGTCGAACCCGTGGTCACTGCAATATATCACCGCGTCTGATTCGAAAGTGTATGATGACCGCGATATACCACTGGACTATGGGAGCTTGGTGAACAGCTGGGGAACGCAATGGTTATAAAGGCGAGGCGCGTGGCTCAAAGCTGCCTGATTGGCCAGGTGCAGATGCTTGCAGTGAAGAAGCTATGGCCGCTTGGCTTGTACAGTAACCACACGCTGCGGCCGTGATCTTGGTTCTCTGATCAGAGGGTGACTTGTCGTAAGTTCCTTCTGAGGGCACTGGTCTCCCTTTTTTTGTGCCACAATTACTACTCTGTGTAAGGCTATGGGGTCGAGTACGTAAATAGTAACTCCTACTTCATACTGGGTCGCACGACGCAAAATACCCTACTTGGAACCACAGCACGGTTTTGGCGATAGTTTTTACTGGGTAGACCGATCAGAGCGTTTACATATGTGGTCTCTGGTACAGGGCATATGAAATCAGTCAAGTTTCAATGTGGATTTTGCATTCTCTTCATCTGGTCTCGCTCACGAGGCTCATAGCTGAGGCATGGATGGATCCTCATGACCACAAAGGGTCCAAGTTACTACTCAAGCTCCATCATGTCCTCCTCATCAGCATTCTCCGCATCCTCCAGGGCCAACTGGGCAAGGAACGCGGTGTATCCACCAGTCTCGGTGTCCATCATCTCCGCGTCCTGGCCACCCTCAGTGACCTCCGTCTCGTCATTTTGGCCGCCCTCAGCGACCTTCATCTCCTCAATCTGGCTGGCCTCAGCGACAGACTGCTGAGCATTGAGCTCGGTGTGGTTGATGGGAGGAGGGGGCAGCACCTTCTTGGTTTTCTTGTCCTTCGGTCTGTAGTCGTCGTCCTTCTCCACCATGTACAGAATCTCGCCAGCAGTGTCCTCCTCATCGACCTGCTCCGCCACATCTCCAATCATATACGAAGACAGATTGACAGCCTGATTACCGTGCATGATTCCAGCAGCGGTGACAATGCTGTTGAAGCGGTCGATGGCCTGGGCAGTCTGAGCCTGGTAAGGACCTTGGCGGATGATCTGCTCGGCGTCGTTGTCATCGATCCAGGCCTGACGTGCCTCAATGAGCTTGAGAGCGTAGCGGTACACAGTTGCCTGGTGGATGTTATGGAACATGGTGCCATCCTTGGCACCAACCCAGAAATGGGAACCGAAGGGAACGGGGTGTCCAGTACTTCCGAGGTGGTATCGCACATAGTCAGTGGCATTCTGGAAGAGCAGAGCAGTCTCTTGGTCGAAGTCCTTCTTGGTAGGGTTCTGGAACTTGTTGTGCAGGGCCCTCATGATCTCAGTTGCCTCCCAACCGGGGAGAATGCAGTGGAAGCCTGGCTTCTGGATGTCGTCCTGCAGTAAAGGAGCTTTTCAGTGTTCCAGGTCTTTTTGCGTCGAGGAAGCTGCGAATTGAGTAAACTCACGATGTAATTGTAGAAAAGGCCATCCTTGGGGAGCATCTCGACCATCACCATAGACTTCTTGTAGGGCACCATTGTGAATGGGTGTTTCAATGAGATTGCTGTACGTTGGTAATTGGCGAAGACCTAAGTCGAGGGTGTCAAAGGTGAAGACGTAAGTCAAACGATGTGGAGGGTAAAGACCAGCGTCAAAGTTGGTTGTCAGTAGAGACGAAAGTTACAAGTGGTGGTGGTTAAAGGTGGAAGTCGAAGGGTTTTAAGTGGTAGGTGAAGTTAAAGGTCGAAGGTACCTAGGTACTTAAGTACTTACTGAGGTACTCTGGTAGCGCTGGCAATTCCTGTGAACGGTTTAGAAGTAAGGAGATAGGAGACTGCTGAAGGAGCTTGAAACAATATCCACTAAATAAGAGCCACTGCTTCTGGTTTTGTAGAGTTTGTGGCCCCGTCTGATAGCTTGTCTGGCCCTCAGCTGGCAGCTGACAGCTAAGCTCTATTAATCCCGATAAATAAAACTTCAGATGACGGCGACCACTAAAGCGCTTTGTCTAGCGGGGCATAGCTGTCCGTCGCCTCTGTACTCGGTGCACCTGAAGCCTGATCGACTGTCAGGTTTACGAGCTCATGAGGCCCTCGCGACTACGCGACCACGCGACCAAACCGGCAACGCGTCGATAACGTGACGCGGTGATGATAAACAATGAACCCGACTTTAGGTAGATGAATAGTTTGAATATGATATCGAATACGTGAGTTCACTTAGATAGTATTTTAGCAGACTATGGGAAGAATATATGACAAACAACAAGACTCCTTGTCATATGTCGTGATACAATCGCGCCCTATATCATCTCCACACAGTCTATCGCGATACCACCACTCAGATAACCCGTGCCCGTGCTTCCCGTCACGACGTTGATAGTCAAGACCTGCCAAGAGCTCGTCGAGGCCAGCCAGGCCGTAGCCGGGACCGTATACTCCAACACGACGTTGTTGCCCCGATACGTCCCCACGGTCAGGGACCGCGTCGAGGCCTGTGTCGTGGCACTGGGTATGGAGCTCGTCCAGGAGTTAACCGTGATCTGTGGCCGCCCGTTGATGTACGCCTCCGTGATGCCGATCCGGACCGTGTGTGCCGCCGTGAGCTGGGCGGCTGTGAGGCGGAAGTAGATGACGTGACCGTTGTTGATGTCCTGCCAAATGTACGACGGGAAGCTCGAGGTTGCCGTCGTGCCCACGATGAAGTTGCCGACGTCCCAGGAGGCGATGCGGCTGTCCGATGGGTGCATGTAGGTGGGCTTCCATGGGGTCGTGTCGAAGTTCAGGAACCCAGAGGGCGTGCCGTCCCAGTCGCCGATACGCCAGATGGCTGTGGTGTCTCTCGGGTCGACGCATGTGATAGTGTTCAGAGTGACAGTGGAACCGGCCGTGATGGTCACACTTGAGGTATACACCTCGAGCTCGTCCTTGTATACCGTGAGGGTATACGTCCCGGGCAAAGCCCCGGTAATCGCCCAAGCGCCACCGGACGTTGCGGCGGTCGTCCAGTATTGGGCTTCTGTGTTGGAAAGGCCGACGGTGTACTCGAAGTTGCTCTTGGTGTTAGACAGGCCCACGCCAGCCACTTTGCCGCGGCCAGTGGAGGCAACCCAGCCGTCGATGCCGAGGGTATCGAACCAGCTCCAGTCGGCCTTGCGGGCGAAGAGGGAGCTGTTTGGCGTGTCGCCGTCGGTGAAAGCAAGGACCGAGGGTCCTTGCAGACCAAAGCGCTCGGGGTCTGTGTGGCCCATGCTATAGTAGTAGATATCGTACAGATCTTCGCCGCTGGTGTCGGCACGTCGTTGTAGGGAGCGGAAGAAGGGGCCACCAGAGGCCTTCTCGTGGTTGGACCGGATCATCCAGATACCAACATTGCTGTTCGATTTGCCGACGTAATCAACTGCAAGATAATAGTCAATCTCCAGCTTACACGTGAATCATTCATCTCTGTATAGTACATACAGTCCTTGACACGGCCGTACAGCCCTCCATTGTAGTGCTTCGACCGTGTGGTGCCATCGCTGATGGACGAGACATCCGAGGACTCAATGTAGGAAGAACCGTCAGGGTAGAAGTCCGAGTCTTCGCTACTGGATTCATCGGTGTCGTAGGAAAAGGTACCGCCGGGCATACGAACGATGTACCGGTGGACAGTTACAGAGTCATCAGCCTTGTTGGTGAAGATGTACACATTGTTGTTCCCATATCTGACAAAGAGGTAGTGCTTGAGGGATCCGTAGGTCACCGAGACCTTGATGATATATGCAGGGCTGGAGAATTCCTCGATGGTCACTGTGCTTGTTCCAAGGCCAGACTCAACCTGGGTGTTCTTGCTACTGTATCCGTTGTACTCAACCCCCTGAATATCACATGGTGATCAGCATGTACACTACTCTTATAGTACTGTGACCAACCCTGCAACGCTGATTGTAGACGGACATGTCCCTGCAGGGGCTGAGAGTGGTACATACATCATATTTCATCGACTGGATATTGCCATTCGTCTTGCTGACTTCGATGACCAGCTTCGACCCGCTATCAATGGTATAATAATTGCCATTGTCAACATAGCCAAACGACGCCAAAGCGACGGCGGTAAAGAGAGACCAGAGAAGGGTAAATACCAGCATCTTGGCTTTTATCTGGATATTGCCCAAGATAATTCTGGCTGAGACTCGATGCGGCGAAGGTAAAATTGATGTTGCAGATGAGACCGTGGTCTACAGGGACACCGGAGCATACTATATAGGAGAGAGCGTATGGTCATATCTCTCCTCCAGCCGCCCATACACCTGCGCCCACTCACCGCGTGGTGTCCCATTGCAAAGCTCGCGTGGACATGACGCAAAGGCTCAGTGGCAGCTAACTTTGGTACCGTAGCCCAAGCGTAAGTCCCACACGCGGTACGGAGTGGGAGGCTACGACCATTGTCGCTTTTCGGTCCGGACCCGATCGTACAAAAATGATGGAGGCTTCCAAGTGCGCTAGCTAATATTTCTGATCACGAGTACCCTGGGAGCGGAGGATTGCGTGCCGACGGGCTCTTCATTTCCGTGTTGAAGATGACGGGTGGGAGGAATGTTCGAAGGGCTGCGCCGGCATTTGAGGAAAATAGAGCACAGCCGGCCTTGGCGGTGCCAAACTTCGCTCTTCAACTTGCTTATCACCACTAGGCAGGACCTTGTAGAATTCCCTATACTCCACTGCATAATTGGGTACTGTTATGGCCTCTTATGCACACGTACGGAATACTGATCTGTCAGATGGGTCTAGCCCCAGGAGGCGACAGGGACGCATGACAAGTGCCGGTGATCTTTTTCCCAAACCGAGAATGGCGGGTATTATTTGAGGTGTGCGGATGTTTCTATGTAGAGGTTATTTAGAGGACCCCTGAGGTTAATTGGTGGATAATCCCGCAGTCTTCAAAATTCAAACCTGCCTTTCCTGGAAAGCTGTTGGACTTCAAGATCGGTCTTTTTCCGTCTCCATCTCTTCCTCCTTCACTCTTAAAAGTATGCCATCGTCTAGATCAATTGTCCAAGTTTCACCTTCCTCAATTGTGGTCTCACCTTGCCCAGACCTCGATACCGCTCCTAGTGGACGGTCACTTGGAAACCAAGTGATGAGGCCCTGCAAATTCGGCTAGTTATCCGAAACAGCCACGGAATGGTTCTTATGGATTCTTACTGATCGAATGGGCTGATCAGAGCGCTGCTGGTAATTCGATCTCCTCATCTTTGAGTCCTGCTTCGACCTTGGCTCCCGAGATTACAAAGATTTGAAAAATATAGATTCTAATGCAGCTAGTCTGCGACATCTGGACCTCGTCGCTCAAAGCGACTGAGGGTTGATTAGAGTACTAGCAGCTTGTATGTTACAACTTTCAAACCATATTAGTGCTATCCTGTATATGTCACCTCTGAGATTTGATAAATTTGGAGTTTATAAGTAGATGGTGTTACTTGGATTGTCTTCTATCCGAGCAACCGATGTGCAACGACATCTGGAACGATCCAAGACAGCAAAAGAATTGAACTAATTATAGCATGAATGATCTAGGCGATGATACCCAGTAGGATACTTTTCCTCTGTGTTATATATGTCCAAGGTACCAAGATAATGCTTATTATTAACCTTGACCACCGAAAGGACTGAGACATCACATGGTGTTGTGGGCGAGTAATGTTATCAACCAGACCAGTAGCGACGATTTGAACGGGTGCTGATATGTATCAGACCAGTGACAGGAACTTGTACGATAGCTAAGCGAGCGAGTGGCAGTCTTGTCTCATTCTGTTGAAACCTCTTTGAAACAGAACCCTCGAACACAACAATTACTTCCAAGGAAGGACCCCCTGCGATCATTGAAAAATCCTTGTGCGAATCTCCTGTGGTCCCATTCGCGGTCGTCCAAGCGAAGTTGTCTCACTGTGTGTAACACAGCATAACGCCGCATCTGACGCAAGAAGCTGAAAATTCAAAGCTGATTGAGTGGGAAAAGAGTACTGAGGGAAACATCACCAACCGCAGTCCAAGCCTTGACCTCAGTCTCTGAACAGTCCAGAAAGCTATCATGCGACAGTCGATTCGTCAACTATTCACAAGAAAAAAACACAATACAAAAAATGACGGGACCCGCGGATTACTGGCACGAAGCAACACAAAAGCTGGACCCAGAGTTGATCCAGATCTTTGGCACAGTTGGGCTTACCCCGCTCAACAAAGTGGATGTGCTGGCAACTGTTCTTACAACGGCGAAGAGCAAGCGGGACTTGTGTCTTCGCAATCGCTGGAAATTCAAGAAGTCTAATGGCGAGGTCATAATCCTCCGCGATGTTGTAGAGAAGATCGTCGTGTGGGTCGGGAAATTCATCAGCGTGGGAGACACGGCCGCGCAGTACGATTCCGCCCATGCTGCGCTGCCCTGGGCGGCCGTCCGATTCTTACTCCAGGCTACTGTTAGCGATGTGCAACTGTTCGGCGCGACTTGCCTCAGCTTGGAAACGATTTCGCGACTCATCCTTCGTTACCAAATCTTTGAGGATCTCCACCTTCACAGAAAGACGACCAAGATTCAAAAGCTCCTGGACGATGCACTTGTCAGACTTTACACCGGCTTACTGACTTTCCTTGGGAAGTCTATTCTGTATCTGAAAGAGAGTACCACTGGTCAGTATAACCCGAGCATCCTTCCCTGCCCAGGTCGACGGCCATCTTCAAGACTGACCTTGCCGACTGACTACCTATGTAGTTCGCGTCTTAAAGGGAATCACTCGCAACGCAGACAATAATGCCAAAGCGCTTCAAGAGCTTCTCGACATGGACGAGGATATTCTGAGGATAGCTGAAGTGGGTGATTCAGAGACATTGCAGCGACTTGAGGTAGCCTTTGCGCGTATCTCTTACGGTCAGATGATCAGCGAGAAAAAGCTCGCCGAGGAGCAGCACCGACAATTTCTCGGATGGCTTTCGTCTGCTCCTTACCCCAAGCACCATCAATCCTATTCCGAGAGAAGAATCCCCGGATCAGGAAAGTGGCTTATGGATGGTGCCGTGTACCAATCGTGGCGTACGTCTAGCTCATCGTCTGTTCTGTTCCTTCACGGAATTCGTGGGTCAGGGAAAAGTACCCTGGCCTCCGCCATCATCGATTCGCACCTCGATGAGATCCAGGCAAACCAACTGGCTGCGCCTATGGGATATTTCTACTGCGCAGGCTATCGGTTTGAGCCCCAGCGCTCCTTTCCAGAGGAGATCATGAGAAGCATTGTGAGGCAACTTACCACTTCGAGGTCTATCCCACACGCAGTTCGAGACAGCATTTGGTCCGAATATGAAGATCGGAGGACCCAAGCCGACGCTGACGGATTCGAAATCGAGAAGCTCAACACTGAGGCCTGTGTCAAAGCGATCCTGGATGTCGCTTCAATCGACCCAGTGACCATCATTATCGATGCTGTCGACGAAATCCAGCGCTCGGCACAGCACGTCTTGCTCCAAGCGTCAAACAGGATTGTGGCAGAATCCGACAATGTAGTCAAGGTCATTATCACCAGCCGTAATAACGGTCATGTGTTTGCGCATCTTTCCGGAGCACATGATATAGAAATACAATGTGGGGACAACTCTGTGGACATCAAGAAGTTTGTTTTGCATCAACTCGATCAAGTTATTGGTACCAAGCGACTTTTGAAAGGAAGCGTATCGAAAGAAGTGAGGAATCAGGTCGAAACGATGCTCATCAGAGGCTCCGGTGAGATGTGAGTACCTGCTTCATTGTCGTCCAATTCAGTGACCGCCTGCGCATCAGAGGATTGCATATGACAGTATCACTAATCGCATAACAGGTTCCTCTGGGCGGATCTGCAAATCCAGTATTTATGCGAAAGGAATCATTCGGATGATGTCCTTCAAGCTCTAAATCAACGCATGTCCACTACACTAGATGACATGTACAGTGAGTCTCTCGATCGACTCATGGACGCAGGTACGGCATCCCGTGACATAGTTATACGGCTATTCTCGTGGCTACTTTACGCCGTAGAACCATTGAGACCCGAGGTCCTACTCTCCATCATCGCATATGGTCCTTCAGAGGGCAAAACAACCATCGCCATGAGCGCCGTGACGCATATGTGCGCAGGGTTGGTCACCATCGACAAGCACTGTAATGTGGTACGCTTTGCCCATCATTCGGTACAAGAATTCGTTAGGAGCCAGGAAGAGTTCAATATCCGCATGGGTAACAGACTAATAGCGTCATCCTGTCTATCCACTTGCATCGAAGGACAGCCGTCAAGCCCTGGCCTGGCAAGCGGAAACCAGGAACAAGATGCATACACTTATGCAGCCATGTACTGGGCCTACCACGTCAGGCTCGCAGATATCGAACGAGTGAACGACGAATTGCTCCAACAACTGACAGAGTTCTGTTTTGACGACGAGGAATGTACTCCTAGCTTGCTGTTCCGGATGTGGCTCGAGACTGTTGAGCGCCTCCTTGAAGATCTACCCAACGAGCACGCTCTCAAGTCGCAGTTAGCAGAAACTACAAGCTTGGAGCAATCCTCATTCTACACTGCATGCACTTTCGGGCTTACGGAACTTGTATACATCGTCCTTCAGAAGGGGTTTAGTCCGAATGGACGGAATACGGCCGGGCAGACAGGAATCTACTTGGCGAGCGTAGCCGGCCATGCTGATACGGTGCGGGTGCTGTTGGAACATGGCGCCGACGCAGACATTCCCTGTGGCCGTTTCAAAAATGCGATACAGGGGGCCTGTTTCTGGGGTCATGGAGCTACCGTCGAAGTTCTTCTTCAAGCCAAGAATTCTCCGCGAGCATGTGGTCTCTTCCGGAACGCTCTGGAAGCATGCTATCAAGGCGGACACGAGGGCCTTGCACTAAATCTACTACAATATGCTGATGTGGTCGTCAACAAAGACGACTACAACGCGGCGCTGCAAGGTGCAGCGGATGTTGGATTTCTGCGCGTAATCGACTGGCTACATAGCCCCACGGTCATGAAAAGACACGGACAGGCCCATACTATTGCAGGTATGATGGCACAGATGCAAAAACTTGTCAAGAACGGCAATGTGGCAGCACTCAATCGATTCATCGATTCGGACACACAAAGTGCACTATCTCCCTCTTCAGTAGCCACTGCAGCAACCTACGGCCGCGAAGCCATGGTGGAATTTCTCTTGGACAAGGGAATGAACATCGAAGAGCCAGGCTCGATCGGATCGCCTCTGAGATCTGCTTGCCTGGGAAATCATCAGCGGATCGTGCGACTACTTCTGCAACGTGGTGCGAAACTCGACGAAGGTGGTGCTTTCGGCGTCGGACTCCAGGCTGCGGCAATGAAGGGCCACGTGGGGACTGTCAAGCTCCTCCTTCAAGAAGGGGCGCTGGTCAACAAGTACGGTCCGCCGTATGGCACAGCACTACAGGCTGCTGCTTGGTGTGGCCACATCGACGCGCTTGAGCTGTTGATCGACGCTGGTGGCGATATGCTCGCCCAGGGTGTCGCAAAAGACGCACTGCATGCCGCAGCCGAGAGGGGTCACACCGAGATTGCTAAGTTACTCTTATCTCGTCATTACAACTTCCCAACGTTCTTCCCGATCCCGCTTTCTATATACCAGCCGCCCTCAAATCCTTACACCGATTTTGAGCAGAAGCAGGGGTTTGTGAGTGAGAGCCTTGAGAAGAGTGCCGACGGCGGCCACGAAGCCCTTGTTCGATTACTGTTGGAACACCGGAAGGAGAACGCGATATCAGAATACGAGATTGGTGTCGCCTTTTCTCGAGCAGCCATCAAGGGCCATCTCTGTGTAATGGCAGTCTTCTTGGAGTTAGAGGATATCCGACCGCATCTTTCCCGCGCGTTGGCGTGTGCTATATCGTGGGGACCAGATGCTGCAGTCGAGGCTCTCTTTCCGTCATCAACTAGCCTGTCCATGCATGAATTGAGGCGGGCTGTTGAGATCGGCATCGAAGCGGCTGCCGATAATGATCGAGAAGCCCGGTTAAAACTGGTCATCGAGATGGGATCCCTCCACTGCCAGCAGCTAGAGGACAGGTTGATCAAGCTCTGTGGCCAAGCCTTGATACTCGCAGCAAGACATCAGATATTGCAAGTAGTTGATAATATCATGGAATCGGTGCTGCTCCTCGACGAGTGCGATATTGACATCGCTCTCGACGAGGCTTGGGATGAAGGACATGCTTCAGTCATCTTATGCTTCTTGGAGCATCGGCAAAACGACGAATATCATTTATACACAGCAGCCGGAAATGGCAACGACGCCGTTGTCCGTGTATTGATGGAAAGAGAGTGTAGCAACACGAACGCGGAGGAAGCCCTCGTGCTGGCAGCAGCGAATGGTCACACCGACACGGTGAAATACATCGTTGCTCGCGGAACGGACATAAACTGCACCGCACTGCTCGTGGGCGCACGGCCGGGTCAGCCATGCCGTCTTAGCCCCCTCCAGGCTGCATTGAGAGGGTTTTTGCGCTTTTATGAACGCAGCAGAACCTCCGAGGCACCAGAAGGAGACTGGTGGTTTCATCCGAGAGGAACTCTGCTGGCAGATACAAGGCCCGGCCCCAATCCTTGCTTCTCGGGGTCGAGTAAATGGAGGCAAGCAGATGAGAACCAACAGAACGAGCTGGTCTTGGTGCTTCTTGACCTCGGAGCCGACCCAAATGACTTGGGCGGTTTAGAAAGATCCCCGATCCAGGAGGCTGCCGAATATTGCCCGGAAACCGTTGTTGCTCGTCTTTTAGATGCAGGAGTGAATCCCCTGGAGGAGCACAATGGTCCATCAGCTTTAGACGTCAGTATCCGCCGTGTGCAGCTTCTTATTGAAGGGCCGTTGGCACCTCACCTAGGGTACAACGTTCGATCCAATTATTTCAGTGGAGCGGGAATCATTCGGCGGTTTCTCGAAGTGGCTACGCCTGAAAGTTGCGGGAACATTTTGGATCAGCTGCTTGAGTTCTTCAAATTTCTGATTTGGCATCCAGTTAAAACTTTTGATAGACCATCTCGGGAGTTCGTGTGTACCGGTGGCTGTTATTGGTCACCCACCGGTAAATTCCTTGACAGGAAAGTAATTTTCCAAGACGGACCGGGAGCGGCCTTGGAGGCTGTTCTCCTACGCCTCCCAGCCGAAGAGAACACCACACACGATTCTTTGTACAGAGACTTCCTACAGATGGCTTCGGAAACCGACGATTCGGAAATTTTGCGCTTGTTGCTTCAAAAAGGAGGCAAGTCACAGGAATTATCGGTGAGCATCCTCAGCAACGCCCTCGTCGCTACTTCGCAATATGGCTACACAAACACAGCGAGGATCCTATTGGAAATAGGGGCAGATCCAAACGTTGAAAACACACAGGGAGTGACAGCTTTGGATTGTGCAGTGACCAATCAACATGCTTCCGTCGTAGAGCTACTCCTGCGACATATTCCCGCACAAGCTCTGGGCCAACAAGCGCACGAGACTTACCGGTACATGATCACCACTCAGAACAAGAAGTTGGAAGCCAAGCGACCTTTCGGTCTTAAGCATCTGCTCTACATCGCAGCCTGGAATGGTGACGCTAGCACTGTCAATCATCTCCTCCAAGCCGGTGCTGACTGCACAGCACCTTCCACAGACGCCCAATATGAGCCACAGCCTTTACTGGCTGCATGCATGTCAGGTAGCATAGAAGTGGTCCGGCTTCTTCTTGAGTGGGGGGCACTACCGGACATCGTTGGTTTGGGGCCGGACAGCGACTGGGTGATGAATCGGAATCCGGCTCTGTACAACCCAATCCACCTAGCCTGTCGCCACGGACACATAGATATCGTTCGGCTTCTCCTAGATTACGGAGCACATGTGGATGGGGTTACTCGAATCCACAGGACTCCTCTGGTGGTCGCGGTGGGAAACGGGAGGCTCGAAATCATACGACTGTTGCTTAATGCTGGTGCTCAGATTGACATGGTCAGGCGCGGGAAAACGGCTTTTTCGGTCGCTGTACGTCGAGGTGATGCCGTCGTACTTGATGCGCTACTCCAAGCTGGGGCGGTCGGAGTCGACGGTAAGCACGGTCGGGCTGCATCACACGAGACGGCAGGCATACAAGATCCTCCCTCCGAGGGAAAAACCCTACAGATGAAGGCAGGCCTCAGGGAGGAGGAAAGCCCCGCCCTCACCTGGGCGCTCTCTCTGGCGACGAAGGATTGGAACAAAGAGATGTTCGAGACGTTGTTCAAGTATAGCAGCAGACCGCTCGATCATATTCACAATGCGTGTCGCCTGGGATCGGTCGTTGTCCTTCAACAAATTGCGAAGGGCAATGAGGGCATCCTTGATGAGAAAATCGACAGAAACAAGAGCGCTCTGCAGGTCGCGGCAAGCTACGGTCATCTTGAAGCCGTCAAATTCCTATTCAAGGAAGTAGTAAGCCCCCTAAACTCTCGACTGGACTTCATGCAGATTAGCGGAGCTGCTGTGATCGCAGCGTCCGAAGCAGCTGTCGGATATTATCTCAATTCTTTGAGGGGTTCCTCAGTGCCGAACAATATCCACAGGCGTGCGACTCACTTGCCCGTCAACTCACAGAGCCGGTTCACCAAAGCTTATCGAGGTAAATTTGCTGAAGATACAAAAATCGAGGAGTGCTGGAACGCTGTGTGTTACCTGGTCGAAAACGGCGCTCCGTGCGACGGAAAATCCGAGCTATTCGGAAGCACTTTGAAGATGGCAATCATGACAAACGCCTACAAAACTACGAGACGACTATTGTTTGCTGGTGTTGACCCTAAGAATCTTGATCTCGACAAATCTGAAGCGTCCATGGTTTTCCGTGGATATAATTGGTTATCTCGATACCCGGCGATGAAACCGTTGCTCGATGAGCTGGGGATCAGTAGCAATGGTATCTATCGTGATGATGCTTGGACTGCTAATGATGGTTACGATGATAGCGATGTTGAAAGGCAGGACGAAATTGGAAACGAGGATTACGATGACTCCCGCGGCGAACATCGCGGCACGGCTAGCGATGACGACTGGCACGTACTCCGGAACTAGAGTACAGTCGAAGACACCAATCACCAATGAATTGATACTTTTGCGATGGGAGGAAGAGAAGAGGATATCACGGATAGAGAGAGTCTACACAAAAGACGAAAGAGCACGAGTCCTAAAGAGAGCACAATCATTTGCATATTCCGAGCTTCACACTCGACTAAAATCCAAGCGAAATGTGCATGTTAACAGGAAACTCGGTGATCATTTGTGTGCTGATCAATTCCAGATGGAGAAATCCCCTAGGATGTCCCTACATATGCCCAGCATGGAGTAACATTCTTGTACCATCCCTTTCCCCACCGCGGAGAGATGTTCGTTTTACCATTGAAAAGTAGACTATTTTTGAAACAGCATCACAGCTCCCCATATGTAAACAACAAGTAGCTTGGAGGTAGAAGGTTTGGTAGCGCTGTCGAGCCAAATCATGATCACGCACATATGGTAGAAACCTGTGCACCTTATTCCCTCGTGTCCATGGGAGGATATGTAAGGAGCAGGAATACAAACGAAAGAACGCTCACAACATTATTACGCCTCGGCCACGCGCGTTGCCAATTTGACAGCCCTTCCAAGCTCGTGCTCTTCAAGCTTGTTCAGTACCTCGGCCTTAGAGCCATGCTGATGTGGAAAACAATGTCCGTGTCCCGGTATGTATCTTTTCGGACCCAGCACCTCCCTCCTTTTGATCCGGACCATTGGCTTGTTCGTATGGATATCAAAGGGGATACAAACTCCCCATGAGTGGGTAGCTTTGACCAAGATGTGCTTCAGCGACCTTTACCAGCGCTACGCACAAATGGTTCCAAGGGAAACACTTCATTCTCCGGCTTCACCCCGCCATAGATTTGATCCCACCTCCACTGAATTACTTCCGGGGTCTTCCAGGCATATTCCGGGTCCCGCAGCCAGAACCGAAGGAGATGTCGTCTGCATTGATGTCAGTGACATCTAAACCTCCGCCCCCATCAAAAGTATTCTTGGAAAAAGGATAAGTAGGGAAATAGAAGGGATTGGACGTACCGCTTTTCATCGCTGTCAACGAAGCCATCTCTGGCATGAAAGATCGCGACATTGTTGACATACTGAATGTCACCCTTTGCGAAGTGGGTGTTCACGCAGAACTTTTCACCTAGGAAGTGCAAAGCATCGAGTGCTTCGGCCTGAGCTTCTGTGATAGGTGGTATTTCAGGGTTTCGCGGAAGGTGGCCAAAGCCAACGAAGTATCTTCGGCCGTATTGCAAGGAGACCCGCTCTGGTGTCGTATCCGTGGCCGGATGATGGAACATGAGCGGTCGTGGGGTAGACTTCTGCTTGGCATCTTTTTCGAATCTGTTTGACGATGTCAGTGTCTAGATTATGTTGCGATCTTTTTGTCTTCATCGCTGGACTACAACTATCGACTTACACCTCCATATCCCACGACTGGCTAAGTGTATGAATCAAATCCGGACGCTTGGATGCAATCTCGTTGTACACCCTCCAAGTCGATGCCAACTTGCTCGCACCACCCTCAACAGCAGTCTCCAGAGCGAAAAGGCTGACAATATCACCAGAGTCCGTATGAAACACCTGCTTGTCAGTGGTATAGGCTGGAGAGCCGATACTGCTCTTCATGTCCGTGAGGTAGCTAAGATCCTTGATGTGCGAGAGCACAACGTCGGCTGGACTACCATCAAAGGGGCTTCTGTGGTCCTGACGACCGCGCTGGGCAGCTATGTGTGCTGAGATCCCAGTGTAAATGATGATGTTCTCCTCGCGGGTGTGATCGTCAACACGAACTCCCCGGATGACGAAGAAACCATGACCGAAGTGCAACTCATGAGAGAGGCGACGAAGCTCTGCGTGGAGTTTAGGTAGAGGAAAGGTATCCTGGGTTACTTGCGGAATTGGCAAGTTGAGGGCTGAGGTGAGTCGTCAGCAGGAAGCTTTTGAGTTGCACATTAGAGCAACACCTCAGGGACCAGGGTGCAGCCAACATTTGAAGTACCTCACTGCTTCATCGATCTCAGCCAGCTCGTCTTCGTTTAAGACGTAGGTCCAGTCATATGTTTCGGCAACCGTGTCTCCCTCCCAGACCATGTCGCCCCGCAGTTGGTCAGGGAATCCTTCCGGCACCGTAGTGGGTAGTCGTTCGGTTTCTACTCTCCGGGCTGCCCGTGCCTGATACTTGGCGAAGTCCGGCGCATAATCAATGTCTGGCTGTCCTGGAGGCGCTTTGGCTGTAGGCGTAGGGAATGACGAAGAGACGCCATTCGCTACTGCGGTGGCCATGGTAGCAAATGTTGATGTCAAGCCGGAATAGTTTAACAAACGGACTCGGAGTACGCGTGTAAAGGGTCTTCGCAGTATTATATATGATATTTGACCTGCAGTTCATTACTTCGTCACGATGAGTTTTCTCTGAGAGACGTTGACGATAGGGTCTTGCCCGAATGGGCTGCGTCATTGCGGGTGGAGATTGCGCCATACAGCAGTCTGGGATTAGTATTCGCCCAGCAAACACGTGAGGCAGATATCGCATGTAGTCCTGAATGATTTACAGGAGATCCCCACTAAGTATGCGAGGAACTGCCGAGAATAAGCGCACTAGAGGTCGAGTTCTCCTCGTTGCCCACGGTATCGGTTTGTGGAGATGGTTGCACGAATGATCCTCCTTCGCTGCATCACTTTGGGAACCCTGTAAACACGGTGCTAAAAAGCGATCCACAGGCGCGAGAATGGCAACATTTTCCGAGTCGTATCAATCATCCACTGAGCTTAGTTTCGTAAGTGGCTTTTTTTTAATGCTTAGTCTGAGTCTGAGGACTTAAGGCATAGCCTCACCTTTGCCACTTTGGAATCTTCGCAGGCCATCACTACGTATTGGTCAACCATTCTGAGTATCACAATAGCACATAATTACAGCAAAGGGGTCCCAAAAGCATCTGAGTAAACTATCGTTTCAGCTCTTGGGCTCAAGCGTCCAGGATTGGTTCGGACCTTGTTACCGCTGCAAAAAGCGGTAGGTCTCCTGCATTGATGCAACATCTCATGGAGGTCAGAGCGTACGGCAAGATTACTTGCCCCAGGAATTGATCGAGCCACGACAGCACACGCAAAGGTTCCTGCGGTGGAAAACAGGCTGCAAAGACTACAAACAAGCTGCAAGTTTTGATACCAATTGCATCAAATCCAATGTTTGTGACCGGGTGTAGACAATTCAGTATAAACCATAGAATGGAAGGTAGGTACTGCGTACGCACGGTGACGATAGATCTCCGGATATCAAATAAGCCATTGGGTCAGGGGCAGATTCAAGATGTACCTACCACGGCAGGTACATCATGTACGTACATGTAGTCACAAGTTTCGTTCCCGTTTGCTTCTGCTCAATGTCATTTTCCCCGGAGCGCCTACCGGTATTTCAATCCACCCTCCCACCAAAATCCATCGAGCGGAGCGTTCCAGCTCAAGTGCCATCGTTGTAGCACTAGCAGCTCCCTTTCTGTCTAGACTCACACTATCACTTCTTCCATACTCAGTTTTTTTTATTGAATCTTCAAAACGATGGACGACGAGACAGCCCGTCTGGTCTTCCAGCTGCAGCTGGAAGACCTTCAGGAGGTTTCATCAGACTCGAAAGGGAAACAACGAGCCGGCGAGGTCACTGATTTTGAACTTGCCTTGGGCTGCTACAGAGCCGAGCTGGAGTCCGGCACAGCCTTTGTGTCAGACAGGCATATGTGTATGAGCATTGCTAGCGCCGTTCGATGGGACGGCGATGTAATCAACGACATGATGGCACAAGAGGAACAAGCCATGGCAGATCGGGGCCTGGCACTACGTTCAAGGGACGGAATCATACCACCGCCGCAGGATGCTGACGGAGAACAGCAAGGATCGAAGAACGAAGGGGACAATCTTGATGACGAGCTCCTCGAGAAGATGGCAACACTATACATATTTGGGCCCAGAAACAGCAATGGTTCTGACTCTGAGGTAACCCAGGCAGAGTCCTCGGCCTGGGCTGCGAGCCGGGCCAATATTTGGAAGCCAGCCGGAGATGTCGCCAAGAGACAGTGCGTCAGTTGCCTGGAACACTTCGAATTCTTTGACGTGACCCGAGCCCCATGCTCTCATGAATACTGCCGCGAGTGCATAATTGAACTCTTCACCCAGTCGTTGAACGATGAGTCGCTCTTTCCCCCTCGCTGCTGTGGTCAACTTATTCCGGCCGAAACCAATCGCATCTTCCTGCCATCGAAACTGGTGGGAGAGTACCAGGCAAAGAAGCTGGAAAGGGACACACCCAACAGGACTTACTGCCATAAACCCGGATGCTCTACGTTCATTCCACTACAGTTTATCAACAACGATGTGGGCAGTTGTGTTCGCTGCAATGCGAAGACCTGTGTCTTCTGCAAGGGCGCCTCCCATGAAGGCGAATGTCCAGAGGATACAGCCGTCCAGGAACTGCTCCAGTTAGCAGCTGAGAGCGGATGGCAACGATGCCACTCCTGCCACAGACTAGTTGATCTAAAACATGGTTGTTATCATATAAGTTCGCCCCCCCCTCCCCAGTCGACCTAGTCCTACAATGGCCACGATCATCTCTGCTCACATAATCCTTCAAAGCGTGCCTTTGCCGAGCCCAATTCTGCTACTTATGTGCGGCTTCATGGAAGACTTGCAATTGCCCTCAGTGGGATGACGAGCTACTGCTCGACAGAGCCAATGTTGTGGTTGATCGCAACTTCCGTCAAGGCGTTCTCCCCGAGGGAGAAAGGGCCAGAATGGTGGATCGGGCACGGCAGCAGTTGGTGAATGACCACGAGTGTCGTCATGGCTCTTGGGGAAAAATCGCCGGGCCCAGGAACTGCGAGGAGTGTGGTGACCGGTTGGCCTTATATCTCAATGTGTGCCGACAATGCAACATCATGGTCTGCCGGCGATGCCAATACAACCGGTTATAGTTGTCAGGAGAGTCTGAGAAGCAACCTTGGAACTTGGACCGGTGCCATTCAAGGTTAGACTTTGGAAGTGCTAGCTGGGCATATAGTAGTTGTTAGCTATGATGAAGTACTTTGAGATGGACGCAAGTTCTAATACCTAGGTATCGCCTACGTGCGCTTGCAAGAGGGAGGTCGACATCTGGGTCAGCATTGTGACAGATTGATAAATAAGCAGGAAATTGGTTCCAAGAAGCATACAGGCTGTATATACTACCTGGGTAGCTTCAGACCATTCATTGGTCCTCCGCAATCCTGAAGTGCACATCATTGCTTGTGACAGCATTTCACCGAGTGGCATCTTCAGGGGGCAGTGAATATATGAAGGGTTGGTGAAAGTAGTGCGGTGGTTGCAGGCACCGGGTATGGCTCACGAAATATGTACCTAGGTACTTAGGTACTTAGTGGGTCCAACAACGTCAATGGTAGAAGACTCCCGGAAAACTTCAGACTCATCTCATGCCGACCATGACATCTCGGTATCTTCAGCCATTCAACAGTCCGAGCATAAAATCCATATAGCTGAGGAACAATGATCTCACTTATACTTTGATCAAATCTACCCTGACTGTAGCAAGTCAGATGAAATTGGGGCCGACAAGGGCCCCAGTACCGACGACGGCCATGCCTCTACCCAAGTTAAGCCCAGAGGTACAGGCGATGCGCCTACGCCTACGCCACATCCACATTCCAGACCTTCCTCCTCTATATGCTCCAAGGTTTCTTGCACCCAAGATCCGCGACCATATCGAAGGCCAGATCAAACAGATGCGTTCCGCCGCAGGACCAGACACCCTTCAGAGCCCAGATACTGCCGAAGAAGCAGGTGAAGATGCGCCCCGCCCCTTCGGGAGGCCCCTCTCAAGCTTTGGGACATGGCTAAAGGGCGCCAGTCCGCCGCCTACCGTTCTCTCATTCACCCGCCGTCCAACCTATGTCCTTCCGAAGCATCAGCTTCAGAATTCCGAGTCATGGGAGGCCCAGTACCTCACCAGCGCGCTGAAGAGCAGGATGCAGGTGAAATTCCCCTCTCCTCCTCAGTGGTCTCCATCGCCCTGGATGCCATTCTGGGAACAAAACAAAGCGAAGCCGGAGTTGAAGTTTGACCCACTCAACCATGAATGGCCTGCTGCAGGCATCATGGTCCTGCCGTGCGCCGAGCCCATGTACCTCGGGCCGGGCCAGGTGTCGATGTGGCCCATTATGGACATGAAGGACGATGTTCAACGTGGGAAGAAAAGGTTCCGCACGAAATACGAATACGAACGAGTGCTGGAGGATACCACAATAGAGGTGCTGAAACGCGAGTACGGCATCGAAGCCTTCGCCATCCCCGGCACACCAGGCGTTTGGGTCGAGTCAAAAATCCCCCCGCCAGAAATTGACTCGGCGCATTTCGACCAGAGCAGGACCACTCGAGCGGAGAACAGGCGTGAGAACGTCCGCCGCATAGCCACCATCCACGCCTCCATTACGGACGACATCACCCAATGGGGCGTGTCGATTCACGTCGGCCAGCCTGACCCCATAGTGGATGGCTGGACAAGCCTCACCAACCCGTGGACGCCCACCCGCCAACACAAATCCACCACCAGTATAGTCGCGGAACTCGCGCACACTGGAACGTCACCTCGACATGCGAGCCGCACGAATCAGGCGGACCTCTATAGTCACAGGAAGACCCGTTACCTGCAGACCTACTTCAACAAGGACGCGCCCTTTGCGGGGACTATGTATCATAGCATGCCTTACAGCTTGATTAAGGTGCAAGATGGCCGGAGGGAACCGGCCCCGCTGGGCCTGGACAACCGTGACTTGTCAAGTGCTTGGACCTACGAGTTCGGCCGCCAGCTCGGGATGCACGACGGCTTCATTGACCACTATGGTGTGGTCGACTTTGCGGAGGCCAACGCTACTCACTTGCCAATCAAGACGCCCAGGCCCGGCTTCATGAGCCGACCATTGCTAGACGAGCACTGGTTGACTAACCCATACGAGCAAGTAGACGTCCCATCGGTGATGGTGGGCAAGAATGAGTTGGTGTCGTCTGCAATCTTGGGGGACACATTACGTCTGGAGAGTAAAGATGGGAAGATCGATTCTGACACACATGAAGGATGGATGCTCTCGTGGCCACTGTGGCAGGACACCCTGATGAAGAAACTGGACCAATCCATCGCCGGTGGCGCGTGGGACACCAGGCTTAGGACCCATACGTGGGACAAGGAACAGTCAGCGAGGCAAGTGCGCCGCAAGGTAGCAGTCAAAGAGACGGAGGACCTTCAGCAGCAATGGAGCGCACAGACGAGGCAGCTCATTCGGCGGCCACTCACGGATGAAATCATTCAGCAGCTGACCGATAGGACACGGGAGATGGAAAGGATCTTGAGAGAGGGTGCGCAAATAGGGGGCGTCAAGTCACAGGAACTGCTGGAGAGCGCTGCAACGATGCGTCGGCTTCTTGAGAGCCGGTTCCCTCGTCAGGACAGAGTCAGGGACAAGTCAGAAAGCGTCGATGCGCTCGAGCAACTTCTATCACAAATGGGGGCAGCAGCATCGCTGCTGAAACCGTCACCGACGGCATCACCGGAGCCAACATCTTCAGAGGCATCCTCACTCCGTCCAGCATCATCATCGCCAATTCCATCGACGCAATTCGACAATTCGCCATCCTCTGAAGACGCGATGGAACGTGCGCTCAATTCCGCATGGAGCGAGAAGCCAAGCTCTGCGGAAAGAACAAATACGGAGCTGCGGGCACCTAGGGGGCCACTGCGAAACGAACGGAGAAGCGATGAGCACAAGCCGGTGGGTCTGTTCGGAGGAAAACGGACCGAATTTGTCAAGTTCACGGAAACAAGGAACGAGCAAATCCAGAGTGAAAGACGACAGAAGGGCAGGAAAAAGGCGGAAGAACGCCGCAAGGCACAGCCCGCGGCCGTCACAACCCGTCCAACAACGCCTGGAGGGGTGCCGAGCTTCTTGCCGAGGACGCAACATATCAGTTGGGACTGATTTTGGGTTTCTGCCAGAGGCGCGGGGAATCCAGCTGTAGGACCAAACATCACAAAGGGTCACTGCAATAACTGTTACTGTGGACAAGCGGTTGGTGGTGTCCGAAAAGCTTAGCATTCAGCACGCCGCCATAATGATAATCTCGTCTCCAAGCTGTCGTATTCTCAGTTAAAGTCTGCTGAATTACGCAGTACCGACATGGTATGTGGGAAGGACAGCATACCATGGCTGCTCCAATTGGGACGGGCTCACGAAGGGTGTTTGTTGATACCTTGGCATTGCTCATTGGAGTGCCACTCTGTCCTGAGATTCAATGCTAGAAGCATCTAAGCAAGGCATTCAGGAAGTACGGGTACCACAAACAACCGAAGGCTGCAAACCCGAAACTCTGTGAAACGACGTGGTAAACGCGTGGGAGTCGCGCACGTGCTGCTTCTCCGACGAAGCTCATCTGGTTGTGACGACAGTGGTATGACCCGAGGACGAACATTCGGCACAAGAACCCCTCTTCATAGACTGCCCAGTATGACAGCAAAACGACAAGCAAGCAATCATTATCACAATGGGTTCGGTGGAACCAAGGTGAAATTCAACGTTCCTGTGTCATATCATCATTATCACGTTATTACATAGGGGCGTCGTACAAGCTCGCCGAATTCAGGACGGCGGAGATGCACAAGGCGTTCTTCCTGATGTAGTCCAATCCCAAGCAGGATACGCCTGTTCGCTATGCATCTGGCGCTTCTTTTCTACCCGTCACGGGCTCTCCCTAATTGTCAAAGCGCATCGTTCCTAATGTACATCTCATCAAGCCGTGGACCTCTAGCACTTCAAGTCATGGTGCAGCTGACGTCGTTTCCGTTCCCAGCCGAATCTGTCACACGTGAACATAAGCATTTGTATTACCATGGATTGCCATGGGTTGCGCGTGAGCTCTAGATTTCACTGACCTATCAGTCTCTCGACCTCGACCGAGGCGAGGATGTAGGCTCCGGCCCCAAATGGGCTGTTGTAGTCGATGGGCTGGCTGACGTAGTACTGCGCGGTGATCGGTGTCAGTATTGAGACCAAACGACAAGAGTATGGGAAGTGCGGAGAGAATGTAGGTTTCGAATCACCTCGTAAGTAGCGGTCGAGTTCAGACTGCAAACCCCTACGGTACCGTTCCACCCCAAGGTGTCGTTCTCCTCCCTGACCAGAACCGTATTCGTCAGGTACTGGTACGCCCGACAACTGATGTTGCGCGCGGTGTGCACGTCCTGCTCGGCGATGTAGCCCAGCCGTGCGCCCTTGAGGAGGGCGTAGGCAAACATGGCCGTGGCACTGGACTCGATGTAGTTGCCCTCTCGGCCGCTCTGGTCAACAACCTGATACCAGCCACCAGTGCTGTTGTCGACTGCCTGCATGATGCTGGAAGCCAACTCCTGGTAGTAACTCAGGAGGGGGCGGCGCCAGGTGCCGGTGAACTCGGCCGGCAGAAGCTGGATGGTGTCGACGAGAGCCATGGCGTACCAGCCTAGGCTACGGCCCCAGACGATGGGCGAGGAACCAGTAGCGCGGCCGGCCCAGGTGGCCTTCCTGGTGGCGTCGTAGCCGTGGTAGAGTAGGCCGGTGGTTGCGTTGCGGCAGTGCTCCCATAGCAGGGTGAACTGTAGCAAGATGTCGTTCAAGGGATCGTTGTTAGTGATGCAGGTGCTTTCGTGGTCGACGTCGCTGACGCCGAAGCAGTGCTTGTTCAGGGCGTATATGGCGGAGAAGGGCGCGAAGGAGTACATGCCGTCCAGGTAGCTCCACTGGGGGTAGTTCTGCCAGTACCACAGTCCATTCTCGCTGTTGCGCTGGTTCAGGTCGATGCTCTGGGCAAGACCCTGAAGCGCCTCGTTGTAGATGAAGCTGCCGTTCTGAACCATGGCGTTGCCGTTGGAGAGGCGGTCGAGGGGCCAGTTGTCGACATCGGCGACGGGGCTGGTCAGGTAGTCCGCGACGGCCTGGGTGCTGCGGTGGAGGTAGTCGCGGATGAGCTGTTGCTTGGGATATCGGTCGAGAACCGCGGTGAGGGCCTTTTGGGTGAAGCCCGCCTGGAGGGCCTGTGCTGCATTGTCGGGGTCGGTCACAATGCCTTGCTGGCGCGCGATGAGGGACTCTGCCATCCAGGTCGAGTAGCTGGAGATACAGAACTCTTTGGGGTTGGCCAGGTCGCTGGTGTCTTCCCTCCTCGTAGCGGTGGCGATCGCACTACAACTTCCAATCGTCACGAAAAGGAAGAAGACGCCGACGACACAGCGGGTTTTCCAGGTAGATGAACGCATTTTATCGTACAGGTCCTGATTGAAGATGCGAAAGCGACGGTAGCGTTCCTTCCAGGTAGATGCTAGATTGGAGCGAAGCTGGCCGAGCGAACCTTGCACAGTATCGATTGGCTTCATGGTTCTTAAGTTTGGAGGGGAAAGGTTTGTATGAGTTGTTGTAACGGGGCCTGGTCGTGATGCTCAGCGACGTCGCAAAGGGCTGTAGCGTTATAGAGAACTGGGCAAACGATGTTGTAAAAGAGAGCGAAGCCAATCTTGGATGTCAGAAAGACAGTCAGGTATGTGTGGGGACTGAAAAGTCCGCGGGCCTTGTGGTAGTCGACGACCTAGTAGGCACGAGTGAGCGAGAGTCGAAAAGGGTAAGAGAGTCGGAAGGGTAAGAAAGTCGAAAAGCGTAGGAGAGTGAATCCTGTTGATCATCAGGAAAGAGAGAAAATGAGCTCGTCAGGGATATGGAAACCAGTCAGTGGTTCAGTCTGGTGCTGGCTGGTATTGGTGCTGAAGACAAAAGCAATACCTGGGCCTATCTTTGAGGACTGGTGGGGCAAGGGTCAAGAAAGAAAAGGGCCGGTTTTGCTTCGTTGGTATCAAATAAGCTTCGCTATGCTCTTGCAATTAGATGCCTATAACAAGATAGTTGCATAAACACTTGTAGCATCACGTCAGGCACTTGAAGGTTTAAAGAGGTTGGTGAGATACAAATATTTGCGAGAGGAAGTGGATTCTTGCAGCCTTGTGACAGTCGAGCTGCATTGTAATACCCGACTTTGACAGGGATAAAGCTTTTGTCACCTGGGCAGACACTAGACTTGTTCTCCGTCCTAAGGTTCTTTCAGCTGCATAACAGAAGAAGTATCGTAATCGAAAGCACTACCAAGCAATAGTAGGGTTCTAGACATCACGAACACAACTATATAGTAACGTGTAATACGTGGTTTCACTCCATTCAATGTTGTACAGCGAGGTAACGATCCCATGTTTGGTCTAGATTCAAGACAAGCACTTGTTTCGAAGGCATTTGGATAGATCAGTCCAATCCGACGACATCAACCTCACTCAGCCTTCTTCACGGGATAATAGAAGGGGGCCCCCGGGGGGTAACAGGTGTTCAGAAGGGACTCGTGGCTACGTCTTTATATTTAATAAGCAATTATAACAACAGGGATATGAAAAAGGTGCTATATAGGTTAAGGGAGAGAGTATGCAAAACATTGGCCCTACAAATAGAGGGAGCCTATAAGCGGAGAATATCCGAACGTGTCATGGGCAATGTATACTTAGGACATACATAACTGAGTCCCCTGAGCCACCTGGGCAGTGGTAATTAGCACCACTGAACCTACAAATACAACAACTTTGTATGTGATATATACTCCCGTGAGATCAACACTGTTGAGGCCATGTGTATAAATCACCAGGTCCTCTTAGCTTGTAGAAGTGGCAATAACCAATTACCTAGGTATGGCTGGACATCTGGAGGTGACAGCTACTATGTATCACATGACACTTATCTAGGTGCCTAGGTAAGTACCTAGGTAGTTCTTCAGAGACAGAGGTTACCTACCTAGGTAGGTACTTACTTTGTTTCCGTAAGTGCTTCCTTGCTCTGATTCTGGAGCTATCAGTTGCACCACAGTCACGGTTTTCGTCTGATGTGCTGCGACAAAGCGATTCGAAAGTGGGTGTGACGCGGTCTTCCCTCAAGAATAGCATGCTCGACTGTCACAACAGGCACTTTCCATTTTCGACGACCTGGAGGCTTCTGTACCTGAACTCATCTTCTTACTCTATACTTCACTTCCAACACACTTCTTTCGTTCTTCCATTCTTCAGATCGATTTCCTCACACCAATCAATTCCAACTTGGGCAAACCTACTAACCCATTCTCTTCAACCATTCTATCCCATTGTCGCCTGCACATTGTCACCCTTCAACTTCATTGATACTGATCAGTCATACGTGTAAACGTATCCCCAACGGCGACAATGAGCTATTACAAGAGCAGCCTCATCGCGGCCATGACTGTCTTCCTCATCCTGGACACCATCGCGGTCGCCGCGCGTGTCTACGTGCGAACCATGTTGATCAATGGCTTCGGCTACGATGATGCGTTTCTGTGCCTGTCTTTCGTGGGTCCAGCCTTCAACCCCTCGCCCTGACGCGTTACGCGATCGAATACTGACAACGCCTCGGTGTGGACAGCTCGGTTACATCATCGCCTGTGCCATGGGCTTCACCTCCATACACTACGGTTACGCCGCTGAAGGAGACGACGCTCACAGGCCTTATTACGACAAGGTCAAGGCTGATTCTGTGAGTAAACTTCTCTCCCAATTGCATTGGCCTTTGGGGAGCAAGTAACAGAACACGAAGCTGACCATTTTATCGGTTGACAGTTTCTATACGCGAATCAACTGACCATTTACATCTCCTCTGGTATCGTTAAGCTGGCCGTGGCCCTCGTCCTGTACCGCCTTGCAACCAACATCCGTCTCCGGACCATTCTCATCGGCTCCATGGTTATCGTGTTCATCTGGAGTCTTGTCACGATACTGTTCTCATCCTGGCTGTGCATATCCGATGGCTCCACTAGCTACATCAGTTCCGGCACTTGCCAGGTCGTTGGGTACTTCCGCACAATCTCCAATATTTTCATCGACTATTTCTTCGCCTTCTTCCCCATTTTCATGTTGTGGAATGCCAAGATAAGCTTCAGAATGAAGCTTTCTGTTTGTATCCTTCTGGGTCTTGGCATGTTGTAAGTGACAACTCGTCGCCTTCTGCTCGTTGCAGTTTGGCCCAAGGCTGACAGAAGCATCAACCGCAGTGCAAGCGCCGCCACCATCGCCAAGCTGGTTATTATCATCCAGCTTAATCAGGCCAAAGCTCAGGTGGATACTAATCACCTGCACTACCAACTGCTCATCTGGGCCGACGTCGAACTGGGTCTTGCCATCTTTTGCGTCTCAGCCGCCGCTCTGCGTCCACTCCTCAGACGATTTTCCAGCATCTGGGGCTCTGCGAACATCCACACGCCCTACGGTGAATCGAATGATGCCAGTGTTTCGTGCCATCCTCTCAGCGGAAACGACCAGGTGCACTCGAGTCACAGGAGCGGATCTGGTGGACCAGAGGGATTGGCGGAGTATGAGTTGAGCAGGATGCCCTCTAACCAGTCGGAGGAACACCGGCACCACGAGAGACCTTGTTCCCGTGGAGATCAGGCTTTGCCGGTCTGATACGAGCTCGTCTGAACAGGGCCCATGAGATGTGAGGTTGGATGGTCTGGTGGTGTTTGCATGAGAGAGAATCGAGGCGTAGCTATCAAAGATTTCAAATATGGAGGACCGAGGTGTGGTCATGGCAAGCCGCAGGAACTCAATATTTGGTTTGGCACTGTGACACTTGTTGGAATCGATGTACAAAAAGCGGCGGATTTATTTGGGCTCTGTCTGCCCCATCTTGGACGATGTTCGTCAACGTCCTTCAACTTGGCGGTGTGGAGTTGACGGGAAAGTTTTGCAACTTTGAGTTTGGCATAGGTTTGCTGGAAAACAGATATCAGCCTCTTGTTTGATTTGGTTCTATCTGGACCTAAACACATTAACAAAAAAGAGACAACCTTGACGGTATAAAACGGGGCTGACCTTTCGTCCGAAACTTGAATGGCTCAAATATCACCAAGCCAGAATTGTAGAAACCACCCGGGTCCTCGTATAGATGACAAGAGCAGTCCTAAATTTGAGACTCGGAAGCCAATTATGAATGGTGGTCGTGTCTTTTGGAGGTACACTTGACGGCAGCATGGCTTGCTGATTGAACCGTTCCGGTATGTTTCACACTTCTTGACCAGAGGCGGTTATATGACGTTCTGTCTGCGGTCTTCAGGTCAGAACATCCTCTTTACCAAAGCACGCGAGAGAGACACCAATTTCGAGCAAATTGAAGTTGAATGCTTTCGAAAGCTCAAGGCCCAGTATGCCTATACTATACCAACGCTCCATACTTGAAGTACCACCCCCAGAAATGCTCCGCAATGGCCAATCTCTGTCTCCTTAAGGCAGTCGACTCCCCGTTCTGGTTGCCTGACCAACCTCTGAGCCCGTTGTATCTTCCGCATATCGTTGATACGCCGCGATGTACTTCTCATCATCACTCCACGTGTCCTGCACGCTCTCCCTCGCGACAATGGCATCAAACCACTCCTGCCACCTGGCCCACGTCTCCTCATCCTCTTTACCAGCCTCAGCAGCACCAAGGCCTCCAGGCTTGTAATGATCAATGAGGAACAGCCTCTTCGCCCAAGGGGCAAGCATGACGTCGACCATACTGAACCGCTCACCGAGGAACCACGGCCCACCGGCGCTCATCTCCTTCACCAGCGTCTTGATATTTCCGTGGAACTCCTTCCTTGCATCGTCGATACTGTACGCCTTCTCAGGCGTGTGTTGTATAAACTTGTAGAACCCCGGGATGATCTTGTTGCTAATGTGATCGATCCAAAGCCTACATCGCGCCCTTTCATAGGCATCCTCCGGGAGCAACCGCGGGCCATATTCTCCCTCGTCCGCATATGCCTCTTCCAGGTACTCACACAACACCAGGCTCTCATACAGCGGCTTCTGCCCCGCGCCCTTCTTGGCATCCACAGGCACCGCAAGCGTGGGCACCAGGCCGCGCGGGTTGAGGGCCAGGAACTCCGGGGCCTTGTGGTACGGGTTGATCTCCACGTACTGGTGCGGGATCTTCTTCTCGTGCATGACGATCCAGCTGCGCTGGACAAAGGGGCAGAACCACCCGCCGTACAGCTTGAGGGGGTGCTCGGCCGAGTGGGCGGCGGCGAACTTGGCGGCGCGCCCGGAGGTGTGCGGCTCCAGGGTTGTGTCGACTGACTTTGGCATTTTGAAGGAGGTGAATGGTCTTTTCCGGATGATACGGGTTCCTACGGAAGGGAATCTCATGGATATCAGTAAAATATTGAGGGCCAGGATCCGGATAGAGTTGGGAGTTCTTGTGATCATCATCATCATGAATGAGGGGTGTGGTTACTTTACTGCTGGCCGACAGTGTAAGTGAAGTAGCTGCCTTACGTCATGCACTGCACACTGTGCCGACGCACGTACATTGATATAATACCTAAGTACCTAGGTACCCATCCCAAACCCCGGCAGCGGCTTTCCAGGCTGTCAGGGTACCCCTGCTCGCAAGATACCCCACCAAAATTTCCATCAAGCTTCCCAGAGCTCGAACATCAAATCGCATCGCCAAGCTGAAGCCACTCAGAGTCGCACCCAGACAACAATCCACAGTTACCACCCACCTCGGCATAGAAATCCCCTGAAACCGCAAGGGAAAGCAGGGCCAATCCGCCTCTCACGACTGAACCGAAGAACCAGAACCACCCTGCCGAACCAACAAACCGAACCGAAAGGCATTCAACCAGATATTCGAAGAAAACGGAACCATGCCCCTCGACACATCCTCCTACAACCTCGCGCTCCTGCGCGTGGACGGCCGGCGCTGGAACGAGCTGCGGAGATGCCACGCGCAGATCCGCACGCAGGCCGCCGCCGACGGGTCCAGCTACCTCGAGATGGGCAACACCAAGGTCATGTGCGTGGTGACGGGGCCGACGGACCAGCAGTCTGCGCGGCGGGCGGGCGCGGCGGGCGGCGCGGGCGGCGGCGCCCAGCAGCAGCGGTCGGAGCAGGAGAAGGAGGCCGAGGTGAACGTGAGCATAGTCGTCGCGGGGTTCAGCTCCGTGGACCGGAAACGGAGGGGCAGGGGCGACAAGTAAGTGACCATCCGTCTGTACTGCTACCTGGTGTTGGCTCTCCATGGCACCTTGTTATGGGCGGTCTTGAGTTTGGGACGGGGGATAGTCAGGCGAAAGGCAGAACAAGACGAGGACTTCAGAAAGCTCCGCAAGGCTAACAGTACGCGAACCACAACAGGCGGATATCAGAGATGCAATCGACCGTCTCCCACGCGCTGGCTTCCACCCTCCACACAAACATCTACCCACACTCGACCATATCCTTCTCCCTGCACGTCCTCTCGCAGGACGGCTCCCTGCTCGCCTGCCTCCTGAACGCGTGCACCCTCGCGGCCATCGACGCGGGCATCCCCATGACCGACTACATAGCGGCCTGCACCGCCGGCAGCACGTCCACGTACGCCGCCAACGACGAGGGCGCCGACCCGCTGCTGGACCTCAACCACCAGGAGGAGCAGGAGCTGCCGAGCCTGACGGTCGCCACGCTGGGCACGAGCGACAAGGTCGTCGTCCTCGTGTGCGAGGCGAGGGTGCAGGTCAGCAGGCTGGAGGGTATGCTGGCGGTGGGCGTGGACGGGTGTAAGCAGGTCAGGCAGATATTGGACGCGTGTGTTCGGGAACAGGGTGGGAGGATGATCAGGGAGGGTGCGGTGGAAAAGGGTGTTGGTGTTGGGGATATGGATATCGATGGGTAAGGGGTCGACGGTGGGAAAGGTGTGATAGGGAGGAGATTGGATACCCAACACAACGCTGTTTACGATGTGGATCACGCGATACCAGGTCAAGATACCCAGAACGGATTGGATAGGACCTTATGAGGTAAGACCCTCTGAATCACATCCACGTGCCTAGCCCAACCTTTCATTGCTTCGCACGCGATGGCTATCTTGATCACTCCCAATTTTCCTCAAATACAAAGCTTCCATACGCCGGCTAACGTTACACCACACTATAGTGAGTGGGATCAACTGAAAAAATATAATCAGAGCTCATCATGAGGGGCGTCGGTCGACTTCGCCTCCGCCGTATCCTCCTGCACAGTCGGGTCCGCTCCCTTCCACGATGTTGCCTCCTCAGTGACGCTGTCTGAAATCTCCTCCGCATCAGGCGTGATCTCAGCTTCAGGGGTGGCGCTGCCCTCAGCAGTATCGCTCTCCGTAGCCTCGGGAGTGACCTCCGAAGATGCCTCAGGGGTAGCCTCAGAAGCAGCGGTTGATGTCTCCACGAATCCGCTGGCCACAACTCCGTCTGGCAGCTTCCGCTTGACACCCTCGCTCAGGCGGATCTGATCGATCCAGCTCTCGATGCTCTCGTGGCCGAAGTCATCGCCCTCGTACAATCTCCACCAGCCGCGACGAGCGTTGATAGCAAGGACCTGAACATCGCCCTTCAGTTCTAGAGCACCGAGTACGTCCTTGGAGTGCTCGTCCTCGATGTGGACCTCGTACATGGGGAACAGGTGGCGCTTGCTCTGGGCGTGCTTGTGGGCCAGCTCCGCGAGGGCGTTCAGGGCCTTGTCGCCGGCTTCTCCACGGTTCTCCTGGGGGACAAAGGCGAGGACGCAGGTGTGCGACTTAGGAGCGAGACAGTTTGAGACGAGCTTCTCGGCAGAGTTGATAATGGGGATGGGCAGGGGTCCGTCAAATATAACGGGCTTCTGGATCTCGGGTTCCCCAAGTGGCTCGGTGACCTTCTCCCCTGCCTCGGCGGAAGGCTCGGCGCCAGCTTCAGTAGCTGGCTTCTTTGGTGTCGAAGACTTAGCCTTGGGCTTCTTGGGCGCTGGATCAGGGTTGGGGGATCCAATCTGAGAGAGGAACTGGACAATGGCGTCCTTCTTCAGCTCGCCATCGTAGACAATATTATCTTTACCGCCCCCTGGCAGGAGGACCAAGGCCGGGAACTCCTCTATGTCAAAAAGCTCGACCGCCTTCTTCTGGGTGTTCCGAACCTGTCCCACCGTAATGACATCCAAGAAGTCAATAGCAATGCTCTTCAACATGGCGCTCGTAGTTCCCTTCTCCGTGAATAGAATTGCCTTTGCCGAGTCCTTGTCGGTAGCTAGGAAGTCGTCAATGTCCTTGTCGGTCACACGCTTGACATGGTTGGGAATTTTCTCCACCACTGCATCCACAATGGCCTTTGCCGATCGCTGGCCTTGGTAGTCCTCGACAACAGGCCTGCCCTTCTTCGCTCCGGGTCGTATGATTTTCAAGGTGGGGAAGCCCTGGACGCCCATGGTACCGCAGAACTGCTTGTTGTCGTCATCGTCGCAGTTGACGGCGGCGACTCTGGCGAGACCTTCGAGGTTTTTGGCAGCTTTCTCGTAGGCTGGCTTCAGGTTCTGGCAGTGGCCGCACCAAGGGGCGTAAAACTCGACGATCTGAAGAAAGATAAAATTTAGTTAGCTCATTTGGTAAGACATAAGATGAGGCTGGAGAAACGGTGATAGATTTCATGTCGTCCAAGGTTGGCGCATACCGAGGTGTAGTTGGACTTAGCAACCAAGTTATCATAGTTCTTTGCATCAATTTGCAGGACCGGGGAGCCCTTGGTATACAGGCCGGCGGCATTGACAGCTGGCAGAGCAGCAAGAAGAGCAGTCGCGACGGTTGAAAGAGTGGGGTGATGCATGTTGAAAGATGTCCCGAGGTCTATTGACTCGGGAGGACCGGTTTGGCCTTGAGAATTGGCGGGGCGGAGTGCGCAAGAGCAGATGTGATAGGTGCAATGGGGTTATTGTTAGCTGTTATTAGACCTTGCCTTGAGTCGATGTGATGGAGACTTCAAAGGTGAAGGAGAGGCATATCCTAAACAGGACACTGGATGAAGAATGAGAATTTGGGATAGTTGTGATGTGAAGGCGACTTGACTGCACGATCAATTGAGTGATGTTGATGACTCCAAAGTGAAGATGTCACGTCTTCTTTTAAAAAGAGAAAGAGGCCACGTTGAACATTCACGCGTTCCTCTGAACTTAGACAAATTCGAGAGCTTCTAGAAACGACGTTTAAGGCGGCTGCAACCCTGTAAGATCAAAACCTGGGGTAATTTGGCGCCTAAGCGGGAGCTTCAGCCACCTGTGGCTCTAGCTCCATCGATGGCTCGACCCCTGCAACAAGTACCTAGGTAGTTAAGTCCACTGAGGGGCCCCAAGATTGCCTGTTGCCTGCCTGGATCCCCCGCCAAGCTGCGCAATCAACCTCAGAAGGCGGCTGCGGCTGCGGCTGCCTCTCTACAACCACCTTGGAGCCTCTGAACTCATTGCGAATACGGAGCGGTATATTTCCAACCACGCCTCCTCCATCATACCCATACCAGACCTGTCTTCCTTTCTTCTCTTCCTCAAAGCTGACCTACCGAACAAGCTCAGCCAGACAAGACCTGGAAGCTTTGATTTACAAGCGGGGTTGCAAAACATGGCGGACCAAGTACCGCAAACCCTCAAGCAGGCCGATATCATCCTCTTCAAGACGGCGACCAGAGCTGCCCAGTTGCAGTCCGTCAAGCCTATCGTCGCATATTGGTGTGAATACTGGGTCGTAAATCAGATACTGGCCAGGAATCTGCACAATACCGATGGCGATATCCTAAACTACACGACGACGTTGATGGACAGGTTGGAGCAGGTACGAATCGATGGGCTGGGTCGCTGTGACTATCTTTGAGACTGTCGGCTGATAGAATGCTCAACAGGTTAAAAACGAGTATGCGACCGAGGACGCGATATCAGACGATGCCACTGCTCAGGCCTATATCGAGCAATTCGCCCAGGAGACTTTGGACAGGGCAGAACGCGTCATTAAGGCGAACAAGGTCACTCAGCAGACAGCTAGTACCTTCGATGCTGCACTCACTTTCTTCAATCTTGTCAACATATGGGGGCCGCCCGACACTGAGACACAACAAAAGATCAAGTATGCGAAATGGAACGCCGCGCGCATCACCAAGGCCATGAAGGAGGGCAAGGATCCCAACGAGTCGAACCCAAAGAAGGAAGACCTCCCACCACAACAACCCGCTCTCGATCCCACCGATCCGGAAGTGCAGGCATTTGGGAGCCCTACAGGGCAGATACCCAGGTCAGCGACAGTCGAGGACGCGCCAGACGCAGATCTTCCACAGAGTCCTGCTGTCCCCCTGCTTCCTTCTGCGCCAGATGATGGAGAGCTGAAGCTGCCAAGCGCGCCAGGATACGGAGATGAACCAGCGTCGGAAGTTCAGCCTGGTTATTTTGACCCTCCGCCATCTCTACCATCTCCTATTTCACCACCAAGTCATGACGCAGTGAATCTCACTCCCAGTGCACCCTCTGCTCCTCATACTTGGACTCCAACGCCACCTCCAGCAGCCTCATCCTTCCAACCGCCCACACAGGCACCATCTGGACCACCTACCTTCGCCCCGAGCCCCTCGCCGACGGCGGCTTTTGTACCTCCACCAACATCTCCGCCCACAAATCCGAACTTTACCAATATGCCACCACCAACGGCCAACGTTTCGCGTCCCGTTGTCCCTCCGCCAACGAATTTTGGCAATTCAAGCACGGCCCCGACAGCCACGAGCGGGTCCAGCCGTGCTTCCCAACCGGTTGTGGTAAACTTCACTGCTGACGACGCGGCCATGTCGCAGGCCCAAAAGCATGCAAAATGGGCCATCTCCGCGCTCAACTTTGAGGATGTGCCGACTGCCATCCGAGAGCTGCGCCGCGCCCTCGAAACCTTAGGCGCGGCATAGAATCCCGTCAGAGATGGGATCCTTTGTCGCAATTTTGGCGATCGAGGATATTGCATGGAGGAGTCTTGCGCTGGATCTTATGTTTTTATTTTGTGAGCATTGTATGGTGTTGGGGGAAATCATGTGTTGCCGCCTCGAATAAGGAGAACTCGATCCCGGTTTCATTCACCGTTCCCAGCACTGCGCAATATCCTAGTGTGAGAAAATCTTGGCCCTGCTGACATCTTGTCCTTTTTTTTCTTTAAAGACCTTGTGTTTTGAAGAAACTTGGTCCCGAGAGATCTGTTTCTTCTCCCAGTTCTGATGGTTGCGGGCCAGTTCATGGGCCGATTGATCCAACGCCCTTCCCACGGCCTCTATTGCGAATGGTTGTCGGCCTCACCCGCACAGTACCTGCATATTACTGCACGCCACGTCTCACTGCATGTCGGAGATCGTTATCCGAGACAATCATGCTGATGTGACCCGAGTCTTCGTTTCTTGGGGCTATGTCCGGTCGCCCGAGAGGTTCGAGTTCAGAAACATCATGGAGGTGACAGATCAACAGCTCGACTCGTGCCCAGAGACCATCGGACCTGTCAACGGGGCCCACCACAGTACGGTACGTGCCGCTTCTGGTCATCGATATGGGTGTTCCAGACCTTGCTGTGTATCAAGGTAGGGCCGAACTTCAATTCGGCCGCGACTCTATTTTTATTACTATTATAATTATAAGCTTACCGTCCATCCCTACCCCGCGATCCTCCCGTCATCCTGGTGGACGGACTCCCAGTTCGACCTATCTGTATGGAGCTCCTGTTTAAGCCACAATAAGCGTGAGCTTTTGCAGCAGATGGCAATGGCATCTGGACGCCGACTTGTCTCGGCCGTTTGGTCAAGGTCGAAAGGTCGCCGAGTCTCAAGGGGACGGCCCTCCACCTTGACTTTGACGCTTTCGTTCCCAATTTTCGAGCTTGACGACGTCTACTATCCTTCACACCAGTGCATAGCAGTGTCACTCGTTCACATAAAGCTACTGGTCTGTCCACGTTCTCGCCTTCAGTCAATGGAGATCTGGCAAGCCGGTCTTCCCTACTAAGATTCTAAACGAAAATTCACTCCTTTCTATATACTCAAAATCCACCATGTTCCCCAAGATGAACGCTCCACTCCTTGCACTCTTCACCCTTCTGTCCCTGACCAATGCCCTCCCTGGCGGTCCCAAGCCGACCCCTCCTCCTTCTATGGACGAGCGTCAAGATCTTGCCTACCATGCTGAAAAGCCCCGCCAGGCGGCACCAAGCCAGCTCACCGTCACCGTCGTGAACAAGATGACCGAGGCAATCAGCACATCCTATGTTGCCAACGCTGGACCGGCCATCGTCGCTGGAGAAACGGGCGCCGGCACTATGGACCCCGATGCAACAGCCTCCATCGTCGCACCGTCAGGCTGGGCCGGGAACATCGCTGTGGGCCAGGCTCAGTACTCTATGAACGGCGATGTGTCGCTCCTGGAGGGCTCGTTGATGGACCAAGGCAATGGATACCCTGTGGTGGATATGGACGTGTCTTACGTGTAAGCCGAGCACCATCACCACCGCTTCAACACCAAAAGCTATTGCCGCGTTTGCTAACCACACACAACAAACAGGAACGGCTTCTCCGTCCCCATCACCTGCTCCTGCAACGACGACAACACCGTCCTCTCCGGCTGCAACCTCGACCTCTGGAGCATGGGCTCCTGCTCCGGTGACGCCGGCACGGATGACGGCCAGGGCGCCTGCGCCAACCCCCTCCGCCCGCAGGACACGGACGGCCTGACCGCCACGTCCTTCTTCCTGCCCTGCCAGGGCGCCGCCTTCACGTGGCCCCGCGACGACGCGAACAGCAACGCGGGATGCCAGTCTGGCCAGGTGACGTGCTGCGTGGGCACTGACGGGTGCCCGTCCAACCCTAAGCAGGCTTCCTAAGGTCCATTAGGAACGGATGTAGGTTTTCAAGTGAAGGGGGGAGATGGTGGATGAGGCCCTTGCTGGCTGGTTCTGGCAAGTGGTCTCTGTAATAATCATGATGGACGACGACACGAAATGTATGGTACTTGATGCCCATGACAGCGCATTTGCGCAGGCGGCCAGAATGGCTCTGATGTCGGTCGAAGTCCTTTGTCGGTCGTTTCACAAGGGTCGACTACATGGTTCTCCCGCACGCTCTTTATATCCAGTTATTTATCACTTTCCTTGAAGCGCCTGCACATAGGTAGATAATTGCCGTTTCTAGACGTCAATCACACGACGGAATCTGAATAATGTGTGACCAATTCTGAGTGAGCGTTGTTATTTCGTTGCCAACTAAGAGCCAAGATATAGGACTGATTGAGATCAGAGTAGCATGACACATACTTAGGTTCCTCGTTCTGCCATGCTGTTGGGGGAGGAGAAAGGGTTGAGCCTATCGAGAACACATTCGTACTGTTCGGTCACTGTGATTAATGTAAAGCTTATTCTATTTGCATGCTAATGACTTGAACATCATAGACTTATATATACAGCCAGAAGAAAATCCCCAAGAGCAAAACAGGCTTAATCAGACGTAATGACCAAAATCGTCATGTGGCTTATCAATCGAGTAGGCAATCAATTACCATTCCACCCGGAGAGCTCGCCGTGGTTCCTCCTCCCTTTTGATGGGCCAAGTGGTCTCCGTGTCACTCGTCTTCACGACATGCGGCCACCCCTCCTCATCCCAGTCCACCTTGTTCCACCCGAAGTAGGCGTCGTTGTCACCCACGGTCATGATCGGCTTCTGCGTTGTCGGGTTCGCAGGCAGGTAGTGGTAGTAAATGATGGTGCCGCCCACATCGTCGTCGTACAACAAGCCTTGTCCGCCGGGGGCGAATACCGACCCGTGGCTGCCCATGATAATCGTGCCTCCGTCCTCGGTCAGGCAGTCCTTGCCAGCCCTGTCGAAGTACGGGCCCTCGGGACTGTCAGCCCGACACACCATGATCTTGTAGGCGTCACCAGACTCGCTCGGCTTGTTGGCAAAGTCGCAGCACTGCCCGCTGCTGAAGAAGAGATAGTACTTGGTCTCGGCCGAGCCGTCCACCGGCCAGGCATACTGGAAGCTGCCCTCGGTCGAGTGCATCTTGGTGGAGTTCCACTCGAGGTGGTTGATGGTGAAATCGGTGGTGCTGCTGTTGGTATCGCTGTACTGCAGGTTCATGGGGTCGGACAGGACGGCCTGGAAGATGCCGCTCTCGTACGAGCCGAACGAGAGGAAGTACTCGGTGCCGAGCGGGAGCGTGCCGTCGCGCTGGACGAGCTCGCTGTTGATGGGGATGGACGAGTTGACTATGAGCAGCGAGGGGTCGAGGATGTTGTACCCGACCTGGTACTTTGTCACGTTCTTGTTGTTGTACGGGATGCCCAGCAGCCCGTGGTCATCCCATGTGCCCGGGTCCATGGTCGCCGAGGTCGCGATGTGGATGTTGGCGCTGAACCAAAAGTCCTCCGGCCGCCCGGTGTGCTGGCAGTAGTACATGAAGTACCTCGCCTCGTCCGGCACGTAGTACACCTGCGGCGCGACGACGTCCTGGGGCGCGCTCAGGGCCTGCTCGCGATACGTCCAGGGCCCGCGGAGGGAGGGCGACGTGTGGACGGTCCCGTTGCCGTTGGTCCCGAAGAGGAAATATGTCCCGTCGGTGATCCGTCGGATCAGCGCTGGGTCGCGGACGCCGCTGAGAATTGTGTCGTTGACGAAGGGCTCGGGCTCAGGCCATTGTGCCAGGGCTGCTGTGAAGAACGTGGCCAGTAGTGTGAGAGAGGCCAGGCGGCCGAAGATGGTGTGTTTTGCCATGGCGGTGAAAGACTGGGCCGAGTGTGATGTAAACTGTTGTTCATCATGATATTGAATCTGGGGATTACTGGCCTTTTAATATTGTAGCAAGACGACCTTTTCTCAGGTGAATGAGCTGAGACAGCCAACAGGTGGACAACTGCTGTATGTTTCCCAAGCAAGAAGAGAAATTGCGATTCAGGGGGGCGTTAGGATCTCAATGTGACCCTAGAAGACTGAAGCTCTCATGAACATCAATGAGGTGACCGAATCTGCCCCACGAGGGCGGCGAATTCTAGAAAGATGTGGAGGTCCCTGTGTATTCTTCTGTATATGGCGGGTGTGTCTCCACTAGGTAGAAGGAGTCCCGGGGCAAATTGGGATTTGGCCGCGGAAGCTCACGGCCCCAGACTTAATTGTGTAGATCGGTCAGCTCCAGGTCATATCATGTGGTTCATAAATATTGACATGTATACATGTGTGTACTGTATGATGCCGGGCTGAGTGGCCCACAAGTATGGATTTAGAATATATAACGTCGGACTACATGCCGAGCCGTGCACCTTTGTTGCCTCACAATACTCTCCTATCCAATGGCGATCATCTCACAAAGTGAGGATCGGCCAGCCCCAACGTCAACTGCTCTTAAGAGTAATTGATCTAACAGGCAGACAGGAGAAAACGGTAACGAATGGCATAGTCGCGCCGAGCTCTACATACAGTATGTATGGGGGTATTGTTTTTTCAGGAGGGCGACGAAAATAGACTTGCGTGAACGAACAAGTCCCCCACTGATTGACAAGACTCTACGGAGCTGGCCGTTGGCGCTGCTGATCACCAAAGGTCCCCGAGGGTCATTAACATTATGGCGGTGAGGTAGGGCTGGGTCTGGAAATGAAGACTGGACGAAGCACTGTATTGATTTACCGGCCGGCCTCCTGGCGATACGGCTCTACCGTGGTATGCCCTGATGAGGTAGAGTATAGACGAAGAACCATGGAACCTCTATACATGTACCGTACAGGCGAGCGGAGGAGTGGGGCCGTGGGTACATCTCAGCGAGTGAAACCGTCATAATACTATTGTGTATGTATTGGGCTCGGTTTTGAAATGCTCAAAATGTACAGCAAATGCAGTGTTATATTGACATTTCATTCCATATTTTTTACCACCATAGCTTTACTCGCAAAGGTTAACCCAAAGGTTAACCTAAATACATAGGTATAGCTATTATGCTTGACACTATGTCAATACGTATGTATCTGATCCATTGGCTTGTTTCGCAGAGGAGTACTGCTGGACCAAGCCCTGGAGAATAACAAATCAATGTATTCATTTATCCCACAAACTCCATACGTCCGGTCATCTTTCTACACAGGCTTTTTGGCCTCGGCATGACCCTTATAGGTAGTACTCTTTAGGATCTGAGACCATGACACCGCGTCTCTCCCAGACGACGTCGATGTCCATGTGGGGGTTCCCGTCGTCCTTGACGTTGACGAACGGCTCAGTCTCCCCTTCCTTGACATTGGGGTTCCTGAAGATGGTGTTCCTCGTCAGCCCAAGGGTCAGGTGAATCGCCGCCGGCTCGATCGTAATCTTCTCCTCGGGCTGCATGCCCCGCACCATCGCAGCGATGTTCTTCGCAGTTACCACCGCCTGGCCCATGCCCGGGCGAGCGGCCTTGTGGGCACCGCTGTCGGCGACGTCCCCAACCGCGTACAGGTGCGGGTACGCCGGGTCCGCGAACTGCAGTGTGGGCCTGACCCGGACGAAGCCGTTCCTGGGGTTGAGGATGGAGCCTGGAGAGGACGCCGCCGCGAGGCCCTGCAGCCACTGCGTGTTGGGGGTCTGGCCGGTCGCCTGGACGACAAAGTCTGCGGTGAGGGTCCGTCCGTCCTGGAGCTTCACCTCGATGGGCTCGCCGGTGCCGCCGAGGGGGTACCCGCCCTGGGGGATGTCCACGCGGGACCCCCCGACGAAGTTGATGCCTAGCTCCTGTAACCTCTCCTTGATCATGTCGCTCAGCTTTTCATGGTACACAGGCATGATGTGCTCGCGCGAGTGGACGAGCGTGACCTCCTTGTCGGGGTATAACTCCTTGATATCGCACGCCATCTGCACGCCGACGGCACCGCCGCCAACGAGGATCACGGACCTGGACTGCTGGATTCTCTGGTTGTACCCTTTGAGGTAGTCAACCGAGGTGGCCTTTTCGTCCGAGGGCATCGATCCCGGAGAGGCGAGCCGGGTGCCCGTTGCGGCGACGAGGTAGTCGAAGCTGAGCTGCTTTGAGCCCTGCCATTCTCTGTCCAGCGTGAGCTGTTTGGATTTCAGGGAGATGACCTTGGCCTGGACGGTTCCGTGTAGGTCTTTGGTTGGTGATCTTGCGTAAATTCCCGAGTAGGGGATAAATGCCATGTGTTCATAGCCGGGAAGGATGGCAAATCGTGGCTATATTTCGTTAGTGGTTCTGGCGATATAAGGAAACTCACTGAAGGGCATGCGTCGCGGTGAAACCAATCACAGGGACTTTGAAATCATACAATCTTCCTGTCCAATGTGTATTTCTTTCACGTTTTGGTTGGTGAAGATCATGTGGTGACAGTCCCGGTATCGGGACAGTGACGTATGTGTGAATATAAACAGATTTACTTACGAAGGCGAAAAGGTGGTTGAAATGGCTGTGAGAATCGATGAGAAGCACCTGTAGTAATGGTAAGTCAGAGTGATTAACAAAGTGAGCAACATGCGCTGCGTAGGCTCTAGTGTAGGTACTTACACGATGTGTGGCTGGCAGAACATTGGCCAGCTCCTTGGCAGCACTCTGCGTATGTGACGGACGAATGGTCAGCCACTATCTATGTCACCAAACAATTCAGCAGTGCCACTCACCACTCCAACATATGAACCCCCAACCACCACAACGTTTCTCAAACTTGATGCCATTGCTGAGTCTGCGTGTGTAGAGCCTGGATGCCTGAGGTATGCGACAAGGATACTAATCAATGTGACAACGAAAAGTGAAACTCGAAATAGTCACGCAACTCTGCTCATAGCGCAGACGTCGTCTCTAATAAAAGCAACTTGGAGGCTCGGAGTAAGCGGAGGGCTCGCTGATTAGATTGATTAGATGACGGGAGGCAAGACAAGTGGTTGTCTCGAGTCCCGACATCTTGGACACTGATGGCGCTTAAAAGGTTTGTAACGTGTGTGGGTCCCGGTCCTCGGACTCAGACTCGGAGACTCGGGTCTCGTCGTTAACAGAGGTCTCCCTGCCAGGAGTGTGGTGGAGGTTTTCGGCGGTACCTAGGTACGAAGTGATTCGGATATCCGTCCCCAGGCGGATTTAGCACGTCTTCTTCCCTTCCGGGCGGGGGTTTGAGAATCCGCCGTAATTCAACATGCTTTGAAGTGAATTCTGGCCAAGATATAAATTGCAAGAAAAGAATTAATTTGGAGCCAAGTATGCCACTTCCAAGCTGGCTGTTCACCGTCACATTTGGGCAATCAAGCAGATTTAGACCACTTCCAGATCGACAGAGAGGGTACGCCTTCTCGGTCAGTACATGTAATTATAGAAACGACATATGTAAACAAGCAAAACTAGAAATAGTGTGGATAATGATGAATGACGTAGTAAAAGTAACTGTTTCTTCAACAGCAATTGGGATCGTCAACATTATCATTAACCACATGTGCAGCTTGAGCAAAATGCAAAATGAATGTGGACGACCACGGGATCGAACCGTGTACCTCGTGCAATCTTGAGTTGTAACAACTTGCTAAGCACGCGCTCTACCATTTGAGCTAGACGCCCGAATTTGATGAAAGTTTGCTTTGATGTGGGCACTATGTTGGTGAGTCAGTAGAGCGTCACGACAGAATCACAAAGCCTTGGTTCGTGTGTAGACGGCGTTGCGGAGCCATGTGGGTATGACACGAGATCTACAGCCGGGGAGTCCGGGGAAGGACCCGCGAAGAATGAAATAGAGAATTGTCAGCATCGCCCTTGCTGTGTTGCTGCAAGGTGTAAATGATGGGAGAAGGGGGAAACTTCGCTTAAGGGTTCGGCTGTTTGGCTCTAATGTGCGTTTGGAGGGTTAAGGACCACGGGTCCTCAGGGTTTCATGGTTTTACATGTTAACAATATTGTAAAAGGAGCCAATTATCCAAGACTTGGACTTTTCTCTAAGCTATAACCACTGGCTGGCAACTCGATTACATAACTGTAAGCTATATGGCCTGCGGCGTGATACGGCACGCTTGTTACTGTCGCTTTAGCACTTATGCTTAATGAACCTAGATGGAAGGGACAAAATCAGCTTTATACGCAATGTGTACACACATAACTTTGGTCTGATATTATGCCCGTCGCTCTTACTGGCAGTTTACTGCCCAGCCATTCATACCTTACGCCAGGAATCCCATCTAACTATGGCCATGTTGTTTTATCCAGTCGAACCGGCCTGGGGAAATGAAGAGAAGGGGTCTTTACAGGGATTCCAAGACCTGTGACTTGTATGATATTGTAGCCACCAGCGCTGGTTTGAGAATTGCTTTCTAGTTCTTTCAAGGTTATCGTTGACGGGCTTAACAGCAGATTTGGGGCAATTGCACGCGTGGGTTACCTAGGTATATATTACCGCCTAGGTGCCTACTTAATTAACTACCTAGTAGGTTGGCACCAAATATATATTCATTAAAGTACTTGACTACCTACTTGTTGCAGAAACCTGCAAGTACTGAAAAGATACCTAATGTACATATAAGTACAACCCCCGTTCGCAGTCATCTAAGGATCAATCTCGATTCGATGAGAACAGTCCCACCTAATCAAGGTACATAATATTATAGATGCAGCTTTCACACGCAATGACACTCAAAATTGCATATCGACTGCTGAGACCACTCACTTACCGTGACCTGACAACAAGCTGTCCTTTCTTCATTTTTTCCTTTCCTTTGCCAATAATTGTCTGCTAAGTCTGATTCCTCCCTGAGCTGGTACCAGTGCCGCCTCAAATGCTTTCTTGGCCAGTCAGGTTCAAGGGGTTCGGATCAGCCCTAACCCTTATATGTGTAAGCGAGTCAGTCTAAAGTTAATCCTGATGCTGATGTTGAACTTCACGATGCTCTCGGAGAGGGATAATAAGCTGTGGCTTGAACTAGTGTAATATCGCTTGTTTGGTGTAGCGGTAACATTCAACCCTTCCAAGGTTGAGCTCAGGGTTCGACTCCCTGGACAAGCAGATTTGAAATGGACGGTCCAATCGTCCCGATACTTTTTGGCTCTCGTTCTTATTTTTGTAAACATGCCTAGCATGTCTAATGCGTTGTCAGACGGTTGTGGTTCATCGAGCAGTGTTCTTATAGTAACGAACAAAGTACGGATCACGCACGCCCCAGAAGGTAACAAGAGCCCCAAAACACCCAGACTGATATTAGCATCTATGAGATTTCGCCTCCTTGTCTGTCGATGAGATTCTCCGAAATCGATTTATTCCTTCGGGTCCTTGTGCGATGCCTCTGTGGGAAGGCTATCGTGATACACCTTCCACGCAGCATCCAGGACATGTCGATCCTGCTCCTCGAGCAATTCCTCTGCCAAGGTCATAAGGTACCGCTGAAGACGCTCACGCGACTTCACCATTTCATGAGCCCTCTTTTCGAGATGCACGGCAATGGGGCCATTCTTTATGACCAGAAACTCGGCATCCTTCTCCATCCCAAACGCCCGCAGGGTATTCAGCGCGTGGATCATGTCCACGGGGTTGGAACGAGGTCGGATCATATACGTTCCCGTATCTTTGTCATCCTTCGACCACCACTTGCTATAATAGCTTCCCTGGCAGATCTCCCTGAGCATGTTGCTGACTACATAGTTCAGGCCGCGCGCAGTCACGAGCTCCATCTCGTCAGGAAGCATGATGGTAGCACCAAAATGCGCAGTGGTCGTGTGGTACTTGTCGACGATTTCTGGGGCGTAGTATCGAAGTATGGCCAGGTTGGCATCCACCATGAGGGCCAGTGGATTTTCTCTTGATCCGTAAGCGATGACAACACGGGTAGGAGACTTGAGGATTTTTCGCCGAGCGGATGTACTGAGACCGATGACATGGCCGTGGGGGAAAGACCTAGGAGCCAACACCGGCTTCTTCTCAGCTATGATTTCCGGCATGGTGACAAGTGGTTTCTCTGCAGCCTTCTTGGAGGCGCGGGCTGCATCCATGCGCGCCTGAGTATGGGCAGGGAACTGGATAGTAGGCATCTTGTATGACTTTGCCATCGAGTTCAGGCAAGGCAGTCCTTATGTACCTGGGTGCGCCTGGTGTCGTGAAAGGCTTTAAAGACCTGATCCAGGGACCGAGAAAATCAGTGATGGGTTTATATAGGATACCATGGCTGCAGTTTTTAAAAAGCCTGGCTGAGGTTGGGGCCGGTATTCACTCCCCGTGGAAGTGAATGCAGTCTGCAATAATAAAGTTTGCGATCCAACCGGTCCTATCACATACTCTACATGTAGACAATGACTAACCAGGGGTACAGTGACGAGAGAAACTTCAGGAGTGAATTCGAACGCTGGAAATGTCAACACTCGAGTATTGTACTGTGAATACAAAAGGAAAGCCCGCACGTGCGTGTTTTCCGGGTTGAAGTAACCGAACTTCAGAAGATTGAGCGAAAGGAGGGTGGTAAAAATATCTACCTAAGTACCTATGATACTAAACACCCAATGTAAGCTGCGACACAGTTCAACCAAGTTCTCTCCCATTCTGTTCCATATGAGGCCAAGAAAATATCTGATTTCATTATAGGACCTTGTGAACTCTCGCATTTGTTAGTATCAAAACATTCCAGCTGTAGCCCCAGTGTTACGAATGTGTACAAGGTTCACCAATACAGGGGAAGACCAGTGACTCCCAGCTATTATAGTTCAGTACAGCCCTGGAGTGAATTGGCTACAAAATGAAAATAATGTGTCATTGACTGAAGTTCCAGATTATTGAATAATTCATTCTCGAAATCACATAGCGGTCACATAAACCTGACCTGATATGTGTATCTTGATGAATACTGCATTCAGTGGAACCAGATTCACCTCATATGCATCTTTACCCCTTATGAAGCAATGCCTCGCCCTGTACGCCATTACAAACAACCTTGTACAATTAGAAACCCCTTTACCCATCATTCTCAAGACATCTCTTCCCCATCCTCACACATGTGCAACATGTCCTAACGTATCCTCCTACACAGCTGTGCTCACGCTCTGAAGTTCCTTGAATTCTTCACTGCTGAGAGAATTCAATGTCTCGCAAACTGCGCGCCGAAGCTCCATTCTTCCATTCAGCTGCATCTGCGTTCCCCAGCTCGGGATTGTGGCTGGACCATCGATTGTGTTGCCTGCAGATATACACTGACAGTGAAAGACTGCCATGTAGAATCTATGCTCTCATGAAGTTGGTAATTTTGGACTTGACAGCCTCGAACGACATGTCCTTGCAAATGTACAAACGCGGCATCCTCTGGTCATTGGTCCAAATGTTTGCACCGAAACCCTGAGTCGCCCCCCTGAACATGTGAGGAATCTGCATGATGTTGAAGGCGTCGTCGAGGGTGTAGTCGCGACCGGGAACCTGTCTGAATAGGCCCCATGAACGGTAGTGCAGAGCACGGAAGGTGTAGAGGATCATGTTTCCGAGGCCAGGCTGGCCGAGCTTCAGGATATTGCAGTACTCGTCCGCCGTCAGACCGTTGTGAAGAGAGAGCGTCTTGCTCCAGAAGACAGGTCCCTCAGGCTCGCCTGGCGTGTCGCACTGAATCATAGTGACGCGGAACAGGGCTTCAATATCAATGAGAGCGTGGAATGCAACGAGATCACTTCCCACTGGTGACATGTTGCACTCGTTTGGAAATCCGATGCGGTGGATCTCGAATCGAGCATTTGGAAACAGCTGACCAATGAGTTCGAGAGCCAGACCACGGAACCGACACGTGCCACCGCGAACTGGAGGAGCGGGTGCGGCTGCTGCTTGGTTGGGAACGCGGGGCGCGACTCTAGCTTCGCCCTCGCTGTCGTCGTCCAATATGATAATGGGAGAAGCAGGGCTTCCTTCGCGAGCCCTCTGGTTGTCCACAAATCTGATGGGAGAGGCGAGACTTCCTTCGCCAACCATAGCAGGCATGGTGGCTCTCTGTGCATTCGTCAGAATATCGCAGCGCCTAGATATGGAGATGTCTATTGTGAAGAAGGAACCCACCTGGAGATGTCTCTGACTGCGGTCACTGTAGTTTTCCATTGTTGTCGCGTTAATGATTGCGAGTTTGATAGATGCCTGAAACTGTCGCGTCACGTTGATTGCTTCCAGTCAGGAATAGTTGGAAAGAGACGGATATGTGTGAATCGCTGAGAAGAGGCCGACGAGGAGGCACCTGGGCACAATTGAGAAGAAGACCGTTGCTCGACGACGAAATGCAGCGGAAAGCTCTGCCTTGTTCGAGAGAAGAGGCAAGGAGGCAGTAGATGTTTTGTATGTAGATATTGGATAACAAGAAGGCTGCGTCTGATGGACAGAAGTCGGAAGCTGTCTTCTCGGTGGGTCAGAAGATGGTTGAAGGAAGAAAGTTTCAAGAGGTCAGGGAGACTCGAGAGATTCGAGAGATTCGAAAGAAGTCGAAGGTAGAGTGACTTCATAGCTCACGTGATAGGTCGAATAGGCGAAGGAGGTTGACTTGTAGATTCCATGTTGAGGACCTTCTAACTCTGGCGCGGTGCATTGCTACTGTTACGAGCGTAATCAGGAAATTCAGCGTTACTTCCTTTACTTACACCTATTTCATTCTTCCCTTCCCTTACTTAGGCTTTAGGCCTGTTTGTTTACTCTCAACAACAATAACACACAAGCCTTGGAACATTGGATTGAATGACTGTAAACTACCTAGGTACACTATACAACGTGCCTGTTTCGCAGTTTGATTCATTGAGGCCTTCGTATTGATTCCTGACAGCTACTTAGGAACACCTCAATCATTATATCGAGAAAGTTAACGGGTATCTATTTTTCCAGTTCCGAATGGACGCTTGCTTACCCGGCCCGAGATGGCTTTCCTCTCCGGTTTTCTGGACACTAGGGCATCCCAGGTACACAGTACTCCTGCATACTGCACCACCTACTTGTCGACTCCAATTTATAAATGATGTTGGGCCACGAGCGACCGGTCATTGAAGCCAGGAGTCAGTGGCTCTGGGGGTGGGGATGACACGGAAAGCCAGGTCAAAGACCGCAGAAAATGTCCTATACGACAACCAGGATGATAAGAATGATTATCGATCTCGAGGGCTTGAACTCATCATGCTTACTGCACATGTAAAGCATGTCCCTTTGGAGCCTTGATAACCTGCGACGTTCAATATTCTATTCAAGCGCCCATCACGTCAAAGGCCTTCAGTGCTATGAATGTGTTGCTGTATGAGATGCGAAAGGGACTTTCCTGGCCATTGGATAAACGGTCAAAGATTCGCAACCATATGTTGCTAATATCTCGCCATCGACATGCGCACTTCATACTGTAGAGCCTGTCGGTCGACAGTGTGGTAATATGGCAATCATATCGAAATAGCTGGCACTGGTCACGACCGCTGAGGAAGTTCCAACAACAAGTGCGATGATTACTAGTTAGGCTAACAAAAATTATTAAGTTGAAGATTGCATGCAGCGAACTGGAGACACCATGACTTCTGAGGCCGGCTCTATTCTAAAAAATATTCTCGCATCTTCGCTCGGAGTTAGCAACCCATAACGAAGACGGACGCAAAAGCAATAGCCAGCCCCACGTGGATGCCCGCGTAATTTTCTGCAGCCCCAGATAGTGCGTATGTGGCCATAGCCGCCCCGGAGCCCCCCATAGTTGTATTTCCCATCGTTGTATTAGTGGCTTGTGAGCCTGTAGATTTCCCTGAGGTCTCAATTGTTTCGGAACCCGCAGTACTGGCAGCTCCAGATTCTTCCGAGGAACCAGAGTCTCCCGTGGATTCAGATTCTCCCGTGGAACCAGACTCCTCTGCGGAACTAGACTCGGTTGTGGAAGTAGATTCCGCCGAGGTCTCTTCCTTTCCTGAAGCTACCTCTGTTTCTGAAGCCTCAGAGGTGGTGGTCGCCTCAGTAGCTTCCATGGTCCCTGAAGTAGTGGTGTCGTTGGTTCCAGATGTAGTCATGGTGGCGTTGCTCGTGGCGTAGGCTGCCCCAGTCTGTTGAACGTTAGCCGGCTGTTGGTTCAGAAGAAAGGCAGCTTCAGTCCCAACCCATCAACCGACAGTGAGAAGGAAAGTGATGCCCAGTATCCAAAGCGCTTGGTGCTTCATGTTGGAGACAGGTCAAGGGGCTGGGGGGGGGGGTGGGCACTTACGGTTGTGATAGTGCAAGGACAGTTTGTAACAGTCAGCATGGTCGCCTCGGTAGCAGTGTACTCTTCCTCTTCATACGTCACTACCGTTGCCTTAGGGCACCAAGTTGTGAAACTATCCACGACATTGGTACCTATTGTAGTAGCGTTGGCATGGACTCGGATGCCATTTCCTGTGCCCGTTGTGTTTAGGGCCATCGATGAGGGACCGACACTAGCGGCACCGACAAGGTTGCAGAGTGAGTCACTGATAGACTCGACGGCTGTAGAGGGTGTCAGATTATAATTCGGTCTCTTTCTCGGAATTGGTGAAGTGCCTGTGGATTGAGGTCCAAAGAAGGAAGGGGAGAAAAAAAGGACCTACTCGACAACTCATCGAGAGTGCAAGAGTTTGCCAAACAGTAAGCCATGTCTTCCTGGAGGTTCCCTTCTCCGCATAGACATGGACTGTCAAACGCATCGCATCCGGCATCCTCAGCTGCTTCTGCGATGCAGTCCGTGGAGCAGGCAGGGTATTCATTAATCAGAAGGATCTCGCAGATCTGGAACATCGATTGACCAGTAGCTGTGGAAAATATTGTCAGAGTAAATGCAATGATTCCATGTTGTGATACTGGAAAGAGGCGGTACTAACTCGTGATCTCAGTATAAGTGCAGTTTGTGTCGAGACAAGTCTCAGCGGACGCCTGGATCTCGGTGTAGTGATCACATTGGCATGTGTAGTTCGTGGAACCACATCCGTACGAACTTGCTGCCTCAGTCAGGCAACCAGAACCACAAGTCGGAATGGTGTCCACGAGATCTGTAGTGTTGTAAGAGAGCGTAGTGCTTTGGGCGGCTGCCAAGGTCGCGGCGCCGAGTGCGAGGAAGACATTGCGAGATTGCATTATGTCGGTGGGTGTGTGTATAGGCAAAGAACGTTGAAGGGTCCTGTATTGAAAAGACCAGAAAAAGTGAAGGAGCGAGTGTGTTGGCACGAATGAAGGCTAGAGAGACTCAGAACGAGAAATGAACGTTGAGAAACCGGCTTATTTTTATTCTCAAATCAACATTCCGCCCTTGGACGTCTTGCGTCGGGTCTGAGACAACAACAGCACTGTCTGGGGGAGCTGCACCGGACGCGGCGCATTGTATGCTGAAAGTTTGATTACTTCACATTCCAACGCGGTTTCGCGTAAACACCAATTCCTGTCACTTCTTACTAACGTATGGCAACGCGCGAGGACGAGGATGATCGTGACTGTTTCCGAAATCTGTCCGTTTTCAAGCACCTCTGTTCCCGTGACCATCCAAACAAGACCGTTGTCATCCTAGTACCAACACTAATGGCCCAATCACGGGGCTGGTGTACAATCTTAAAGCATTCCTTTACTTGATTACATGATCACACGTATATCCAGACTCTGGTAGGAGAAGGTAGTCCCCCTCGGGTCACTACTTGTCCTGACTATTTGACTTGACGATTCAATTCATGAAATGGTATTCTGGTGGTTTACCGGCAACTGATCACATGATAGCCGAAGTCCTTCAAAAAGTGAACCGCAAACGTCGTGGAGATACTATGATCCTCTTCGTGAGCTGACGCACACGAGATTCTGTACCTGACCTCTCTAGACTTGGACAAAGCTCAATGTGACCTCCAGATTTGACCCTTACTAAGTATGTTCCCCCCGTAGAACCTTTTTCATTCCGAACGGGTCACTGCGAATCACCGGCTTCCCTTCGCGGCAAAAATAGCTTCAGAGAACCCTGACACGATACATCCCTTACCACATATCCCACTTGAAACGTCGACTACTTGGCTTGGCTCTCTGCAACCTTTGTCAGTCCATGAACTCAGGGAATACCTTAGGGCTCACTGTTATGTACCGTTATGGTCTTTCTGTTGAAACTGCGAAGCGTTGCCACCGTTGACCAATGTCACTTCAGAACCTATGGCGTCTTTGTTCTTTGACGGGGCCCCTGATGCCGAGTGCTTATCAGGCTTGGGCAGAAGATTTCTTTTCTTCTGTACAGCCGCTTGGAACATGGCAACTTCGTAAAAATCAGGCATAGTTGCTCTTGTGCCTCAATGTCGAAATGCAGGGTGAGTACTGGGACAATTTGATGATATCAGAGGAAGGGAGGGCTCTATGTTCTAGCAGTCTTGATATCATAAACTGATGGCTTCGGATAGTCCTAGAGAAAGAATACGCAGACCTCGTAATATTGTTTATATATTCCCATGTGGTTAATCGAGGGGCCGACGTTGACAAAGAGTCATATGACAGCAGCTTCGGATGTCTTAGTATGCCAGGGTCCACAGGCAGTAATCATCCGAGGCCATGCATCTATACCCCGTATAGTAAGCGCCAGGGAGTCCTTGTTTGAGACTTACGTGGACTTGCATAAGCCTCAGGCTCTGGCCTTGCGAAGACGATTCGCCCCTTGTCCAACGTATGGTGCTCACTTGAGGGGTGTGAAGTCCTGGCATGTAAGACGGCACAATTGTATCTCCATGCCACGCACGTCTCCTTGGGTACCAGGGTTTTCTTTCGACGGCGTCGATCCTATTGGTAACTTATGAAGCAAGCAATTTAGATACACACGGAAGATTCGCTGGTCAGTTTTCAGCTGAAGTCATGCTCTCCGGCCAGATCGCGAGCCAACTACATATCTATAGAACTAGAAAGGAAAAGGGTTAGGGCTGGAGCACGGAATCCGTACAACGCCCCCCCCCCAACCCACGCGCACCTGATCGCCTTAAGTATATTGTTGACTACTTCCGTAGTGAAATGATACGCATTTGAAGAAATCAAGGCCACATCTGAAGCATCTTCGCTGTTGCTGTCCATAGACCTCATTCATGTGCCCTTCCGTGATGACTGCTGAGTGCCCTTAAGAAGGATCCGATAAAGCCGAGCGCCGGCAGAAGAAACACGGAGCTCGGCTCTCGCTCGGCCTCCTCCCATCCTTTCTATCGACAACAAACCGTCCTGCCAGCTTCCACATCCCGTCTTTTCAACATTTCCTGCGACATGTATAAGTCCGTTCCTCGGTAAAATACAAAACAACATTCTTTAACGCCTCGGACAACATGGAGCCGTCTACCGGTACGCCGCCACCCTCGGAGTTCGGAACTCCAGGCCGTCGCAGGAACGGACGGTTGCAAGCCTGTGAGCCCTGTCGGAAGCGTAAGGTGTCGTGCGACCACGCCTTTCCTGTTTGTCGCAGATGTAGGGATGGCAATTCTGTCGATGGGTGTCTGTACCTCGTTCCTCAGGGAGGAAGTCGAAAGCCGAGGCAAGCCACTCGAGCTAAGAGGTAAGTTGTTCTCAGAGAGTGACGGCCCAGGTGTGTAAAGTACTGTGAGGAAGGAGGTTTGAAGCTAACTCCATTCCAGAGCGACAATTCCACCACCCAGTCCACCTCCTGGTGCGTTTCCACCGTCTGCTGCCTCAGATGCCTCTGAGCCACGGGTTTCTTCTTCAGGGGCCAACTGTGGCTATCTTGGCTTCACAAGCTTCTTTGCCGTTTACCGTGAAACACAGGACAGTCTCTCACTTGTTCAGGGCCCGACTATGGGCATCTTGTCTCACAGATCCGCCAATGCCAGCCCACAAGTCCCAGGATCCAGGGATGGTGACATTGATGCTGCCGAGCCAGGCAAGAACTCTGTTGTTCTATCGCCTCGGACCCTCGAGCACTCTCTTATTGTTCTCCGTCGAATCCCCGCCGAGGATGTTGCTGTCTCTCTCTTTCAGAAGCACCAAAACCCAAATGATGGGTGGATACGCTTAGCTGCACAGCGTGTTATAGAGTCCATGCTGTCGGTTTTTGGGCGGCAGCTGCGCTCACGGAAACCTAGGGACCTTGAAGAGCTTGCCCGGATCTTATCAGTAAACACTGCAAAGCCCTGGTGTGAGGAGGAACCAGACCCTGATACATGGCAAGCATCATTTTCCGGACACAATATGCGCTGGGAATGTTTGGGAATACTGTTCACATACTGGGCGCTGGCCTCCTTGGCAGATCAACCTCAACGACCAGGGCCTGGAAAAAGCATGACGGAAGTGTACCATGAGGCTGCAGAGTTGTGCATCGACCTCTGCAGGAATTCCGCGCCGAATAGTCTACTACAGTACCTCACATACAAGGTAACCATAATCGAGTCGATAAAGAACGGCGACACCGCTCCTGGATTCTGGAAGCTTCATGGTCAGCAAGTAGCACTAGCCACGTATCTGGGAATGCACACGATCCAGCAGGACTCCTCATATGTGCCGACGGTGGCAAGCGAGGCAAGGAGGAGGTTGATTTCGCAGATATTTGTCGTGGACAAGGTCGCTGCATCATTCAATGGACGCCCACCACTGTTGAGTAGAAAGTACATGCTCACACCGCCACCGCTGGATCTCAGTGACGAAGTCTTACTATCTGATCGGGAGACGATCGCAAAAGCAGTCGACGCGCTAGATGAGAATGGATGGAACAGGGATGGGAAATTTTACTCAACAACGATTGTGCGGGCAAGAAGAATGCTTGCGAGCGTGAAGGATGAAGTGATGGAAGTCTCGTTGGGCGCTTCAGCGTTCACTTCGACTGAGGCACTGCTGTGAGTGATAATGCCTATCCGATACCCCCCGAAAAACCCCCGAAGGGCCGAAGGGTTATCATGAGCTGATCAGAACAATCATAGGGCACTCAGAGAGCGCGAGCTCGCGGCGTTCTCGGGGCTGCCAGTCGAATTGAAGTACAGGTCTGAAGATGTGAGAGATTCGGGCGTAGAATCTTCTAGGCTATACGCGAAGCTCCTCATTCATCTAGAACACTTGCAGAATCTGTTTTTCATTGCCCGCCTCCTGATTAAATGGGGATACAGTAGCCATGCCGAGTTGCTAAAGGTAAGCTTCGAAATGGTTGCGGTAACCCTGGTGTTCTGGACACATAGGAATCGTCTAGCCGGCATTCACGGGGACTTTGGATGGCTCGTAAGTACTTCTATGCGCTGTATATATATCGAGGAAATTTTTAGCTAAGGTAAGATGCAGGTCATGGCATACGCAGCACCAGCCGGAGGGATTCTGTGCAACGAGCTGCTCGGACCGCCACGACAGCACAGCCATATCACATGTGTGACGAGGTCGAGTATCATCCAACAGCTCAGTCTACTCGTCGGGTTTCTGGACTGGGTGAGTCATTCAGCACCGAACGGCGACCTCTGTGGCTCGTGTAAGACAGTCATCCAGCACGTATTGGATCATAACCTCAACGCGCCGACGCAAAGTTCAACGAGCCCAGCAGCTGAGAACGGGTTTGACTTCAACCTCGATCTCTCATCAGACATTGACGCTATCAATGGATATTTCAACTTTGGTCTCTTGGATACGTATGACTGGTTAAGGCCTGAAATGTTCTCAAGTCAGCATTCTGGTTAATTAGGGCAGCTACCTCCAGGGCTCGCAACTATTGGTATCGGTAGAAAAGCACCAGCTCACAAATTCCTACCCCAACGAGGGCCTTGATCATGATTATGCTTCTTTTCCCACTCCAGTCAATATTCGAGAGAAGCCATTCATCATATTCTCTCCGTTGTTACTCTTATACCTGGGTATAATGCATGATGCTAGGTCAACGAATTTCTCCAGATGTCTCGGTCACTTACACGTAGCACTCTGAATCTGCGTCACGTTGCCAAGGGAAACGCCATGTCTGTGATGGCTGCAGTAAGACGCTTCTATAGCGAATCAATGGCCATCGGTCGCCCTCTCAGTTGCTGAGTTAGCGTCATATGGTCATGCGGTCAGAGCCTCAAAGGCCCAAATCCTCCGGGTCAAAAGACTCAAAACATGAAACAGCCCCGGCCAGACTTTACATCTCCCTGTCATCCTCCAAGTTAAAAAGTTAAAAGGTTTCTTATTCTGTAGGTTCACCGCCGGCACTCCCGCCGTGGAATAGATGGGATCCCATTTTCATGGTCTCAGCATTCCCAGTTAGCAGCCGCAAATCATGGTCGCCTTAGTGGATGAGAAAAGGGTAGCCCCTTTTCTAAATTCAACTCAGCTAAGGCGCAACATCACTGTCAGAAATATTGCGTATTCCTTCGCACTTGTGCTACTCCTCTATTTCTTGAGACTCCAGTGGCCCTTCTATCGTCAGTCTGGCCAACCGCATACCGCCGTTCATCACAGATATGAAGGCGAGCTTATAACATGGGTACCTTGCGGAGTAGTCAAGGGGCACCCTCTTGAGTGCAGCAACATCAGTGTCCCCATGGATCACTTCGCGCCTCAAAATCCCAGCCGCGCCGAAGAGCAAGATCGCCTATTCACCATCCCGCTTATCCGCATGCGGTCCGAGAACGCAACAGAAAGCATGATCATCAATCCAGGTGGGCCCGGAGGTAGCGGCGTGGGCTTTCTCTACCGCATCGGCGAGGAACTTAACAAGATCATCGGAGAGGGTTATCACATCCTGTCCTTCGACCCTCGAGGTATCAATGGCTCTACTCCAGAGGCTGATTGCTACCCTGACGAAGAGACGCGTCGAAGTCTCTCGAGCCCAAGAACCACGCGTCTGGAGGATAGTGGGGAGATATATTCGTCGACGAAGAACTTCGTACAGGCCTGCCATGATACTATGGGAGAGCATGCCGGGTACAGTAGGCGACAGGCGAAGCCCCGACTGTTTAATCCTGGACGTTGCGAGGCTGATATCGATGGTAGTTAATACACCCCAGACAGCAGCCGACATGAATTCGATCCTCGATTCAATCGGCCAGAGAGATATGATATATTGGGGTTTCAGTTACGGTACAATTCTGGGCCAGACCTATGCTACAATGTACCCCGAGCGATCGAAGCGAGTTATCATTGATGGAGTAGGGAACCTGCAAAAGTGGTATGGTGGACTAGATCATGAGCAAGAATGGTGTACCGATGCCGAGACTGCCCTCCAGGGCTTCTTCGATGAGTGCATCAAGGCAGGGTCGGAGAGGTGCCGGCTCGCCGCGTTGGGCAATACAGGGAGCGAGCTCTGGGACGTCATAACCTCCTTCTTAAACAAGCTCAAGGACGAACCCCTGAGCGTCTACGTCAACAACACTGTCTACGGCCTGTTGACTTACGACAGGCTGCTGCGCAACGGCATCCTCATGTCTCTTTTCAGCCCCATGAGGCAATGGTACTTCGCGGCAGATACTCTCGCCAAGCTGGTCCAGGGAAACGCTACACAGGCGTTCATGGTATTCGGGCGCGATGAGGCCCTTCTCGCACTGGGCGAGGCTAATCAGATCGTGATGTACAACGACGCCGAGACGGGGCCGGAGTATTGGCCCCAGGGTAGGCTGGAGCTAGTTGACAAGCTGACGTCTCTGGAGAACGGTAGCATGTTCTCGTTGATTGACGTTCCGGGATTCTTTGGCAAGCAACAGTGAGTGAGACCTATTTGTGGTGTCTTCTTGATGCTAAGCTTTCGACAGATGGAGTCTTGCCCGTGGACACGACTTTGTTCCGCAGACACATGTCAAGACCGCCCACCCATTACTCATACTTTCGACCTCTTACGACCCAGTGTGCCCGCTGGCTTCGGCCAGAGTGGCGAAGGAGATGTTTGAGGGGTCGCAGATTGTTGAGGCGAAGACCTATGGTCATTGCACTAATGCTATGCCCTCGGCGTGCATTGCGAAGCATATCCGTGAGTACCTTTATGAAGGAAAATTGCCCGCGAACCATACCCGGTGCGATGTGGAGGGTGACTATTTCGTCAGTCCTGAAGGTATTAGTGGTGTTGATTAGGAGGGGGGCGTTGTCTGGTGACCTCGGGATACATGGATGGGATGGACACGTAATGCGCAGCACGGTCAGGCTGGCGTGTAACCAAGCTGGATGACGGGTGATGGGACATTCCACCGACGGGGTGAGAACTGAGGCTTCTTCCATCAGAATACTTGTCGAGGGACTCTACGTAGGCTGTGGGAGGTATGGCAGTTCGGGTTGAAACTCCTGAAGGCTCAACCAGGCAGCCAGGCCGGACTTCGTCCATACATAAATTGGTGATGACATACATTCATATACATATATGTATGCTACGTCGGTACGATTCACTGGCTTACCCGCTAATTATATTAGTCCCTTGTTAACACAGACGGACCGAAATAAGCCACAGTAAATACAAGGTCGAGCGCAGCCATGATTGGTTAGTCTACCATCCCTTTCTCCAACCGTGGACGTTGGAGATGTCACGGTCGAAATCCATCCATACTTAAAGAACGTAAAACGTCACACAATTTAGACTGGCCAAGTACGAGGTCACGAGTTCAGACCATCTTCCCCGCACGATGCTCGTTTCAAATGGTTAATAAGCCTGTGGGGGAAAGAGGACCGTCACCTGGGGAATGCTCTCCTTGCTGTAGCTGTCAGCTTCACCCCCCGAGATACCATACTCTTTCTCGTATTACATCGCTTGAATATCAAGTCGTGGTACTCTAATAAAGTTAACCAAGTGTTTGCCTTCAATCAGCAACATGTCTTATGAATCCAAAATGAGCATTCTGAACTCGACCTTGCAGCTTACGCCGCAGGGGCAAACCTTCCACCCATTTGAATATCTGCCAAAGGAGCTTCGGTTGCAAATATGGGAGGAGGCAGTTCCACGCGAGCGGCTTATTCGCGTGCACCTCAAGCTCCCGGTGGAGAGACCGCATAATTTGCCGCCACGATACCTGGAGAAGAACCACCTCGGGAATCCCATCAGCGGCCGCCGCTATAAAGCCATCGCTAAAGGCCATCAGACCAACAGCAAGTTCCTCCGTGTAAACAAGGAAGCCAGAGAGGTGGCATTGGCCTTATACCGTGTTCATATGCCCTTTTATTTTACGGTTCCCGGGACGAACCAGGCGGAAGAAATGACGTTGTATCTGAGCCCGGAACACGATATCCTTCACATTGGTGCCAGCGCTCCCGTCAAGGAGACATTGATCGACTTCTTCTGGGATATGAAGGCGTATGATCCCAAGGGCGTGGGGCTTGTGAAGATTGCCTTCGACCTGCATGGATTCTGTGGCCATGACTTGCAATACCTGAAGCCCTCAGATCTGCTCCTGATACGCCAGCGGAACGCCCTGATCGAGACCTTGACACAGCTTCAAGAGGTGTGGTTCGTTTACGTTGAGAATGAAAGGCCGTGGCCAGCAAATGGCCGACAAGGGGTTTGTCATATGCCCGGAACTGGTGCTTCATATGGGTCGAGGGTCAACTTCAACACAGACAGTCGTGTAACCACAAGTCCAAGCAACGTTCCTATCGCCAGCAGTATTTCCACATTTGACCGCGTGGGTAGTGACCCTAGGAGATCGGCAGAGACCGACTTGGGTTGCCTTAATATGGGAAAAATAGATCCGCGGGAGTTGATTTGGCGCTGGAAAAGATTATTGCGAACTTGGGCCATACCCCAGCAGCCTGAACAGGTCGCATACCGGCTCCTTGTGGGGCAAAGACCAGTAGTAAGGCAAAAGCCGTGGCTGCTTAGAACAGTTGACGAGGCGAAGGAGTTTATATCCATCAAGGAAAGAGAACGTGAGCAAGCTGTCGCGGTGAAGGTTGGATGCGAGGAGGAAGTATGTCGAGGGAAGACGACCGCTGTTGGATACTGGCTGTTTCCGGCTGAGGCCCTGGGCAGTGTCGGTGAGGGAGAGGGGCTTCAGGATATGGACTTCCAACCTTGTCGGTTCTTGGATATGAGAAATTGTTGGCCTGAGCTGTTGCTATCGAGGATCGGCTAATTTTGGTTGGGACTGGCACCTGGGGTGATTATGTTATCGAAGGCATGAGATTGTTACTGTTTCATCCCGAGGAGTTGTTGACACTCGCCAAAAGCTCATCCCGTTTTGGATCCGAGGTGACATTGGGGGAGAGATAGGGGCCATTCACATGTGCCAGTGTGATGGTGGTGCCTCGGGAAAATAAACCCCTGTTCCTGACCCCGCAGACCGTTGTGCCCTGGATGGGAATATGGCCGGGATTTGTTGACTTATCCTTAACAAGTCTGGCAACAACGCCGTTCAACTTGGCCGGAATAAGCTCGGGCTAGCACCTCGTCCAATGACAGTGACATCCCTAGATGTACATACAGAGCAACTTCGATCTCTCCCTCCTCCACATACTGGACTGTGAGACATCGAGTTGACTCGGAGCTCCTACTCAATTACTATCAACATGGTCAACCTCTCCAGAGGGGCTTTGTTCACGGCCATAGCCCTAGTACTTCTCTGGGGTTTCCATTACGGGGCGTACTTAGATCCAGCCACTCCTGATGAACGAAAGTCTTATTTCGAGTACAAAACGGGCAGCAAGTCTCCTCTCTCACCCCACGTGCATACCTACTTTGAGCAGGTCTTTTCGGTCGACAAACCTCCATACTACGACTTTCCCGCGCTCAAAGCAGCATGCGAGCGGTCGGAATGGAAGGAAGAAAATAAAGATGTCTACCTGGAGTGTAGTGGTATCCAAGCTGGGATGACATCCATCATATCCGAAGTAAAGGTGTGCTTCAAGATGGCAATAGACGCCGGAGTAAACATGCTCCTGCCTTCGATGCCCCTCCGTGACAGCGAAAATCTGTTGAACTTCAACCTTCTGAACGACTCTGCATATATGACCTACGACCAATGGTTCGACCAGGAACACCTACTCGCGTCAATGGCACGAGCATGCCCACGGATAAAGATCAAGCACCCTATCGAGGCAGCCACAGAGTCCCTGCCGGTTGCTAACAGGTGGTCCATGGACATCGGGACAGCCCCGGGTTTCCAGATGCTCCTAGGTTATTTCTGGGTTGGGCGGCCGTTCAAGTCGTGGTTCGAAAAAGAGTTGTTGCGTTTGCGCTTTCTTGCAAACGCGAGCCGTAAAAGCGCAGCCGAGGAGGACACAAGTGGACTCGCACGTGCAGCCCCTGAGCAGGGCGCTACCATAATCAGTATTGCCTCGCAGTTCCTTGTCTTTCGCGTTACGGATGATCCCTCTGGCAGGGAAGTCGCACTCTGGAAAGACTTGTCGCATCTCATCCGCTTCAGAGAAGAGCCGCGGGTTATTACCAACAGAATACTGTCGCATATTGACCGGGCATTTTGGGGTGTGCACTTCCGTGTTGAGAAGGATAACATATGGTCTTCATTCGAGAACCAGCTCAAGGTCGACTTGGATGCGCTGGATCAAGCGTGGGCGCAGTACGGATCGCCAGGCAAGGAGAGGCCACTCATTTATCTAGCTTGTGGCGATGAGGGACAGATCGAGAAGTTCTCCGAAGCAGGAGCGCAGCGTGGATGGACGGTGACATCCAAGTACGGCATTGCAAAGGACTACCCGGTAACACTGAAGATGATCAAGGAGCTGCCATTCGACTTCCAAGGTCTGGTGGACCTGGGCGTCATGTTGAAGAGCCATTTCTTCATTGGCATCACGGGAAGCGCATTTTCAAGCACCGTCGGAAATATGAGAGATCCGACAGGCAGGTATAGGGGCAGCAGTCTGTTGTACCCGGATGATGAGAACGCGAGGACTCATCTTTTCAATGATGGTGATGCTCCAGGGTACCCCTGCTGTTTGTAATCTTGTAACATGAGTTCAATGTATACAGAGTAGTTATCGACTTCGAGCTAACCTGAAATCTCTTTCCTTCGTCCATCCTTGCGACATGTTGGTGGTCTAATTGAAGTCATCAGATGGTAGAAGTCCTGGTGTTCTATCGTCCAAGGACGTTGTCCTTGCATTTGCGACATCCTTACAGCAGTTTCATACTTGGGTATACCGGACAGAAATATACCGACTATACAATGGCATTTATCCTCAAGGTTATCACTACAAAATCCTGAAATATTTCTGAGCCACATTGGTTCGGATGTACGAACGTCAATACCCTGCTTGGAGTCTTCCGCTCTCTACATGATACGTACTCCATTCCGTGTGCACTTATATCCGGTCACAAACATACTTACGTATACGAGAAGCACCGCAAGCCTTTTTGCCGAAATCTTGAGATCCAAGACGTCAGTTGCCCGGGTGTGATCTGTGAGAGATTGCCGACTGATACCTTCCGAGAACAGCTTGTAGCGGGGGTAATGTATATCTGAAGAAGTAGGCAGTTACTTACTATGCATTTGTCTTGGTAAGGTACATACCTCAGGATTTGTCACAGTTGTATCACGCACGAATATACTACTAATTACAGATGCCTCCGGAAAACCGATTAGCCAGGCCTTCCCAGCAAATCGTCGGATCTTCATGCCGATGGTGGCTTCAGGTCAACGATGAGGAGGGCGTGAAAATCTATAAGAAAAGAGATTAGTCGCGGTGTAATCAACCTGAAAGTCATTGCATTATCCTTCTCCTTCCATTTCATACCACCGACCTTGCCCCCGAGAACAAGCCGGATTCCAGGACTCGCGAGCCCAGTCCGCACAGATACCGTCTCCAATACTCTACTCATACCTAGATTGACTGGAGCACGATGGTCGACACACTGTCCCTCGATGGCAAGGTGGCCATCATCACAGGTTCAGGGCGTGAGACCGGAATCGGCGCGGCCATCGCGGCAGCCTTTGCTCGCAACGGAGCGGCAGTGACTATCAACTATTGGTCTGAGGGTTCGGCACCAAGGGCCGCGAATGTCCTCAAGAAAATCCATGACGCTGGAGGCAGAGCCATTTCCGTCCGTGCTGATGTATCTACCCCCGAAGGAGCCAAGAGGATCGTCCAGGAAACTCTCAAGGGCTTCAATACGGACAAGATTGACATCCTGGGTGGGTAATCCCCCCCCCCCTTTCACCCTGCCTTATCTTCAGATGCACGTCCGATGGACCAGACTTTGGACCAGCTGTCAATAGTGGCCCAACGGATAGTAGCCAATAGGCAGTAATTAACTTCCTTTCCACCTAGTTAATAACGCGAGCGCGATCTACGGCCGGCCTCTAGTGATGAACGCCACCCCGGCCGATATTGATGCCACATTTGCGACAGCTGTTCGCGGGCCGATCCTCCTGATGCAGGCCACTGTGCCTCACATGCCTCAATATGGCCGTATCGTTAATGTATCGTCGATAGCTTCGAAGCTTGGCTTCGATGGCCTGGCTTTGTATGCTGGGGGCAAGGCAGCCATGGACGCCATTACGTTCGCCATCGCAACCGAGGTGAGTATCTAGCTGCTTGGCACCTGGGATCCTGAAAGGCTCTAATAACGTCATCCAACAGCTTGGCAGAGGTGGTAAAAACATAACGGTCAACACCGTTGCTCCGGGATACACGGAAACCGACATGTCTTCTCCTGAGCTCATGGAGGAATATGGTAATCGTGTGATACCACTTACAAGAGTGGAGGATCGGGCTGGTTATCCTGACGATATCGCGGATTCCATTCTGCTGTTGGTGTCTGAGAAGAGCAGATGGGTCACTGGCCAGTATATCTCAGTCAGCGGTGGCGTCACTGGCAACTAAACTTGGGCCTTTCAGTCTGAGACTCATGAATATCAAACTGCTATTTGACTCCCTTCCGGAACATTGAACCTACTGAGGCCAAACGCCTCGAGATGCTGCGTTTGTGGTGTGCTTTTTAGTCTTTCTCAGTCTAGAAGTGTTGTTAAGAAAATGGAGTAACGGGAACATCAAGTGCAGCCTGACTTTTACTGGATCAGGTATAAGTATGAAAGACTCATAGAACTCTTCTTCCCGGGACCTGGAATCACATTTCTTCGGTATCGCAACGACAATTAGAATGATGATAGAATGTTAGTTTGGGTGATTGTAACCTAACAGGTATATACATTAGGAGACATGTATGTGAACAAGGGTAGAGCTCCTCGGATATCGAGATCGGTGTCATCCATCCATGACTATCATCTAGCCTCCCACATGCTAGTTCAATTGCAAAATGGCAATTTCCAAGCTTTTGGTGCGGATCCAGTCAAACATGTTGATGTTGTCCAACCGCACTAGACCCGTCGGAATCCGCAGTCTGCGCCCTGTGGAGGATGTATTCGATATCTTCGCTCATGGCATCACTTCTCATGGTCCGACTCCTTGATTTCGATCCCAGCTTTCCCGTATGGCTGAAAACGTCACCTTTTGTTCGGAATGTCGCATCACTGCCATGTCGTGGCATAGCGCTTCCGCCTATTGTCTGCAGTGCGATCGCACTAGGGGCGTTGCGGGCACCATACGTAGTGTCGTTCTTGCTGCCTGATAAGTTGCTCGACATGCTTTCGATGCGGTCGGCAATGCGGTACAGCCAGTCCTTGTATAATGGGCGGCAAACAGTGGCACCGATGCAGACGAGTTGAGTCGTGATGTCGGCTGCGTGCCAAATGAGGAGATCGACGATGGTGACTCCATTAATACAATCAAGGTCAGCAGGAAAGTACGATCAAATATCGGCTAACAAAAGAGACATTCTGGCCCAGTTGATAACACTCACGTAGAAAGTTCTCGTCACTGGCGTATGCCAGCTTCAACAGTGTAAGCAGCCGGTATATACTGCAAACCGCAGAGCTGAAGGCAGGAGAACTGGGTCAGCACCATAACTCGAACACCCAACATGGAATCTGACCCAGGCATCGATGAGAGAGGGGTACCAGAACTCACATGTACCCAAAACTCATGCTCATCCCGATCAAAATCTTCTCCCTCTTCGGCATTTGTAGACCACGGATCAAGTACCAAGGAAAAGACGCGTAGAAAACCTCGACGGCGACGATCGATATACCAGATACCAAGGCCGCCCAGAACTCTGTGGCAGCGTTGCAGTGGCCTCCTGGCACGGTGATATCCCACGAATAACTGACGGGTGTGCAGGCAAACCACAGGATCCATGCGGCAACGAAGACGATGATCCCCATGACGGTCACCGGGATTATCACTGCAATACTTCGGCCACGACTGGTGCCCACAATCCTGAGCAGAAAAATGGCGATGGAGATCTTGACAAGGATGGCCATGACGAAGGTGAGAGTCTGACCAATATTCACGAGCAAGAGAGCGTGTGAGGTTGCTTCGGAGGTTGGGTTGGTCATGGTTTGGCCCAGTCCAAAACATGCTGCCACAGTCATGAGCACGGTGTACATGAGAAGGAAGAACTATGAAGAGAACAATTTGTAAGCTGTTTTATGAAAGTCTCACGTTACCCGATCATAATTGGACGTTCTCTCATATTACAACGAGAAGAACCCCGGTGACGAAAATCACAGTCCTTCGATGCCAACATTGTAAAACCAAGAATTTGAACTCACTGCTGCCGCATTGAAGAAGTGGTCATCCCACCCAAAATTTGACATGACAACGAGCCGAGTGTAGAGACGAAGACCGACGAGGATAAATGCAATAGCTTGGAACATCCACAAGACGCCCAGCATCATGGGCGCTCGTTGCACGATGGGTTCCATAATTCAGGAGCACAAGCGATGCCCATAAGCTCCAAGTACGGAGAACCTCGGTCTCACGGCGGATCTCGCTGTCACGGGAGTGCGTCTGAGTCTGGTTTGCTTCCATCAAGCGTCGAAAGGTGGTCGGTTACGGGAAACCTGGAGGAAGAGAGGGTGTAGAACTGATTCATGTATTTAACGACGTGCATACCACAGCGGTCGAGGATCCCAGGGGTTATGTCGTAGGGCGTCCAAAGTGAGCATTGCCCTCCAGGGCTAGGACATGGCTAAGGTGATTTTGGCTCAAGCCCATTGGCTAGAGAGAAATACACTGAACGCAAGGGAAAAAAGGAGACATAATGGCGATCTATCTCATATCTAACTTGTGATGGAAGGCTGCTGAACACACACGATATGATCAACGCCCCCAATGGTGATGCGCCGGATGACTGAACCCGGTGCTTATTGAAGACGGAATCGGGTATAGCTTCATGGAATATGCGGGCCGGACCAGCCGTGTTGGACACAGTTCAGGCAATCGGGCTTCTTTGTCACATTTTTGGAGGTCGCTTAGACTAACCGTGTCTATTTCCCTAATTCTGAAATCTCCACGTATCTGGTGCCATGCAATCAATATACATATGCTCCCGGTGCCTCCCCGCATGTGGGACCAGACTGAACGTGTCGAGTAAGGAGGCACTGGGATGTATGTCGACCAAACAAGACAACTTCGCCGCGCTTCACGCCACTATCACTGATTTCTGATACATTATGCTACTGGGGTACAGGTCAGTACTTGAATAGGTGTAATAGTGCCGTGCCTCCCGAAACATATGCCAACATTCTTCAAATTGTGTTGGGGGGTCATCTGAGCAAGAGCAGCTCAAGCGCCCCCCCCCCCCCACAAGGTGATTATCTACTGGAGAGGGTTAGGGTAGATTTGGACACCACTTACGTTGCTGACTCAGCGTACCCAAATTCAACATCAACATCACATCAACACAACTCACTTGTCAATGTCACCAGAGTCACATCTTACCTTTTCTACTCAACTCACCGAACCGAAGCTCTTTTCCGTCAACACAGGCAGTATTTGACTCAGTATGGGCCCCTCAAGAAATCTATTTGTAACTCTCATTCGTACACATCACGTCACCAGTCGGAAGAAACTTCAGCGCGTCAAGAAAGCAGCCGCACACTTCGACGTCCCGTTCGTGCTCGTTCGCTATGGCGGCTGTCCAGGCCTCATGTACGGCGAGAGCTCTGACGCCTCCTCTCTGGGCTCATGGGTCAGTGCTGTCAAGGACCTGAGGTACAAGGACTTTCAGTGCGTGTACAAACCTGAGTCAAAGCGGTTGGCACATGTTCCCCTCCAGCCGCCCATGCCCTCTGCTGCATTCAACGAGACTGAGTCTGTCTCCGAGTTCGGCCAGGTAATGGACCGGAAGGGCCTGGGAGAGTGGTTCAAGATTGGCCTGCTCAGCAAGCGAGCTGGTCAGTTCGACGGGGACGGTTGAGGCGTCTGAGGCACGCCCACAACTGCTACGGCATGGAAAACATATTCGATATATCATTCATCGATACCCCGTTTGACTCCTAGTCCTCGCATTTATGGAACTATGCTTGGCAGGAGTGGCATGCTCTGTCATGGCTTGCATTTAGTATGTATTGCCATGTCTGCAGCACACCTGGGAAACTGCAGCGGCAGTCATCGCTCGCACTATGTATTACACCGTTCATTGGGAAAACCCATGTGCAGACCTGACAGAAAGGGCTGTGAGAGTCTACCAATGTGCCATGGACCTACAGCTCTGGCCGCGCCTACCGTCTCCGATGATCTCATGGTCGAGGATGCAAGCCCCAGGGCACGAGTCTGGTGCAAAGTCATGTTGAAGGACATCATCATTGGAAGATAGGTCGTTTCAGGACCCTGACAAGGAAGTTGTTGATTCCTTGGTTGTTTTGAAATATATCACCTTGGGAGTGATCTGGCCGGCCGTCGGGAACCATCTTCAGAAACGGGATGATTCCGGCAAGGTTCAAAATGGAAGCACTCTCCTTGTTTCGGGACTACATCACCGGACCGTCCACAGGCCACGGGTCGCATCCAGGCCTCCAGGCCCTGAGAAACCACCTCGTTCCGGGAGACATCTCCTTATTCTATTGGAATGTACCTCAGGACAATCTGGCCCCCACCAACGTGGACCGCCTGACTGATTCGCAGTTCGACGACCTCACCAACGCCATTCTTGGTGTCCGATTGGGAGCTCCTGGGTGCTGATTGCGTGCGACAAGACACCGTACAACATTTGATGTGTACAAGATCCGGTGGGAAGGGGGAAGGGGCGGGGCGTCTCACAAGGGACCCTCAGTAGCCTTGTCAGTGGAGGTTTTCGCAAGAAATTTCCGTATGTTTTTTTCCGGGGTTCTCCATCAAGAGTCCCTCGCGGATTTATCTTCAAATTCAGAGGAGAGTCAATAGAGTCAAGCTTAACTCACCGTTCAAGCCCACTTCATGTGTCTTATCGTCGCGGTGACACTTCTCGCTCGTCATAATGATCGGTTTTTGGAAGGGACTGGGGTGAGAATTGCTGTCTAGCTGAGAGGCCACATCACGGTCGTTCAGGGCTCGAAACACCAGACCTCACCAGTCGTTCCCCTACCGCGAACAATGTTTGCCAGACTTCCTCCGGCTATTGACAACGCTTGTGAACATAGCAGACCTGTCGGTTTAAGATCGAATAGAGGTCGAGAAATGTTGGCTGTTGCCTAACTCGAAGGCTATCGGCCATCGGCGCGGTGCACTTGTGATTTTTCTAGGTAATTTAGATATCAGATGCCACAGATCTCTAGCTTTAGCTGTGTTTCACCAATTTCACGACGTTTTCACTTTTGAACGGGTTGCTTGCTGCCTTGATTCCCAGGAAAACTGATTGTAATTCACAAAGAACCTCGTGCCAAAGCTGTCAAGTTCAGTGATTTCGTCACACAAGGGGGAAGTCACTGTCAGACGCTTAGAAACAAATCTCAAGATGTCATCAGCCCCGGCCGGGCTAGACTATAAATAAAGCCATCTTTTTGCTTCTCAATGAAGAAACTATAGAACCTGCACAAGATTGTGAGAGGTTTCTTATATTAATCTGATTGTTCACTTTAGAACAACCAATTTGAAATCAAGAAAGCGGAATGCAGACCACAATTTCCGAACCCTCTTCGACAACACAACCACATAGCAGAGTTGCAGGAGACTACTTATGGATTTTTGGTGTTGTCTTCTTAATACTGCTTATCTTCGGAACTATTGGTTCTAATATTATTATCAAGTGTGTTCGCCACAGAAGAGCCGCTCGTGTATGGACATAAGGGGCACGACTTGTAATCGTCGAATGATAATCGCCAGAGCAGGAGTGGGAAGGGGGTTAGGATAAGGTTGTTAACCATGGGACATAAACAGCTGTCCAAGGGAGAGTCGCACACAGCCCACAACTTTACGTCTACACACTCGAGATAATATAAATGTGTCCAGGAGCTGGTCCTGCATCCCGGCGTCAAGTCGAGAGGAATGAAGCAGCTGCATACGGCATGAAAGGTTAAGGACTCCTCACACTCAATGGTAACCGAGCAAAGAAAGCTGATAGGAAATGATACCTTAGAAAAACCTACAAGAGGCTCAAAACATTGACAAATAATAAATGGTACTCCCTCTGAACTTGTGCAGGTGATGCCCAGGTGGTTGTTCCATAACGGGGGGGGGGGTTTCGGCATGGCACCAATCTTCAAGGGTTAGGGCTAGGAATGTCGCGTATAAGTCTTGACCCCTTGATTCATCACCACACAGGTTGGGGGCAAGGCGATGTTCTCTCAACTGGTTCCTATGCGTCATACGACCACTACTTTTCTGAGTCAGGTTGCAATAGGTCTGCAGGACGAGTCAGCTGGGGGTCGCATTCTATGACGAGACCGGTGACCACATTTGCGACTCGTGAGCAACTGGCAGTGTACAAGAATGCATACAGGCCTGACGGGATGGTGTTATGGCTCATCCTGGGTCTGGGAAAACCCCCACGTACAATGGGAGGCAGGCGGGCGGATGTGAAGATCCGGGGGCCGAGATGGATCCACCATCATGACGATGTTCCTCTTCATTGGACCCTGTGGACAAGACCCTTGTTTTCTTGGCGAGACAGCTTACACCTTCAACCTTCATGTGAATGCACTGCTTCCACCTATCCCACCTTCTACAATGGCTTATCTATCCAATTTGACTTTCTACCTGGAAGCTTTATCAGTCCATCTTGGGCCTTCGTGTTTTCGATTCTTGAGATAAACCTGTGTGTCCGTCACACAGCTTTCTTCTTCCCTGCTCTCTTCTTGTCTTTCAGTTTGTCCTTCTTTTCCAGCACTTTGTTTGGTTCCGGTGTTGGCAGCCATGGATGAGAAGGCACCTTTGCTTCGCGTTGCCTCGATACGGAGAGACCCTGGTAAGCTTCACTATCAGATTTTCCTCTCTTTTATCGCCATCGCCTTCTTTGTTTCACTTGGCTTCATCGTCCATGAATCTCCGAACCCCAGACAAGATGATTTTACCGTGGACACAAACTTGGAGACGCAGGCGTTTTCTTGGAGCAATATAAGTCCCAGCAAGACACTCGACTGGCAACCATGTTATCATGGTGAGTACGACTGTGCTCGTCTGGAAGTTCCGATGGACTGGCTCAACCCAGAAAATGGCCAGAACGTCGTCATCGCCATCGCTCGCCTGCCAGCCACTGACACCAACAACTATAAGGGCCCCGTCTTCTTCAACCCCGGTGGTCCAGGTGGGTCTGGAGTCTGGGCCCTGAAGGACCACGGCAAACAACTCCAGACCATCGTTGGCAAAAATCACGATATAGTCACCTTTGACCCGCGGGGTGTCGGTGCATCCGTTCCCAGGATTGAGTGCTGGAATTCTTTCCAGTCTCGTCAAAGTTGGGAAATGCAGGAGACGCCCGTTATCGACTCACATCCGGGTGTCATGTACGATGTATGGGCTCGTGCGACTGCCTTCTCATTGGCATGTGAGAAATCTCACAACAGCACGGGATTCCTGAGGCACATCAGCACGGCATCTCATGCTAGAGATATGCTTGAGATCCTCAACAAAATGGGCGAGGAGAAACTCCGATATTGGGGCTTCAGCTATGGAACCATCCTTGGTGGAACCTTCGCAGCCATGTACCCGGACAAGGTGGAACGGTTGGTCAGCGACGGCAACGTTGACTATGAGGAGTGGTACAACAGCGTGCACATCAACGCCGTCCGCGACGCTGACACAGTTATGGACGCGTTCTACGGGCTGTGTCACAAAGCCGGCCCTTTGAAATGTGCCTTCTACGGTCCTTCACCTGACAGCATTAAGCAACGTCACCAAACCATTCTCGAACGGCTCCGTGTGCAGCCCATTATCTACATGCCTCAGACCTCGGCCGGATCGGATCTGCCAGAGCTGGTGACCTACTCCAAGATCCGCAAGCTGGCTGCAACCTCTCTTTACCGCCCCAACTACTACTTCACCCATCTCGCAGACGTCCTCGCCGGTCTCGAGAAGGACGACGGCAAGCCCTACTACGACTTCATCACCCGCTACGGTCTACTATTCTCCGACGTATGCTTGGCCATAAGGATTCCGCCCGAGGAGCCCCTGACTAACGACGGCGAGGGCAGCGATGATGCGTTCCCCACGATCCTGTGCGCCGACGGCAAGCCACTGCCGCCTCATCCTGTCGAGTTTGAGCAGTATGTCGAAGAAATGGAGAGGGTCAGCCAGACATCGGGTGTGATCGTCGCGAAGGACCGCATCGCCTGCGCCGGGCGGCAGGTGTGGCCGAAGTGGAGGTTCAACGGCCCTTTCAAGGGAAAGACGAGCTTTCCCATCTTGTACATTGCCAATATGGCGGATAATATCACGCCGCTGGTCAGCGCGCGGAACAACTCCGCTGGGTTTGAGGGTTCTGTCGTTTTGGTGCAGAACTCGTACGGTGTAAGTGTTCTTTTGTTGCCTGAGATGTGATGATGATATTCTTGCTGACTGGCCCACGTTCTCCGCGATAGCACACGAGTCTGGCTGCGCCATCGACATGCACAGCCAAGGCCATTCGGGGGTATTTCCAGGACGGAAAGCTGCCAGCGGAAGGCACCACTTGCGAGCCAGAGCTATTTCCTTTCGACCTTCCCGGCCATGCTATGATGGATGATAGCGCCAAAGATATGGAACTGGCTGAAGCGTCTCGGGAGCTTTCACTGAAAGCCAACTGGGCGCTAGACAGAGGCCAAACGGTCTCTTAGGGGGCGTTAGGAGGGAGTCTTCCGAAAGAGGATGTGCAGGGTTACATTCAGGCTATCGCTAGGCTATCATGTTCCTTGTATGGGGTCACGGGTGTACTTTGGAATTATTCGGCATATGGGTTCCACTGCATACAGAACCCGCCATCGACAAGATAAGATATTGCGAAGGATTCATGACGAGTTCGGCATGTAACGATATGGAAGAAGATAGGTATACTAGGGATCGGCCGGGGAAACGTTGCTATATAGATTGTCTCTATCAGAAGGTATCTAGATGCATTGCGGTCCGTTGGATAGAGAGGTGCAGCTGTGTACTGCTGTTTCTTCAGAGCAAAATGTCACCCCCCCCCCTGTCAATTCGGTTTCTCCCCCCCCCCCTCCTAGAACTTCAAACTTCAACATAAAATATACAATTTCTACTATTAACTCAGTATATATACTATAGAATACGCCGATATATATATCAATATACTCCTTATAGTATCGCGATTAATATAATATATATATTACTATAAAGTATACTTTTAAAAGCTTATAATTTAAAGATTTAGCTAAAATATTATATATAATTTTATATTATTACCTTATTAACTAATAATAAACTTAAGAACTATAGTTACCTTACTCTTAAGAGTAATATATATCTTATAATATTATAAATATATAAATTTAAGTCTTTATTATAAGAATATAAATATATATATTAAGTTTTATACTTAAAAAGCGTTATAACTCTTATATATTAGTATTATATAAGTAAATTAACTATATATATTAATAGATATAATACTTTTAGATTAAAGCTATTAAATGATATAAAATATATAACTTTAGCTATTAAAATGGTGGAGATATTAGTAAAAGTATGTGAAATAATGAAGTTTATGTTGAAGTTTGAAGTTCCAGGAGGGGGGGGGGAGAAACCGAATTGACAGGGGGGGGGTGACATTTTGCTCTGAAGAAAC